>JAUCMU010000013.1:10358220-10371366 GCA_032275025.1 Enteromius treurensis
ACAGTAGTTTAGAAAACTAGTCCCGTCCGAACAAGGCTACAGTGTAATTCGGCTATACATCCGCGCTAAAGGTGAAAATCACCATAGCTTGTAGTATAGACTCCAACCCGACTTTGAGAATAGATTAACGGCAATATTTTTTTTATCGTGCGATAACAGCCCACCACTAATATATATATATATATATATATATATATATATATATAAAGAGAGATACGAACAAGGAATATTTATCAGACAAAATCCCTTATTTATTTCATTTCTAGAGACTTGCATCAAGAAATAAGTACAATGTATTTGTTGTTTATATTTTATTGCAAAGCACTTCTGCCGCTATTGATATGTGGGACAGGTTTGGTGGTATGGGTAGGTTTAAGGGTTGGTTAAGACGTAAGAGATGGGTCAGAAGTGTTTGTAATAATTACAGATGTAGGGATTTTTCCAATGTTCAAACCCAAGTGCATTGCATTGCACATAGTAGTTAAGATCACTGTGTTTCTATGTGACGGTGTAGTGAATAGACATGTTGATCTGCAGCAGGCACATGCCAGAGAGCAAAGCAATGAATGCTGCGGCGAGAGGCTGTTGAATCTGTCTTTCTGCTTGCTGACTGCTGTTTCCGCACGTCTACCCAAATCAAACAGCGTCCTCGTGAATATTAATGCTGCGGAGCTCTGCAACACACAGCAAACCTTCTGTCTGGAAGACTCGGAGCCCGTGACCAATGCTAACACACTCTGGCTCTGGCTCTCAACTTCTGAACCGCTCTGAACTGAAGCACCAGGCCACACTTCTCTTGCAGAGCTGTCTTTTTTTTCAGTGTCAGCAAAACATCACTCATTGGACTGTGTCATATAAATGTCAGCCATTCAAACGTAATACTGTTATCCGCTGTTATTAAAACGGTCATCATTTTCATTGTAGCGCTGCTCGTAAAGTGGTGCGGACTGTGAAATAAGCGGCTGGTTTTTATATCAGCGTTTTCTGCATCACCGAGTCTCTCTCTGTCTGTCTCTCTGTAGGCGGTTTACACCAACAGCAGCGTGGATGAACGCCCCGAGCCTCTGGAAGAGGAAGACCACACATATGAGCTCTTAGTCACCGCACAGACCAAAATCCCCAACAACACACAAAGCAAAACAGGTACTCACTCGCTTTCCTTGTTCTGAGACCTCACATAAACCTACCTCATAGATTCGTCTCACTTCTTTATTTGTTAAACATGAGCTAAGTCACACAGGTTTTAGATTTCTAGTCTGTCTTTAAAGTAATCAGACAGTGATGACGATTCAGTATTGTTATTGATAACAAGCTAACTTTTGTGTAAATTAAAAATGATAATTCTTAAAATGATAGTAGGAATGCTGCCTTGGCAACTAGGTTTTGATGTCGATGTACTAAAATTATTAAAAGCAAAGAAATGATTAAAATGGTAAAAGTGATTTAAAAAGAAACATACTAAGGGTAATAGGCCTGTAATGTAAAACTAAACTGATGCATATATGCAGTAATAGTACATAATACTAATTTATCATTAAATGACGTCTTAGATGTCAGGTCACACTTTATTTTAAGGTTCAGTTCTAATAAACCATTACTCATGTCAGTAACACTTTCTATTTATAATACATTATAAGGGTATTCTCTATAACTTTATAATATGTTGTATCATCATATTTTAATGTGTTATAATATTTACTTTTGTGGTTATAGCTTTTAAGAGTATGATTATTTATAACACACTATGAACATGATTCATCCGCTTAAGTTACAATGAATAGTTATAATGCATTGTAAGTCTCATATCTTGGCATTTTACTTACGTTGCTTTACTTAAAGCGGAAAAAGACCAATTATAAGTAATTATAATGCCATAAGTGTCGAGTTATCTGGGAGTTTTGCACATCAACTCTGCTTCTAGCTCGTAAAAAGCACATCAGCCAACTCCGGGGAACACAAGGAATAACTCCAGAATCACTTCTCAACTTTTGTATTTGAAGGTTTAGCAGAATAGACAGTAACTGTTCAGTTTTCCTCAAGCAGACAAGTAGATTCAGCTATTATCATACCATCAGTGTCCCTGAGATGACCGTCAGCTGACGCATTTCCCCTCAAATTCGTTACTCACTGCAGTCTTTTAACCTTTCACACAAGTCATCCCCATTAAGACAGTGTTAGTTAAATCTGCGTCGCTAACTCACTAAACCGATGACATCTCCGGCTTCTTTTCACTCTCATTCTGCATACATGCCCCTGTCACGTAAGTTTCACTTTCTTCCGTATACATTCGGCACTCTCCGCTGTTTTTCGGCACTTTCCGCTGTTCTTCGGCACTTTCCGCTGCGCGGCTTGATTCCAGCTCCGTCATTCCGGTTATTTTAACTTCACAATCAGTAAAGGCATTGTGATTGCCACAATAATACAGTAAAAATGGACGGATAATAAATGATTGATTAAAAATATTATCAGACTGACTTATAGTTGTAACAGAAGCATATACCACCTCTTAATGGTAGGTCAATCAAATAGTGTAACAAGCCGCACCTCTGTGGCTCTCTCTAAACGGCACCAGTGGGAACCCTCCCCCGAGTATTGTCTTGATCCAAAGTCTTGATTGCCCCGGTATCATTCCTGAGCATTTTCTATTGTTTTGCTTTCTCGTGTATTACCTTTGGTCTGTTTATTCTATTACGATTCTTGTTGCCTGCCCTGACCATTCTGCCTGGATTATCGACCTTGAGTTTGTTTTACCTCTGTTTGCCCTGTTTGGTGTTATTATTGACCCTGCCTGTTGTAAAGCCTGCAAATGAATCCGACTGCGTCCGATGAATCATTACAGAAGACTTCGTCTCAACAGGATCCAGCGGCTGTCTATCATCTAGCCAGCGAGGTATCTAAGCAAGCTTATGTTTTGGCAACCCACCAACAGCAGTTACAAAAATTAACCTCACTAACGAAGGAGCTAGTGAGATCAATGTAGGCCCTCACTGCTACCGCTTCTGCAGCACTCGACCTGGTACGGTGGCAACGTCAGCACAACCCTTCAGCGCACCACCACAATTCGATATTCGTCTGTATCTCCCGGACAAGTTTGACAGCGCGCCGGGAAAATGTAAAGGATTTTTACTTTAGTGCACCAACTACATTAACCAGCAGCCGCAGTGTTACACCACAGACAACAGTAAGGTGTCTTTTGTCTGTTCACTACCTACCGGGAAAGCACTGGATTGGGCCACTGCTATGTGGGAGGGTCGGCAGATGACGTTCCCTTCATATCAAAGTTTACTGCGCAGATTCCACAATGCCTTCGAGCACTCACCTAAGAAAAAGCCACCCAACTACCTCCTCACTGGCCTAACGATTGTGTTATAGAACTTATGCCAGGAACCGTACCCACCACGGGGCGCTTTTTCCCTCTGTCACAACCTAAAAACGGAGGCTATGAGGGAATACATCGAGGAGGAACTGGCTAAAGGGTTTATTCATCCATCCACCTGCAGGCTTCTTCTTCGTAAAGAAAAAGGATGGCAGTCTCAGGCCCTGCATAGACTACCGCAGTCTGAATGAAATAACTATCAAGTACCGTTACCCTCTACCGCTTGTACCAGCGGCTTTGGAACAGCTGTGTAGGGCAAAGTACTTCACTAAGTTGGATCTTCGTAATGCATACGAGAGGGAGATGAGTGGAAGACGGCGTTCTCCACCACGACAGGGCATTATGAGTACCTGGTGATGCCTTTCGGTCTGTCCAATAGTCCTTCGGTATTTCAGTCCTTCGTCAATGAAGTCTTCATGGACATGCTTCATCATCACTTTGTGGTGTACATAGACAATATCTTAATCTACTCTGAGGACTATGAAACTCACATTCAACACTCTACACTTATGTTCAGTTCTACAGCGCCTGATTAAACCTCAACGAGGATTACCTTCCTGTGTTACATCATCAGAGCCGAGGTAATAACCATGGATGGACATAAGGTGAATGCTGTTGTCAATTAGCCCAAGCCCTGTACTGTCAAGGAACTCCAGTGTTTCCTAGGATTCACCAACTTTTACAGGAGGTTCTTTCAAAATTTTATCCAGGTAGCCACACCTCTTTTACCTCTATGTAGGGCTGGGCGATTTAATCGTCGATTTATTGATGAGCATTTTGTCAGTAAAGACAGCTCTATGATTAGCGGTAAATCTCAATCAGTTGATACACAGAGCCGTAGATCATTGACGAGCTACGCAATATCCCGTTCAAAATTGGAAACAAATATCTTTCGATTCTGAAGGCGATATTGCGTAGCTCGCCAGTTATCTACGGCTCTGTGTATCAACTGCCGTTCATTTAAAAAAAACAGCTGATTGAGATTTACCGCTAATCAAAGAGCCAACTTTACTGACGAAATGCGAATGAATAAATCAACAATTAAATCACACTGCCCTACCTCTTTGATCAAGAAAAGCTCAGTTACGCTCTGCTGGTCTCCTGAAAGCACGCAGGCCTTCGAGGATCTGAAAGCCTGATTCACTTCAGCGCCCATCCTACATCACCCAGATCCCAATCGTGAGTTTGTGGTAGAGGTAGACGCTTTGAACAGTGGGATTGGGCTATATTGTCACCCGGCTCAATTCCTTGTGCCTACTACTCTCGAAAACTAAATCTGTCCGACCGAAACTACGATGTAAGAGACCGCGAACTGCTCACTATGAAGAACACCCTGGAGGAGTGGAGACATTGGTTAAGGAGCCAAAGAACCATTCCTCGTTTTGACTGACCATCGCAACCTGCAATATATTCGATCTGCCAAAAGACACCATTCCCGCCAGGCCCGTGGTCTCTTTTCTTCTCCCATTTCAACTTCCGAATAACCTACCACCCAGGTCCAAAGAATAGAAAGGCCGATGCCCCTTCACGTCAGCACGACACACAGCTTCAGAACGCTACTCCAGAAGCTATCATTCCTCTGCCCTGACCATGGATTATCGACCTTGAGTTTGTCTTACCTCTGATTGCCCTGTTTGCTGTTATTATTGACCCTGCCAGTTGTACCTCGAAATAAAGCCTTCAAATGGATCCGACTGCCTACGATGAATCATTACACATAGTTTGTAAAGGCTCAGTTTTAGGCACCATTGACAAGGATCTGCTACTCAAAGCTACTCAAGCTACTCTGTGAAGATTTGCAGACACGCTCTGAAAACCTCATTTCTGAGCTGAAAAGAGACGTGGAAGTCATGAAGTCTAGTCGACTAGTCGATTACTGTGAACTACAGACTAATTAATCAGCATGATTACAGGTAAAGCGCAGTGAGAGAATGTCAGGTGATATGCAGAAGAGTCTGGACGACCTCCACTATTTACGGGAGACTATGAGAAGGAATGGATCCAAACAGCATTCTTTCAATGAAGCAGGTACTGTACATGTGAATTGATTTTTTTGTATTATGCAGTTGCGTAGCAAAATCTTACAGCCAATTGTTTCTGCAGGTAGTTGATTTGTGGGATCAGTTTGTTCAGCTGCTGAAACCAGCTGCAGACATAGTTACCCAGAAGCTTCATTCTATGCTTGATACATTGGACAAGAACGTTTCTTCATTAGTGAAGAAATTAGACAACTTGGTTGCACAAGCCACGTCTGGATTATATCTTGACCCTGACCAGAATCCCAAGGAAATGCTTGTCCAGCTGACATCATTGTGCAGTGAATTCTATGTGATTTCCAAGCAGCTGAATGATCAGAGTAAAGCTAGTGAAATCCTGAGAGGTAAGACATCACAACCAGGATCCTAAACACCTCCCTTCAAATGATTTTAATGCAATGGCTTCATGTCAGTGATTTAATATATTCTTTCAAGTCACCTACTGGATCTCACTTTTGTGACTGTAGCACAGCATCATTTGGAAGCGAGGAAGGGACTCTGGGAGCTGATGAGTGTGTTGTCCACACAAATCCAAGAGTGGAAGCTGCTAACATTCAAGAAGGTACTGTATGCAATTATAACACTGTTTTTGGATTTTGCATATATTTATATTTATATATATATACAACCTCCCAGTAAGTTTGCAATCATATCTTTGCAGTTTGTGGTGGCTAAAGCCCAAGACAAGGTTAACAAATGGCTACAACAGGCAGAAGCATTTGCACAAGTTATACCTTCCCATGATACTTTGCTGCATAAAACCCTACAGACTTTGCAGGGGTTTAACCAGCTACTCACTTTATTAAGTAAGCTGGGCAGCCCCACACTGAAGCACAAGCACTGGAGAAGCATCTTAAAGGGTAAGATAAATGACATTACAAAAACAGACACAAGTGTCTGGTTAGTTTAGGAACCTCTTCTATTATATATACCATGCTTATAATTGTTTTTGTAGGAATTGGCCTGCTGTATGTCTCAGAATGGAAATGAACGCTGGCTGATCTTATGTCCAAAGAGCTACAGATGCATCAAAATAAAATCAACAAGGTTCTCAGTTGTTTATGCTGTTAAACATGTAATGTGAATACTTAACATTAATTGTTTTTGGATCATTGTGAACTATGGGTATGGATGTGCATTGGCTTTCAGATATATCTAGATGCCGAAGCTGAGGCAGACATGGACAAGACATTCAGAGCACTTCAGAGGGACTGGGAACGTGTAGAATTCCGTCATAAAAGGTTTATTATTGCTGTCCAGAAACAGCGAGATGAAGTAGAAGGAAAAATACGTCTTGTTCCTCACCTCAAGATGCACCAAACCATCACATTATTGATGGCAAAACCTTCACAATCATTGGTGAGTTATATATACTCTCATCTGATCTCAACTATTGGTACAGATACTACAGTTGTCTTTTGCAAAAAAGATTGAGTTTATTATTTCTTTTATAATTATTATTTCTCTGTGCAGGATTAGAAGCACTTTTGGCTCAGACTAAGGAAAGTGTTCTGAACTTTTCTGACATGCTGCGTTCTCCTCATGTTGCTGAGTGTCAGCAAGAGGTTGAGCACTGGCTTCTTCGTTTACAAGAGCTAGGTATATTCAACACAGGTGTCAACTAATTTATTTTTGGAAAGCAGAAAGTGTTAAGAAATACAGATTTCTTGTTTTCTTTTTCCTTTATTTACAGATGAATTGCTTTATATATTTGAGCGATATCAGCAAAAATGGATCTTTCTAAGCAGAACGTTCAATGAAACAGTACACACTCAAACATCTGAGTTGGTATGTTTCTGATGGAATGACTAGTTTCTTTACTGTATTTTAAGTGAAGCAATTTTCCCTGTTTAATCAATTTCTCTATTTTAGAATGAGAAGTTTCACCCGGTGGATAAGATGTTTAGTGATATCATTCAGATCATTGTTAAAGACCCATATGTGTTCAGTTTTGTTCAACTGGGTACAACAACAGAGGACAGTGACAGTTTACAAGGACAGAGCCTACACACTCTCTTCATGAATAGACTTACAGTAATGGAAGAGATTTCTAATCACTTACTCTATGTCTTGGAGTCACCACGAAGCCAGTTCCCTAGACTTTACTTTCTCAGCGATGGAGAGGTGATGAAACTTCTCTCTTTAAAGCTTCCAGCTCCTTGCTCCCTTTTACCACTGGTGAAGAAATGCTTCAAGGGAGTGAAGCAGCTTGATGCTCAAGTTGAAGGTGATGTTTGTTGTGCATATGATTTGATGACTCTAAGTAATGAGCGAATGAGCATACACGGTGTAAATGGAGAATTTGGTGAACATGTTCCCTTCATCTGTCCTCTTGAGTCAATCCTCAGTCCCCTGGTTTGGCTTAGCCTTTTTGAGCAAAAGTTATATCAAGCAGTGAAACAGGCATTTCTGAAATGCTTAGCTCTCCAGCAATATTCAAACATGGAAATGCTACACAGCACCACAGACCCAATGGCGAATAACATGGAGAATATTTCAAAAGTAGCTCATGAAGTAGCTCAACTTTTGCGTCTAATATCTCAGTATCCTTTGCAATGCCTTTTGGTGGCAGAAAAGGTGTTGTGGTGTAGTATGATCTGGACATCATCACATTGTGCTACTACTGATTTGTGGAAGAGAATCAAGTTCCAAAATGCACCAAAACTGTACTATTTGTGCCAGCTTTTAAAAGAACACTCAAATGAAGATCCATTCCAAATCTTGACAGCTCTGCGTGCCTTGGTTATACTTACCATGAAACACTCTGGCCAAACAGATGGGCTTGCTGAAGTAAAAGGAGACTTGGAGTCCTCTTTTGAATGGCATAAACGTATGAAATATTATCTTATACCAAATGATAATGGACCTTCTTCTGATTTGCTTCCTTCTCAAAACAATCAGACTGTCTGTGTTGATATTCTGTGCACACAATTGCCATATGGCTATGAATACATTGGACCTGATAACTGGGCGATGGTGACTACTCCTTGAACTGAACAAGCTAACATGGGTGTAATTCTTGCCTTATCAAGCTTCAAGTGTGCTTTCCTTAGTGGACCCCACATGTCAGGCAAGCAGCGTGCAGCTGTGCAGTTGGGTTATGCATTGGGACGACAAGTGGTTATCTTGAAGTGTTGTTCAAACACTAGTTCTTCAGTCGTTTCCCAAATGATTCTAGGTGCTCTTCGAACTGGGGCTTGGCTTGTGCTTGATTCAGTGGATTTGTTGGAACAAGGGACATTGTCTGAGTTAGGACAACATTTGACTGAAATTTATCAACATTTATCAGCAGTTCAAAGACAAGCAGTAGCAGAAGTATGCGGGTTAACATCCTCTTTAGGGAAGTGTTGCAGTGGAGAATTCATCAAAAAAGATAACAGGGCAGTGAATGAGGTAGTATGTCACATTGCTGGGAAACATATTCAGGCCAAGCTAAGCTATGGATGCATCACAATCTCAGCTAACGGCTACTCAACTGAAATGCCAGAAAATCTTAGAATGGCAATGAGGCTGTAGCGTTCATGCAGCCACACTACAGAATCATTGCAGAAGTGATGTTGATGTCATTTGGATTCTCTGAAGCAGCGACCATAAGCCGCCGACTAGTCTCTCTCTTTAGCCTTGCTAAGGATTCAGATAGCCTTCCTGATTTTGTCAGTGGTCATCAGACCTCATGGCTTGTCCTTCTGAGAAATGTGATTGCTGTCTCTGGAGCACATCTTCATCTCTCTCATCATTTAAAAGAAAGTGATAAAGCTACATTTTCTTTTCAGAGTGATACAGGAGCTGTTTGTACAAGACGTGAAACAGTGCCAGTGAAAGTCAAGGAACGCTATACACATTTAAAGTTTATCAATCAGTCTAATGCAACTGCAGACTTAGAAGAGCAAGCAAGCAGTAATTAAAGGATTTCTGTCTGTCATGCAGTATACTGTTTCAGATCCAAAGAGAGCGTCACAGTATTGTAAAATATGTGAGGAAATCTTTCCAAAAGCGAGGTACTTTTCAAGTCCACAACTGTTCATTGATGAAGGGGAACAAAAGATTCTTAGGAATGTAGTGATAGATGAAATGGAGCAACAGGGACTTTATGTAGACATGCAAGTACCTCACAACGTGTTGATCTTGCATCAAGCTTTGAAGCTTTCCAATGTTGTTGTGCTTCTTGGACCAGCAGGTAGCGAAAAAACAATGTTGTATCAAGCCCTTGCAAGAACAGTTCAGAAACTGTCCAGGACTCGGGGGGTTGATGCTAAAGAGGATTTTAAAGACTTTTATCATTATTTCCCTATCCCACGGTGGACCTCTGTGAGCACAGAAGTTATTTTTCCTAATACCTTGTCCCACAAACAGTTTTTGGCGCTTATTTTGGTCAGGACAACTCCTGGATTGATGGAGCTTTCACCAAAGCATTAAGACATTCAGAACAGCCACTGCCCATAGTTCCTTCAAAGAGCAAGGAAACTGTGCACAAACAGCAAGAAAAGTTGATTGTTCTGGATGGAGATCCAGTTGGAAGTCCTGGATGGTTGGACTCTTTGACTACTCTTTGCGATCTTGAACATCCCCATCTCTACCTTTCATCAGGAGAGAAAATTGAGCCATCAAGACTGAAAATACTAGCTGAGGTCACAAACCTTGGTGATTCAAGTCCTTCTGTAGTTACACACTGCAGTCTGGTATATGTTTCTGGAGAGAACCTGTGGATATCTGTGTGGAAGAGTGAAATGAATATGCTGTCAACTGAGCATAATGTAGACCAGAATACTCTGGAAATGTGGAGACACCTTTCTGAAGACCTTTTCCCTGACACAATAGTATTTCTTAAAAATAAAGCACTTTCTTCAGTGATGGCTGATGGATGTGAAGGCAGACAATCATCTAGAATTACAGATGGTTTGCAGGAAATAATGTCCTTCATTAAGATTCTTCACATCCTTTTGGAGCATTCTGGGAAGGCAGAAGGCTTGAAAAACACATTAAGGAAAACTGAAACAACAAGTAGGTTATACAAATATCAATTACAAAAATCTATGCATTTATGGATGTTGCTTCAACTTTGGGTATTTTTATACCCTTATGTTAGATATTTTTTAAATGAACAGATTCCAGGCAGAGTAAATGCTTTTTTGACCTGTTGAAAAGTTTTATTTACCTGATTCAAACAATTTTTGTTAACAGTTCATAGAAATGTAGCTTCTTCATTCTCTCTTCACTAGATACACAAATTTTCATGTTACCCTGCACTGATGCCACAGCTTCCTCTTCTCAATGGGGGTTACAAGCAAGAAACCTCTTTATCGTAGCTTAAGTTTGGGGGTTTGGAGGACATTTGCACCCTAGGTATCTATGTAATTCATAAGTAAATATATTGAATAATAGATGTTGCTATGATGTCTGTGAAAATAATCCTGTTCTCATTGTAGACACTGGCCACATTTTGATCTTTTTGTGCGGAAAGCGCTGTATATGAGCCTTTGTAAAGTGGAGACTCCTCCAGAAGGCACAGTGTTTGACCATTTCTTTGAATTCAGTAAGGAAATGAGACCTACAACCAATTTTATCAACTGCAGCATGCGTAAGAGTCCACAGCTCTTCTTCACATCTGTGCCTCAGGTTTGGCTTTTAACTCACAGAGTGCATATTAACATCAGAATTGTTTTCCTCAATCAGCAGACAAATAAATTGTACTATACTTCTTGCCCTAAAACAGTATGAAAAACATGCATATCTCCTGGATATGCTCCTGGATGTTCATGAGCCAGTCCTTATTGTTGGAGAGTCTGGCTCTGGCAAAACAATGCTGTGCAAGTCTGTACTATCAAATGCAAGACCACACATGCATTTATCAGCAAGTCTAGGCCTTCACCCTTCTAAATTGTGCAAGGTACTCAAGAGAGTTGGATACCAGAAGACTCAAGTGAGGAGTATAGAGGTTTTAAAGCAGCCAAACTTTCTTTTGTTTATTGATGACCTTCATGAAGCACCATTTGGTGAGTTTTTAAAAGAGGTGGATTGAGTAAGCAGTTTGAAGGCTCTCTTTAAAAATAATAATTAAAAAAATCTCAATCATGGACCTTTCATTTAAAACAAATTATCATTTTACAGGGTTAATTACTGTATAAAGTTATCTCAGGAGATCAAGTTATAAAACAAATATGCACTTTTTAATGAAAACTAATTATCTTCCATTTCTGTTGTGATGTCACTGACGAAATTTGAAAACACTTTGTTATTAAAGGCAGGGTAAGCGATTTCTGGAAGCCAATGTTGATATTTGGAATCACCAAAATAAACACATCCCTACCCCAAAAGGGTCTTGCCCCTATTTTGATAGCTCCGCCCCACATAAACAGTACGTAGCCTATGCAACCTAGACAATAGCTGTGTCTCATTTCGAAGGATGCGCCCTCCGGAGGTCGTATCCTTTGGAGGTCCCATCCTCTGTAGGGTGCGCATGCGGAGTGTCCTTAAGCCTGGAATCAAACGAGACGGTCTTCATAGGACGGACAGAAAATGAAACAGGAAGTATCACGTTGCTATGCCAACAGACAACAGCGTCGTTGCACTCTCACACTAGTTAAAAAAGTAAAATTATTTCTAAATTTGGAGAGAAATTTGAATAGGAAATGTTTTTTTTTTTTGACCTGCTGCAGCGTACATACAACAGACATCTGTTACAGAAAAAAGTTTATCCGTTTTTACCGGAGGAGATTTGAGGTAAGTTTTAATAATAAAAGTCCCTATATATAAAGCCTTTGAATGTAGGGCATTGAGGCAATAATTATCTAACTTCATTCAAATAAACAACGATTGGTTACGGCGACGCAAAGAATTGTGGGTTATCTGTAGCAGCGAGTACACTGAGTGCATCCTCCGAATTCCCGTGAAAGAAGGACACATTCGAAAGTCGCATTTGGAGTGTCCTACTTGCTTTTCTGAAATGAGACAGCCTCTATGACGTATGCAGCCTTCGAAAGCAGCCTCCGGAGGGCGCATCCTTTGAAATGAGACACAGCTAATGATTAGTTCTGTGAAAAAAGAAGAATGCGAGCAGCGCAACAAATCTCCGACAGAAAACATGGGCCGTCTGGTGTAGACACGGTGTTTCTCACCTAACGGGAAGAACCAAAGCAATAGCGTCCGACCTCAGGCCTTCCGCTCCTTGAGTCCTCTCCAGTCCTGGAAGCTGATACGATATTTACATGGGCCCTACTTCATGCCTTATCATTCTGCAGACATTTTTCTGTTTCTTTTTTTTTCCGTTTGGCTCGGCTGTTCACTGACTGAACGCACCCTCCTCCACATCATTATTAGACACATTCGTTACTGCTGATTGGCTACAAATTTGTTTGGCTACTTGGCGCCATCTTCTAAATCATTTTTGAAAAATCGATTACACTGCCTTTAAACATTTTCAAAATTTGTTGACAATATTAATAACTAAAATTTACAAAATAATATGTAATACTGACAGCTATCAGTTGGAATTACTGCAGTCCAAGTTCAAAATATTGGAGAGAGCCGTTTCTCCTGCTCCATCCTACTCTGACTTGACCCATGCGCGGGTTTGTCAGATCGAGGACACACAACAAACCTTGTACTATAAGCTAATGAGTTGATTTACATTGTTTTATTGTGTTTTTGCTCATAGTTCAATGTAGTTACCCTTTCAGTCGAATCACTTCGACGTTACATATGGGAACTCGCCAGAGAGACCGATTTGCCTTTGAG
>JAUCMU010000013.1:10383646-10395148 GCA_032275025.1 Enteromius treurensis
TGTTTTAGAGCTCCCCCTAAATGTCTCAAAGTAGGCTTTCAGGGGAGCCCAGGTCCTTTTCAGGGGAGCCGAGCTCCACTTAGCTCCCCCGTAATTCGAACCCTGGCCGTTATTGTGCCCTTGAGCAAGATACTTACTCCCAGGTTGCTTCAGGGGGGCTATTATTGTATAAGGTCATGGCACTGCTTTCCACAAGTCTTGGCCTGGTCATGTGGAAGTAAATATAATCTAATTCTAAAAGTCAGAGCTTTGGCCTATTGGTAACACACATGGGCTCTGCGCTGCTCGATCCAACTTGTGACGTTTCCCCTCCTCTCCTCATCATTTCCTGACCTTTCTCTCTATCCATACCAAATGCTATACATGTCTAAAAAAAACGAAAAATTATATATATATATATATATATATATATATATATACACACACACATTTTTAAGCAGGTTAACACGGTCATAATATGCTATAATGCTAGGGTTAATCATTACTAAGAATAATTTTATTGTGAAATATAACCGTACATTTAAATTATGTAGCAGCCTGTCATTATTTTCAACAGGTGAAGCTGAGTGTTATTTCTTTCGGGTCTGGTTGTCATCAAGATGCTGTGCTCTCGGCATTAGACAGCGCTGTCCAGAATGGCCACTGGTTAGTCCTGAACAACTGTCATCTGCTGGACTGCTGGGATGTCAGCGTTGTGAACAAGTTAACACAAGTAGTGTACAGCACTACAAAAGGTGACTTTAATAACCATGCAAGCTACACCAACAAGACTTCATTATCTATTTATTCTAAACCTCCTCCGTGTTTGACAGATTTGGAGACTGGAAGTGCAGAAAGATTTGTGCATGCCCAGTTTAGACTGTGGCTCATAACCAAAGGTGACAGACCTCACTCTGTCCCAGGTAGGCAATGCTCTGCTCATTAGACATCATGATGAGTAAAATGTCTGCATTATGATATTATTAATACGTTTTGTTTTTTTTGCATACGTATTTCCTAAATGCATGTTCTGTGCGTTTTGAATGATTTATGAGCGAAAGTTTATTTAAAAAAAAATATAAAAATAATATAATTTGTTTCTGCAATATTTCTCCAATAGACAAATATCTTTTTAAGCAATGTTTAGGGTGTTATTGTAGGTAATGCAGCCTTTGACACAGTTATTTAATGCCTTATCATAATGTTATAACAAAAAACTTGATTGATTCTGTATGTAGCACTCAAATGCTCTCTGATGTGTATAATCTATCATCTGATACAGTTTCTGTTAGGATTAGAGCCCTGCACTTGGTGTGTGAGTCCTTCTGGGACCTGAGGGATGAATTGTTGTCATCAGTAAAACAGCTCCCCTTCTCCTCTCATGAATTCACAGTGAACACCCAGTGTGCCGTCATGCACTCTATCCTGCTGCAGAGACAAACATTCAAACACCTGGGACAAGGGCGGCTTTACCATTGGTGAGGATTTCAACAGATGTCGATGTTACAAAGTTATAAACATTCAAACTTTTTTTTTTCCATTTATAGGACTCAAGAAGATCTACTTGCTCTGATTGATGCACATGACCGCATAACCAAACACTGTGGTGACCCCACTGGAGCATTGGAGTACATAGCAGGTACTGCTGGGAAATTAAATGCTTTTAAATGAATCGGCCCTGATTCAGTATGAACTTGTTGATGGTGCTGTTTGATCTGTTCTCTCCACAGGTCATCTGGTTTATGGGAGCCACGTGTCAAACCATGCTGATCTAGCAGCTGTGCGGAGTGTGATCAGGGCATCTCTGAGAGATCCTTCTAGATTATGGGGGAATGGCCAACACATTCTCTCAGATATAATTAACGTAACAGAAAGATCTGGTATGCAAACACTCATTTCACAAATCATAACATTGTAAAATGAAACTAAATATAACAACAATAATAATAAAAAAGCATATACTTTGTATTCCTTTAACTGCCACACATTGATATTTTTACAGAAGCTGGGAAACAGATGAAAGACTTGTGATGTCATCTTCAGAGCATTAGCAGTACAGACCCATCTATTCTGGGCTTCAGTCGAGGTATGGAAAGTGAACTGGTGAAGCTAAGAAGTCATAGACTCAGCATTCTTCTGCATGAATCACAGATTATCTTTGCTAATGTCACCATGCAAGCTCAAGAATGTCCAGACTATAGGACAGCTTGGGAAAGGCTGCTAACTTTACAAGACAAGTTGAGGAAAATGGACATTGGCATGGGAATGGAATCTGCTTCTTTTGGTCCGTTGCATTGTTTCTTCCAGACAGAGCGGGAGCGTCTGTATACGCTGGTGTCTTCTCTCCTTTTAGACAGTTTTCAGGCAGTTAAATATAACATGACAAGCTCCACTGCTGTGTATCTAACATCATCAGCTCTCTCACGTCTGGAGACTCAAGCAGACCAGCTCAGGTCGTACCTGTGGGAAGAGTCATCCAGTATTACACCTCGTGTTTATCGACTAGCTGCCTTTCTCAATCCCAGAGGCTTTCTGGTAGCATTGATCAGACGTGCAGCCCACATCCAACACAAGGATATCAGTCTTTATGGATTGAATTTTAAGGTAAATCTCAGTTTTTCAACCACTAACTGGACAGAAACACTAGATAAATATTATTCGTTTGCTTGTTTATTACCAAATCAACTGGAAAAGTAATATTAATTCATTGGGTAAAAGGTGGTTAAATATTTAGCTTGAGTATGAGTGTCTCATATAGGTTAAGCATCTCTTTTTGTATTTATTTATTTTTGCAACCCTGTTATTCTGATTAAATGATAAACTTATATTTCCTATGAATTAAATACAAATATAGTTTTTTCCTCAAGCTAATTTTTTCCTCACAATATCATTAGTGAAAGGGGATGAACTGCAACTGAATCTAGCAACTCCTCGAATAAACCCATATTAATAGTTGGTCTAATATAGCCTAGTCTTGCTGACTGAATGTTGGCTAAAAGTGGAATCACCTCAGGAGTTTCAAAATCGGCATCGGATTGGTTGAATTATGTAGGATTTTTAGGAGATGTGTTTTTAACATCCCGCCTGGAAACCATGATCAATCAATCAATCAATCAATCAATCAATCAATCAATCAGTCAAAAAATAAAACTTTATTTATAGAGCACTTTAAAAACACTGAAAAGTGTTTTTGTACAGAAAGAAAATAAGAATAATAACATATAAAAAGACATAAAATACTACTAAAACACATAAGAGAGCACATAAAAGTAAAGTAATAGCAAATCGCTTCTGTTTTAGTTTTCTTTAAAACGTAAAAAAAATTCAAAGCCGCCCATGCCTTCATTTCATACAATCAAGGAGCGGTCTGACTGTGTCATTCTTTCTAAGCGGCACATAAATCTGACTATCATCCTCATAAGAATGGATTGACAAGCCATGCTTCTTGATTATTTAGCCAAGGGGGAGCAGATAAAGAGAAAAGGAGAGGGCCTAGAACCGAGCCCTGTGGTACCCCACAAGACAGAGGAGCTGATAAGGACACAGAATAACCAAAGCTGCCAAGTTTGCTTAGAATCTTTAAAATACGTATGAACGAAGCAAACTGATTGGTCAGTCAAATGGCCTCATCGGCAGGGCTTGGCCAGTGAATGCTACCATGGATTCCAGACCTTCAGCTGTCACTCTGAAGGTCTCGCTACACGACACTACATATAGCCAGACTGACTGGAGATGTTCTTGACTTTATTGCAGCTTTAACTGACCAAACAGCCGTCTGACATACATATAAAGCAACCAATCACAGTGTTTTTTGTTCTACACCATGTTTAGGGGCATGCAAATGTCAATATTCCCACAATAATAGATCACAATGCAACCGATAAATCATTAATTTAAAAATGTGATGCACGTTTAATGACTCAGATTCCATGCTGTTAACTTCCATGAGCGGGTTTGGTGTTCCTATAGTTTTTTTTTCCAGCTGGACTTTGTTCTCAGAATGCAAAAAAACACACTTCTCCCCGAAATTATGTAGAATTCAACCAATCAGAAAATGACTTTAAAGCTTTTGAAATGGTTCCCGGTTTTGTTGCCTTTTACATCAAACATTCAGCCAACGATATATAGGCACACATGTAGTAGTTTATTCAACGTATAATTCACACTTCAAATAAAATCTATGATTTACCCTGCGTATTTCTCATTTTGTTATTCAGGTGCTTCATGATAAGATATCAGCCACTTCTCCACCCATAAGTGGTGTTTGTCTGTCTGGACTGGAGCTTCAGGGGGCACTGTGGGATCCAGAGTGTGGAGTTCTCAAAGACAATGAGTCCCCGAAACCTTCCCCTTTTCCACCCCTCTGGGTTAGTGCAGAAGAGAATAGAGGGGACAGGATCGGCTCCTCTGAAAGCTCACACTGTGATTCCTCATCCCAGCTTCTCTACTGCTGCCCCCTGTATGTAGACAAACACACTGCAAATGGAGGTCAGGATCTGTCTGATGACAATATTATCATTCATGTTCCACTTGCAACAAGGTTAGATCCAATGCTCTGCGCTATGAGGCATGTTAGGTTAACTAGTACCCTCTTACTATAAACACCTTGAGGAAAACACAATTACAAAATATTTATCTTGCAGGTTTATCTTTCTTTAAAGAAAACTGGGCAATATTGATTATCATACATTTTCGTGGCATTACAGTACTTCTAGTCTTCATTGGCCCTTTTTTTTGTCATTTGTAGCATTTTAGTATGTGAAATTAACCAGTAAAATAAAACAATCCATGAGAAATTAACACTATTAAAAATAAAAACATGTTGGCTCAAACCAAGGTTGCTGACTTTTGGACATGTACAGCATGTAGAGTTTAGTTCAAGACTTTGACACTTGTTTTCGGCTTCCTCCTCCTCACCACCTTAGAGGTCTGTGTGGGTGAAGCTCACGAAGCCTGTCAAAAACATGTCTGTGTCATATTTCACCCCACAATCAAAAGACAACAATAAGAAGTGATATTTTACAGCTGCTGTACATTTGTGCTTGCACACTTTCAAACCTGGTCAGGTGTGTCTGGTTAACGCGGGTCTTGTGTCCAGGTGAGATTTGTAAATGTTATTAGATAATGTCATCGAGACTGTTTGGGTTATTAGCTAATTAGCTTTTTGCTAATTTTGAATATTCCAAATTCATTATTGCCAGAAAAAATTCATGCATTTTATACTTATAGAAATTATACATTCTCTTATGCATATAAATAGGAATAATCCTTGCAATTTTTATTGTTAGACTATTAGAGTGAGTCTCAAGCTTTTCCTTCTCATTAAACTGATCTGTTACTGGCTCAGACGCCTGCAGGAGCAGAACAACACTAGAGACTCTTCCAGGTCGCTGAGGTGGAGAGACGTGTCCTGTTGCTCACCGAGTCCCTGAGCAGATGGAATGGAAGCTAGTCTTTCACCTCCTTTCTTACATCTCTCTTTTCCCCTCCTTTTCTTTATCACTACTCTCTCATTATTTTTCCCAGTTCCTCTTCGGTGTGCTGTTCCTTTTCACACTATAGAATGAGTTGTACTTGGTTTTTTTCTCTCCTTTGGGACTCTGCTGTGTTTGCAAGCTGAACGCTCAGGTGCAGAAGACGAGTGAATTCAAAATGATCATAGTCTTACTGGTGAATGGGAGAAAATAATGAACCACTGCCCTCTTTTTTCACACTGACCTAGTGCATTGTCCTTCTGCAGACACACAGTCTCACAGGCTCTTGTTTTTTTTCATGCTGAAAAATTATCACATTATCCCTATCAAAGCATTCCTGGGCTTTAGAATAATAAATATTAGGCTGTTACTTGTTATAATTACACTTACTAAAAATTTAGATTTTAGACCTTATGTACTGTATGTAAATGTACTGTAACCGTGAATTAGAGAAGCGACTATAGGTCATTCAAAACAGCAAACCTCTGTGGTTTTAAAACAGAGGAACCATGATGTGCTTTGTCTTGTATGTTGTTGGTGCTCCGAACCACTGTTTGGACGCTGAACTAAAAAAAAAAAAAAAACAGTAACTGCTGAAACCGCAAACATGAGCCAGGTGAGCAGGCCTTTCATAGTAAAGGGGATTATTGTCTGTTTATTATAATCGCAAACACGTCTGCTTCTTTAAATTCTCAAGCGCATGATAGCAGGATTGATTCTGATTGGTTGTCAATGTTTCTATCTTTTCTCAGCTGAAAAAAAATCGCTCTGGAAATGATTGCAACGATATAGTTTCCCTGTCCTGTATTGTTATAGTTGTGGTATTCTTTAACATAGAGAACGATTTTTATCGTTATCTTGCTTGGTTTAAACTTTATTATCATAAAGGCTTTAAACATATTATGAAATCAATAATCATTAAATTTTATAGCAAATATATGTGGCTTTCTCTGCAGATCATTTATGTTTGGCCGATGGACATTTGTTTAAATATTTATTAATCAAACCACGTTGAACTGCGAGGTTTTGCTTCAATTCATCCAACCAATTTTCTTCTCTGAAGCTTTTTTGGAACAGTATATAATATATATTATATATTGAATCTCTGCGATGTTACATTTAAAAATTCATGGGTATTGAATATCTGAAAAAGAAAAGATGAAGAATGTTATTGAACCGGTCAAATATTTATCTGCAAAGACATACCCAGTAGATAAAGGTATAAGAGTTAGTACATGTTTTAAAGTGGCAGCGTGACTCAGTTGTTTGACAGCTTTCATTATGGTGTGGATGGTGAAATCCAATATCGGTGCTGCAGGTGTGTGATGCTCTTGAAGAGGACGACAGCATTGGTTCATTCTGACAGCCTGAGCTTTCCATCTGCCCTGAGGCACTGATTTAACTCAACCTGTGACCTCGTCTCTTGTAGGTCAACTCATCCAGCACCTGAGAGGAGAGAGGGGTATTAGAGCAGATTTTCCTTGACAGGTATTCGGGTGTTGCTCAGGATGTTGCCGAAACATGTCTTACTAAACCTTTCATTGGGAAATGTCAGCATTTAATGGCACAATCTTAAATCCATCACAAAATACTTGAAAGGCTTAAAAAACAAATCTCATGTGGTTTTCATTTGCCATTGCTGGACTCGTTTCTTGTCTTTCGAAAACGTTTCATCACTCGTCCATTGGCTTTTTTTAGTGGACATCTTAACATTTGGTTATTAAATAATCTAACGTTAATTAATGCTAATTTTCAAATTCGTTTAGTTAAATAATTTTGCACCATTTGACATCATTTTTAAAAGCTATTACTGAAATATGGACAAAAATAGTGTCAGTACAAATTAAGACGGACCTGCTTCTTCCAGCATCTTCACTGTTTTTGCAGTGAAGGTGAACAGCTGAAATACAAGCAGTCCTTGGGAAAAGATCTTTATGAATTCATATCACATTCAGGACAGACTTCACCAAACGATTGCAAAATTGTATCTGCTGTCACCTACGTTGCCTTTCACGGCTAAAATCTGCTGCAGGTCATTCTCACACATTGAAATCCACGTGCTTTTGGCCCTTCACAGTGAGCTTGATTGACAGAAGATCTACCATTTTGTCTGACAAACTGAAAAAGCAGTATGTGATGGTTAGGTATGTTTTGAAGCATAGCAGTTGTTTGAGCTGGTCCTTAGCTGGCTGTGGTGCGTTTCCAAAAAGCATCGCTGGCCCAATATGGTCGAACTATGGTCCCACTATTTAGTCTTTGCCAAAAGCGTAGTTCAAACAAATGTTCGTAATCAACGTCACAAACATACGTGGTTGAAACTACAGCTTTGGACCTGTGGTTAGAAGCATTGTTTCTTGTTAATAAGATGTATAGGTTTTATTCTTTGTTCTTGTGCACAAGAAGCACAAGTAGAATCTGTATCTCCTATTTTATTTAAGTATAAAATTAATTTTTGTTATGTATTTTGAGCATCCATTTTAAACGTTCTTTTTGAAAAGTGCGCATGTGCATAAAGGGCTAAGGGAAGCCCGGAGTATGATGTGAGAGGGAACCCGCGATGAATCAAAGATCAAATAAAACATAAAGACAGTGATCAAAGAATAGTAAGTTAGTCAGGGGCCATGTTCAGTACAGCAAGGTAATATCAGTTAAATAGCATAAGTTATTCCTCCACCACAGGTCTTTGACAATGGCCCTGTGTTGTTGAACTAACATGGTTCAAACGACAGAGATGCGACTGTGTTTGGGAAAGAGTTATGACTAGCTAGTTAGTTTTTAAACAATGCATCGTTCTATGCTGGTTAATCTGCGAGGTACACCGTCATTTGGGAAACGCACCCCTGCTTAACTCCTGCTCACTACCAGCTAAAACCAGCTGCTATGCTTCAAAACATGCTTTTCAACAGGGAAACAAATCAGAGAGATCTGTCATAACACATTGAAAAGCCACAAAATGGTATTTATTGTTTGAAGTGAAGTGACGTGTGGCTTAGTGTGGTGACCCAAAATCAGAATGTGTCCTCTGCATTTAAAAACCAAGTGAACACATACACACACAGAGCAGTGGGGGTTCAGTGCCTTGCTCAAGGGTCTCACTTTTGTGGCTCTTTTGTGTCATGACCAATTACTGTACCGCCTCAGTTCACCCAGCACATGAACCGATCATCTGTTTTTATTATTTACGGAGGATAAAGATGAATAAACCTGAATAAACATCAGAAGGTATGTTGTTTCAACCATGGTTCAGGTTCTTTGATTGGTCAGATTGCCTGTCAATTCAATTCCTAGCGAAGGATGTTTTTTTATATATTTGTATAGTGACAGAGAAAACATGAGTGGATACTCTGAGAAATGGTGCTACAGTGCCAAACTGTTGAATAAAGTATTTTTGTGTTTTCGTTCCCTACAAAAAGTATTCTTGTAGCTTCATTTCTTTATAGTTGAACCACTGATGGAAGATGGACTATTCTGATGATGTCTTGCATGCTTTTTTGGACCTTGATAGTTTTATTTCCTTGGCAGTCAATGGGACAGTCTCAAGACATCTGGTTTTCCTCCAGAATATCTTAAATTGTGTTCCAAAGACAAACAAGATATTGCAGGTTTGGAACACTTACTAACACTTTGGGGTAAGTGATTAATGACAACATTTTAAATTTGGGGTTAAGTAAATCTTTAACTCTCAAAGCTTTAAAAAAGCAATCTTCTTTAAAATTCTGCCTTATATTCTGCAGAATAAAGAAAATCATTGATGTTAAAAGAGTAAATGAAGACCAGCACTGTCAGAGTACAAGTTTCATTTTATTTCATTTAATTTTTCATTAACTTGCATTTAACCCAAAACATTCCTTTAAGTGCACGGAATCCCACTACTAACTTCCTGTTACACTGAGAACCACTGACATTAAACATCACTTAATTTCCATGACAGCGGATGTTTAATGAGGTCAGTGAAGTCAAGTGTGATTGACAAGGACATTCCCCACCAACACAGAGCCAATCAGAGACTCCACACGAGGATCTAGATCATTCCAGCCAGCCACGGTGGGAGGAAGAGTCCGACGGTCCCCAGAATGCACACCAGCACAAACATCCAGAGGAATATTCTATCAATCACCATGGCAACATATTTCCAGTCTTCCCTCACCTGGTGGGGAAAAAGGAGATTCATTCGTTTCAGATATCATGATATATTTTCCACTCATGTCTTTCCCTCTCAGAATTGATTTTTTGGATGACTACTTTCCTGTGAGACCACAGTGTTTTCTGTTTTTTGTAGCATTGCAAGAACAGTGATAAAAAAATAATACCAGTATCAAAGGCCAGTTCAAAGTGCCTCAGAAGAACTTGAGGAGAATCTCTTGCTAAAGAGGAATCTAATGTTTCAAGGTCCTTATTGCTTGATTTTTAATACTTTTGTACAGTCTGTTTATCTTTCAAGTTTTTCTGTGTAAATTTACTTTTATCTGTATATTACTTCATCCAAAAACTAATTTATTTACTCACCATCATGTCATTTCAAAGCATATGATTTGAAACAAGAATGCGTTTTATATCTAATCTTCAGCACAATGACAGAAGAAATCATATTTTACCTGAGTTGTAAATGTAAATTTGTAGCTTGTTTTGAATTTGATTTGATTGAAAAGATTGCAAACTGCAAATTAATGGCACAATTAAAAGAACTGATGATAGGGTTCATTTTAGTGAAACAAAAATACATAATGCAATCAGAGAAGTCTGATTTCTGAATGAACAGATTAGCTGTTTTAATAAAGTTGAGTTAACAGTTTTGTGACTAACTGATTAAAATCTAGGTGATAATTTTTACTAAATGACTTATGCATGAAAAAGCATGTGATTACATAAGTTATTCAGTTAATTTGACAATATGAAAATGTTTTAAATATAATATACAATTTTTAGTTTGTTTGTCATAAAAGCTTTAGTCATATGGACTACTTTTATTATTATTTTAATGAACTTTTTGTCATTTTTGGATCTTTACAGGTCTAGGTCAGTTTTCTTTTTGAATGAAAAATATCAGTGTGAACTAGGTGCTATCAAGTGATTACGATTTTCACTTGAATTAATTTATATGATGTGCCGATAAATTATTCTCACATCAGTTTTCGCTGAGGAATTACCCTCAAACATCCTTACTGTGTTATAAAAAGCTGCAGTGAATGTGTGAGTGATTCAGTCAGTCGTTCAACTGATTTGCTCAGACTTAAACGTGAAGCAAGTGTCTTAATGAATGAGTCAAGCTCACTTGATTTGTTCAAAAAGTAGATTCGTTCAGTAACAAAAACTATTGTGTTTTAGTATTGCTATATGAAATTAACATTACGTGCAATTGGGCAGATATTTGGGTAAGTCAACACGTGCACATTTAATTTGGCTAAACTATAATTTTATTTAGGTTTTTTTTGCCCTCAATTTTGGAATTTTAGGGGTGATGATTTAAATGTGTAGCCTTGGCCCGCCTATACTTCCTTTGACGCTATACATTCTTTTCGCGAGCAAAGTTAGTCTGGAAAAGCTGCCGTTTTAGAGCATTTCCGTTCCCCAAAAAAAATGGGAACCAATGAGAAACGAGCAACGTCATCGGAATGAGTGGTCTGATTGGTTGTAGAGTCGTCCAGTAGTATACAGAGGCATCTGATGAACGCAGGTTAAACCTGCCTCCCAGAAGGCGGGTAGTAATGTAGCTTAGCCATTGGCTGCTCTACATTCTAATAAGTGCTGGGTAAAATATGGACGAACCCAGCAATTGGGTTGTTTTCAACCAACAGTTGCTGGGTCAAAACAACTGTAAGGTTTGGGAAAAAGAGCTAAAAGAAATTTAATTCAATTTAATTCTTTTGGCTAAAAGAAATTGGGCCTCTTCCGGGAAGTCAATATTGACCAGACTCTCGGAGCCCAAGAACAAGCCATAAAAACATAAAAGGCAAGCTGAGCTTCAGCTGAGCTCTCCAAAGACAATAGACAATAACACCCCCTCACCCACTTTACGACGACCCCTCCTCCCTGCCTTACTATCTTACAA
>JAUCMU010000013.1:10395248-10406468 GCA_032275025.1 Enteromius treurensis
TTAAGGTAACTAAAATACATAACTTTAATATCAGATAAATAACTTAAAATTGGAGTCAGATTGAAACGAGGTAAAACTTAAAAGTAAAATTAGAATTAAAAGTCTAAAAGCTCAAAGTAGAGAAACTAGAAGTTTTTTCCCCAGCGCTGCTAGAAGCGAGATACGCAATATCCGCTACACAAAGTAACGGACCTTTCACAACCCAACTGCTGAGTTTGTCCACATTTTACCCATTTTACAATTTATCGAAACATCTCCTTGTGTTCCACCAAAGAAGATTTGAAATGTCGGTGATTAACCAGTGACAGAATTTTTCATTTGTCCTGAAGGTGAACCACTCTTTTAAGAAGAGTTAAGACTTACGGAAAAGTCTGAATCCTCTGCTCTCAGATGGTCAGCGATGTACTGAACTCCTTCCAAGGCTTTGAGCAGGGACTGCGACAGATTGCTTCCCGGCTGTGCTGCGTTCAGATCAGTAGCGCTGTCACTGTTAGAGTCGAGGATCTGAGCGTTCGGCAAGTTATGTCTGGTACACCTCCCAGCCTCCTCACGATCAAGCTTCTGCAGATTCGTCCCCTCAGATGTAAGACGGTGTTGACAACTCCCTGCTCCCAGAATGCTCACTTTGGCTTCCATGAAGACGCTCTCAGCACTCTGGCCTTGAATATCACAGTCTGTGCACTCGGCTCCTTCCTGCGGGATGGTATGTAGCAGAGTACCAAGGATGGTGTCTGGAAATGAAGTTGTGCTTGAAGCAAAGATGCTGTTTGTGTATGCGCACGTATAACCGAGGGCCGGCGTTTGAGACGTTTCCTCTTGCAGGATGGAATACTGGCTGCTGGGAGAGCTGCAGAAAAACATGGGTTTTTGGGAAGAGTCCCGCTGAATTTGATCCAACTGGGCAACCGATGTCACATCCAAAGAGGGGAGTGGACTTTGTGGAGAGATATCCAGAATGTTGTTCCGCAGAAACATGGACTGTGACGCCATTGGCTTGTGCATCATCTCGATCAGTTTCCCACAGTTCCTCTTACCTGAGGCAGGCGGACGCTTCATGAACAGGTAACGGGGCACCAGGTGTAGAAACAGCTGGCGGACCCAGTGTGGCATGCTGTGCGTGCGGGATGAACGGTGGTGGACGTTCAGCACAAACACAGTGATGATGATGGAGAGAGTGACGAAGATCATGGTGAACAGTAGGTACTCGCCAATGAGCGGGATGACTAGTGAGGTCGAGGGAATAATTTCCGTAATTAGCAGGAGGAAAACGGTCAGAGAGAGGAGGACAGAGATACACAGCGTGATTTTCTCCGCACAATCTGAGGGAAGGTAGAAGACCAGCACTGTCAGACAGGAGATGAGAAGGCAGGGGATGATTAGATTGATGGTGTAGAACAGTGGCAGACGTCTGATGATGAAAGAGTAGGTGATGTCTGGGTAGATTTCCGTACAGCACTCATACTTCTTGATGTTGTAAGTGCCGACGGCGTTTACTATGACCCACTCCCCGCTTTCCCAGTAGTCCATCTGGTCGACGTCACTGGCCATGCTGACCAGGTCGATCTTGGCCCGATCGTACGTCCAAGAGCCGAATTTCATTTTGCAGTTTTGTTGGTCGAAGGGAAAGAAGGTGACATCGATGCTGCAGGAGCTTTTATAAATGGCAGGAGGTTTCCACTTGATTCTGCCGTTGTAAAACACCTGGGCTTTAGTCAAGTGAGTCACTGCAAAGTCTCCGTCGGCACTGCAGATTAAACACAAAACTGTCAGACAGAACCTGTGATGAAATATCGGTGGAGCAACGTGAAAGACAGCTTTAGTGTGTCAGTGTACATCACAGTGAGCCGAACCATCAATTAGCTGTCATGTCTTTGACACGTCTTTGTTTAACCATCCAGCTTTCTGAACTTTCTTCCTAAGAATTTAGGATATTTTATTTTGCATAGTCATCTGGATACTCCTCTGAAACACCTGAGTCAAAGCATGTTTATCCTCGCCGTCTACTTTAAATCTCTTCTTTTAATCACTAGGATTATTATTTCTTTCAGGAGCAGATCCATCTGACCTTAATAACTTTTTTTTTTTAATTTCTAAAATATTAGAAAAGATATTCGCAGGTCAGATTGTTGACTTTATGTATTATAATAAACTGAAAAATTTCAGTCTGGTTTTTATCCACTTTATACCACAGAAAGCGTGTTTGTCAAAACTACCAACGATTTGCTTAGAGCAGCGGATTCTGGAGAGCTAATATTACTTATCCTGCTGGATCTGAGTGTGGCCTTGGATACAGTCTCAAATAACATCTTTCTAGTTAGGCTGGCTTCCGCTGAATTACGGGTACCTCACAGTCCTGGTTTAGATCACATCTTTCTGGATGCACTCAGTTTGTCCAACTGAATTTTAATCTGGATCATTAAATGTTACCGCAGGTGTTCCCCAAGGTTCAGTCTTGGGCGCTTTGTTGTTTACACAAATTTACACTCCTGCATGTACCTTGAAAACCTCACCATCTGTTTTTCTGATTGAACTATGTATGAGCCTGAACAGTTTGAGGGCTGTTTAGTTATGCTGCCCTTTATTTGTAGAACACTCCTCACTGGGACATCCTTAATAGCACTTTTAAATCTCATCCTAAAACTTATTTAAGTAAACAGGCTTACTTTTGATTGCATACATGTGGATTAATGTTTTATGACTGTTTTAATTTATTTAATTTTGAGTGCCATGAAAGGCGTGTATTAATTAAATGAGTTATTCGTATTATTATTGTTTATAATTGTTTTTAAAAGTACATTTTAACAGTCGATTTTTAATGTCTGGTCAGTAATTGTAAAGTATACATAAGATTTTTTTTTAAACCTAAAATTTCCTTTAGGTAAACCGAACACAATGCACCTTTATCAGAACTCCCTGTAATTTCACTCCCTTCTACCTGGTATCTTATAAGGGCAGCACAGATCAATACTCCTATCAACCCTCACAGTCTAATTCCCATGTCTTCTAGTTATCACTACATGAACAGCAGACATACAGAATTAAGATTAAAGGGGGATTAAAGAGTAAGTTTTCTCTGTAAGAAGCACAAAATTACCCTGAGGAAAAGAGTTAACAGCTACCCAAAGTGCAGTTTGCAATCAAACAGAATCGAATGAACACCTTACAACATTGGAACTGCAGGAGGTTAACAGTGTTTGAGGATGTAGATTTTTAAGAAATGGATTTGGCTGAATTCCGGATTGTTAACAGGCTCACACACTTGTTATAGAGCACTATATCTGGTCTCCAGATGATCTCGGAGGGGATCCTGATGGAGGTGACATTCTCATACTCCTCTGGGTTCCAGCGCAGCTTGTAATCGTTCCACTCCTGCAGGGAAACATGTGCGCTCATCACCGCTTACAACCAGCAGGTATGACAGGGGTGGAGAGTGAAGCAACAAGAGCCCAGTTCCAATTAAAAATCTCATTAATGCCCAATTACAGGCTGCTTTTTGATAAAAAGAAAAACTACCTGCTTCACCCAGACGTTTGTGGTCATCATCTGATTCTTCTCATCCTGGTTTATCATAATGCCGCAAAACAGGACATCCATGAGGAAGAGAGAATTAAGAGAGCTGGGTAACTCTACAGTAAGCATACTTTGCACATGTTTAAAAAATAATACAGTTAAAGTTTTTTTGTCAAATTGTGCTGGAGTGCATCTGAGACTCACCACATCAATGAGCTGAGCAATGGACAGGCCAAAGTGGACCAGAACCACATCTGAGATGTTTGCTACTGGACGAGACAGCTTGTTATAGTTGCTAAACAAAGATTGGAGGAGTCTTTCTTCAGCATGGGCACGAGCTGGTGTGCTGCAAATCACTGGTGAGAGAATAAAAAAAGAAAAGTTTCTCAGCGCTTGTTAAGTCTGAAAATATAGGATAAAAGTGTTTCCATTTCAAGCTATTTTTTTTAACATGCAGAACATGTTGCTGATTATTATTTAAAATAACAGTTATTTTAATTTTAGCATTATACTCAGAACAATGTTATTATATATAGTAGTATTATTATTACAAGTATTATTATTATTATATGTGCAGGTGTGTTTTTTTCTGAGCTGCTCTCTCTCCCCTCATTTACACTGCATCAATACATAAACAGGAGATCGGGTATTGTGTAACTGCAGCGAGTTACTTGTAAAGTTAAACTGAAGGTCAGACTTTACCATACGCCAGCTGCAGATAGACAGAAAAAAGAAAGAAGACACTCCACGCTGCTCTCATCTTGTCCACCTTACTCCAGATGATAGCCCACTTTGCAATAATTTTCCCACTGGAATGAAAAACTACTTCTAGTTGCACTAATGAAAGTCAAAATTCCATTAAAAATAAAAATCCCTGAAAAGACCCGTAGATCATTTAATATCCTTAAACGGGTAAACACCCCAAAAGTGAAAGTTGAAAACAGCCACCAAAAGTCATCCCGTGTCCAAACCTCTTGTAAAAGTGTGGGGTTCCTCAGAATGCCTCTCTAGCTATCATTAGACTCTTTTCCCTCCCCCTATATCTCCTACCTTCTCTCTCTCTCTCTGTGATTTGCTGTTTCACTCTCAGTATCTCTCCTCTTCGGCCCCTCCACCTTCCAATCTCTGCCTATTACGCTGAGTAGATGTTATGCGCTGGAGGCTGCGCCTTATACATGAGAATGTGTCACACACACAGAGAGAAAGAGAGGGCAGGAAGGTATTGATTGGACAAAATCCTTAAAATGAGGTGGCTAAATGCATGTTTTAAAAGTTCATGCTGTGTTTACGTGAGCATGAATGGTTTTGAATTGCATTTTTCTATTAATTTCTTTTGTTAGACTTTAAGATAGCAAAAATTGGGAATCAAAAGAGCAAGCAGGAGGGTGTGTAAGAGAGAGACAGGATGGAAAGTCAAAGGAAAGGAGACGTAAACAGACTGAAATATGTCTGGAAGTGATCTAACGGTGCAGAAGAGCAGTGGCCGCCAAACTCAGGATGCTTTCTGCCTATTAATTACAAGAAGAGACGCTCAGCGTTTGTCCCTGATAGAATGAACCTGTGCTGTTACAGCTTAACATTTATTTATTCATTAAATAGTTCATTCAAAAATAAAAATGAAAAATATACTTATATGCATGTTTCGTCCCAAAAATTGTTTTATTATTAATCGATTAAATAGAGGCTTAAAACTGAATAGAATTATATGATATATATTTGGGTAAACCAGCCCTTTGAGAGACAAGGCTTTTATGCATGACAAACCTTTATCATATACATAATAAAAATCACCATTTTAAAAATATTATAAAAGCTATTCAATTACGACATTTTTATATTAAGTCTTGCATTTATAATATATGAAAAGATACAATATTAATATACAATATTGGTATTTCCGCCACGCAAAAATATTATTATTATTATCATCAAATATTATTACAGTATTAAACTGTAGTTTTTCAGATTTCGGTAAACTAGCCCTTTAAAAAAAACATAAAGCATGTCTTATATAGAACTAACCACCATAAGCTGCTATCAGGTGAAGATTAGCATTTTAAAAGAGAGTAAATAAAATATTTATCCATGCTGTTTCCAATCCAGCACACACCTGCAATCCACCAAGAGCCTATCCAAGAAACTGATTAACCATCTGTCTGGGGAGGCAATAAATCAACCATGGATGACCCACGGTTTCCTTATGAATAACACAGATATGAACTGGACATGCAGAGAAAGCTTGCAATACATTTTCACCATACATAAAAAAAGTTGTGAAATGCGACATATGAAATGTTTTCCCCTCACAGGTGACTTATCGCATTACCTAAAGCAAGACCGTGTAACCTATTTGTTTATCTGCAAATACTAATTGTTGGACAGAAACCAGCTGCAAAGAGCTATTTTCTGGCTGTGAACGCATCCCTGGTCATCAACATTCATAATTTGTTTCATCAGATGCCATTTGCAAATGCCCACGGAGAATGTTGTCCTCCACGTGAATGAATTCAACCTTGAATAGCAATATCCAGACTTTCATTAAGGTGCTGAGAGAAAAGACCTGGCTGAGATATCCTTCTCTCTCTCTCTATCTCTCTCTCTCTCTCTCTCTCTCTCTCTCTCTGTCATACACACACATATACTTAAACTCAGACATTTAGGATCAATATCATTCTATTGAATCTAAAATTTCCACACCCTGAATGCTTATCTAATGTAACCGCTTGTAATATCATGTCAGCTTTGATCAATATGCGGATATGACTTGAACCAGGATTACATAAGAGAGAGCAATTCAATGGCGCTTTAATAGACAGAAATATGAGTTTAATATACCGAATTGCATCATATAAAGCTAAATTCATGCTCAAGCGCACAGCAATGCTCATAAAGCAAGTGGACTCCCTGAATGTCATGTTTACCTTGAACTTACTGAACTACTGCTAATTGTTAATCAATACCGTGGTAGATCTTATTAACCGGTCACGACACCTGTTCACATGTCAGCCATCCGTAACCCATCACCGTTATTTCTGCATCGTGGAATCAGAATTATATGCAAGCAGCACATCTGAGCCTGTGTATGACCTCTGACCTCAGCAGTGCTCCATACTCTCTGACTGTATGTGTGGTCAATGACATGACGCTCATCTTTTGTCCTGTCTGTTAAAGGGATCTGTCGAATTGTCATAATTTCCTCATCTGGATGCTGTTCCAACCCTGTTTGGCTTCCTGTAATCAGTGGAAAATGAAAGAAGATTTTTCCAAACATGTCATTTAAAATGAAAGTTCATTTACTATTTTAGAGCTCTTACAATTTATAAACAAATTAATACAGGTTTGGCTGACATGAAGGCAAATGATGGCAGGATTTTCATTTTTGTGTTTTTTATAAAAAAATAACAGTCTTTAATTAAAATATACATTTTGTGTTATATACAAAGATATACACTATTCAAAAGTTTTGGTTCAGTAACAGTTTAATTTTTTTCTTAAAATAATGCATTTTTCAGCAAGGATTTGTAAAAAGTGATAGTAAAGATGTGTATTGTTAGAAAAGATTTCTATTTTGAATAAATGCTAAATAAAATAATAATAATAAAAAATACTGATAATAAATCAGTATTAGAATGGATTCTGAAGGATCATGTGATACTGTAATTACTGGTGAAAATGTTACAAAAATAAATTGTATATTAAAATAGGAACCTCTGTATTTTAGATCAAATAAATACAGCCTGGATGAGTATAATAGACTTACTTACTGATCTTACTGATCCCAAACTTTTAAACAGCAGTGTATATGAAGAGTTTATTTGCAAACACAGATAACGTCAAAGTCCAGATAATTCAAAAATCATGTTTTTTAATATGTTATCATGTTTTTATTGAATTTGATTGTCTTCGTTAGCTTTATCTATTAAACTTTTTTTAACCTACTCAAAACAACCCAGCTGCTATTTGACTGAGATTAATTGGAATGCACAATTGTTAAAAACAATGTTTTTAACAATTAAAAACATTTCTGTTTTTCAAAATCTGTTTTTGCAAATAAGCTCTTCTTATGCAAACTCAAAACCATGTGGTGAAACCAGCAGTGTGCAACCACAAAAAAAAAAGAAAACGTTAAAAATGTCATTCTCATGCTAGGCATGGACAGAGTAAAAACAAAACAAAAATTTGGACATAGATGTAAGACCAAGTATTTATGTGCCAAAAATCTTACTTCCAGGTTTGTACAAGTTTCGGCAAGTTTTTTTTCGATCTTTGGTCTTTTGGAACTCCTTAATATCGGCATTTCTCCCGGAAGCACGCGCCCATCAATGCCCTTCTTTCAGCTGCACTGCACGTGACTCACACGAGAAGTAGGCCTATGTTTCAAAAGAAATGCGTTTTTGGTTGTAGGGAAAAGATAACCTTGTTAAACATTCCAAAAGGCCCGGCGTTACATGAATACTGGATGCACTTTGTTTTTCTGGGGCAGCAATGGCGTTTCACAAGTGTTTGTTGAAAGATAGAGCGGTCTCAGCTATAAAAGATCTAGGTCATGATTCAGAGCTGTTAAGCAGTACGTTATGGTGCTTTTCCACTGCGTGGTACGACTCGGCTTGGTACGGCTCATTTCGGCTCGGTTTGCATTTGCACTGCAGTTTAGTACCGCTTTAGAGTGGGCGGGATTATTCACGTTTCGTTATAATTGCGCCGCCTCTACTGCCGTAGAAAATGAATGAAAAACATTTTCATTCCGGGTCATCCCATCAAGCTCTCGCTGGATCTGCTCCTCGGCTATCAACGAGAGGAAGGTCTGTACTTCCTCAATAGACCATGAAACAGCCATTTTTGGTTGATACAAAAAGGTGCGTTTCTTCAAACAAAGAAGTTGTGTCCGATCCTTCGCTGGCTGTGCTGATTTAAATCTAGCGGGTCTGTTGCAAGTTCAGTGACGCAGTAATTTTCTCCGGCCAATCAGTGACCAGCAGAGTTTACACGTTTTGGTATCGGTACGGCTCGCTTGGAACCTCGGCAGAGGTGGTACTAAAAAAAGGACTAGGTACTGTTCCCAGTGGAAAACCCCCAAAAGTCAGCTGTACAGAACCGTGCCGGTCCGTACTATGCAGTGGAAAAGCACCAGTTAGTGTACAATACGTCGGCGCAAATGCTCGTCACTTTGTAGCCCCGCCCACACTGCACGCCTCCAGGACCTCGCCTTTTTTTCGGAGAGAATCTTGAAGCTGTATCTTTCTTTTATAAATATGGAAAAACTAAAGACTTTTTTGGAGATATGAAGGATGCAGTACTACTCTATAGGTACTCAAGATTAAGATGAGATTAGGTTAAACTGTGTGTTTTATGCAACCTTTAACAATAAATGAATAAACTTTTTACATCAAAAGACATAAGGTTGTCAATAGCCTACTTGAGGTAAACACCACACAGAATGTTATAAATCCAAAAAATGGTACAGGAAAGGTTTTTCAATATAAAAAAAACTAATTTCTAAGATTTTGGTGCCTTTTCAACTAGATTTTTCTTTTGTCTTGGATACTGTTTGTTTGTTATTAACATTACTGCACATATACAGACTGCACGGTTTAAAGGAATAATACACTCAGCTAAGATTCAAAATACTTGAGCGTGAAAGGCTGTTTATTTCTACTACATATATCCAGTCCAAATTGATTTCATGTTAAAACAGTCACTCAGTTCTCGCTGAGATGCAAATGAGTTTTTACACTCTTGCAACACCATCTTTCCCCTTTACTTTTCATCTTTTCCCTTGCCTTGTGGGGATTAACACCAAACAAATTGATTCTTAAACACGGCTCTCCCTATGGTTCAATCTCACACACAAAGACAGCGAAGCAGATATCAGTAAATCTATATGATAACAGCTGCCTATCAAACGCTGCTACAAGGACTTTTGTTTTAAATAATGCAAGAGCTTCTTTATAGGAATTTGCTACCCTCTGTGATACAATCTGAAGCACTCAGTATATTAATAAAGAGTTGTATTTGGTTGCCTTTCATTCTATTGTGTATTTCATGTGAAGCTTTAATGAGTTTCATTATTCAGGACTTATCGTTTGATTTGATTTTAATTCGTATAACTGCTGGGTCTTGGATTTCATTTCCACACGATAAGTGCATAATGTATTTAAGTCCGTTTCAGCAGATTGCATTATATTCATCAGCATCGCAAATGCCTTTTTATCTTCCTCCTGCATGTGATGAAAGCATGGCCACCTGCTGCAATACTGATGAGGTTGTTAGTTAAGGGTCCAGTGGGACTTTTATGAAAATACATCCGTGATAATTGCAGGAATACACGATTTAAGACCTTTAGCTTCGAATCTTTCAGCTGCAGACCAAAATATCAAATGAGGAGTGTCTTTCTGAAGCTTGGGGCTATGCAGTGTGGGCTTTGGATGCTTTCCAGACCTTGACATTAATGGCAAACTCTGTTCTAACTGTGTAGACAAACTAAATTAAGGGCTTTAGGATTCTCATTCAGATAGGCACTTTTGATAAACTGCAATATCCAATTGTTTTTGTTCTCTAGAGAGATTTGACTTTTTATGTTGCTGCTACCAAATTAGATTTTCACCGTGGGTAGGATGATGGTGCAGCAAACGAACCAATCAGGATCAGACAAACAGTTGTGGATCAAACACCACAGGTGAGAACCAACAGACATGGACTTGACACTAAAGACATTTAATCAAACTCCCAGTCCTCTCCAATCCATATTTTGTTGACCCCTGGAAGAACAGTGTAGTCCAAAAATTAAGTCTTGACCATATCTCTACATTCAAACCTAACCTAATGTACAATGTACAAGAACCAAACATTGATTGTAAGACTAAAGTTTGAAAAACTATAAACTGGTTCTACAAATCTGATCGGTTAATCACAAAATTATTTCAGGGTCAATAAAGATGTTGATTCAGGACCATGTTGCACTCAGCAAAATCAGGTTCTGTGCAGTTTTATACATTGCAACTGACTTTTTTTGCCTTTAAGTTAAAATTCAGAGAAGGAAAAAAAACACATTCACGTCAGTTGGGGTATACTTCACTTTCAGCATTGCGTTCCGTCTAGCGGATGGAAGCAGCATGGAGGCGTGTGTATGCAGAGCAGGAGCAGCATGTGCCAACTGTGCTTTCATACTGGTAGTACTACAGTATAGATTGAATAGGCTATATCACCTCAATCTTCTGTTTATCATTCTGTAAAATGAATGAAACAGTATGGGGGTTCAAATAGGCATCTGGGCTCTGGAAAAAAAGAAAGGACTCACTATGCACTAGCTGTGTTGTATATAATTTGTATCACATCAATTCACATCGATAATTACTAAACAAACAATAGGCACATCTATAAAATGTACATAATATTTATATATAATATATAATATATTATATATAATTATGTTTAATTTTTGTTAAGATTTAATGGTGATTTTTTTTCTTTACATTATTACATTATTTTTCATTACATTTCTTTAAATTTAAAGCAAAGAGCATTATGTATTATTTTACTGCTGTTTGATAAGCTAATGTTCTGGGGTAAATCTTTAAAATAAAAAAGTTCTCCAGAATCATGAGAGAATCGTGATCTTTATTCTAAGCAAGAAAATTGTGATTACCCTTTCAGTCGAATCACTTCGACGTTACATATGGGAACTCGCCAGAGAGACCGATTTGCCTTTGA
>JAUCMU010000013.1:10406928-10430392 GCA_032275025.1 Enteromius treurensis
TCTGGCGAGTTCCCATATGTAACGTCTCCGTTCCCTCCTTCAGGGAACGTGGGTTACGATAGTAACCTAGACGTTCTCAGTTTATCCAGAATTGTGCAGCTCTAATGTGAACATATTACCAATTTGAAGCAAGGAATATACAATCTTCAAAAATAAATAAATAAATAAAAATAAAACAATAAAAACATCAAACGTTATTAAATCATCTATAATAAATCTAGCTTTGATCTCTATGTTATTCCATCCATATCTTCATTATTTAACCTAAATGATGTAAGATTTAACATGCATTTTCTTACTCCTGAAATGCATTTTTAAAAAACATATTGCGGTTTATGAAAGTTAAAAAGTAAATACATTTTCAATTAAAAAAATGTATTTAATTGAGCTTTACTGTTTACAAAAAATATTTAGCATAAATTGAAAATACATTTTATCCAGAAAAAAGGAGGTTGTCTGCCTCTTAAAGCTACGATAACACGAAGCCATATATCAAACATGCTAGCTGTAACCTGCTTCCTGAGCTATTTTAGGATGCCATGCACAGGTTCACCAAGATAAATAATTTTTATGCATATTGGTATTAGTATTCTTGTTTTATGTATGCTGGAGTGCCAGACAGCAGGGATCTGTCAAACTCAGCTGGACTCATTAACATCAAGTCTGGTCTACACTCAAGAATCCCCGAATGAATTTGCCAGCTGGTCTATAATGTATTACAGCACTACTTAGGACAACATATCGAAACAAGCCTGGCCAAAGGCAAGGAAAGCGGATATCCATCAAAGTCCACTAATTATCAATTATATATAATTATTTTAATAAATGATGAATATATTTACAACCCTGAGGATATCTGTGATGGATGAGCTGCCAGTGGTTTAGCTCTGCACAGTATGGTTATCAATATCCCAACCAGCTTCATTGTATTTAGGCTCTTTTAAACACAAAAAAAGCATCGGGTTTTCCTGATGACCTCTGGTGAATCTGCAGGGTCGTTGACTCCAATATCCCATCAGACGATAGTCAGCAAATACATGTAACTGATTCCAATAGAGGTGCAATGACCCAGCAAGGACGGTAAGCGGCAGAGAAAGAGACAAAGAGGAAGACACAGAGAGAGCGAGTGTGTGGAAACTGCAGGAAGGACAGAGTGAAAGGTGGTTGATTTGTAAGACGTTTGGTCGGAGAAGAGCATCGGCTGAGCACTGATTTTTCCACAGGTGTTCAGGGAGGAACTCTGCGTCTTTGCTCTTGTGTTTTCGACAGTGGTGACAGATGTCTCAGAGAGGTGCTTCTTTCCATTGCCCTAATAAGAAACCAAAATAGATATGGATAAGACCTGGCCACCCACAGATCAAAAGTATGACATATTTTTAACAAAAGCAATTTCAGCTGAAGATTGGACATGCACATCCTACACCGATGCTGCTTCTGAAAGTTCTTATGGCTTTCCTATAATATGACAAAATGTGATGTTTTTGCTTTGTTTGCAGTGTTAGTTCTCACATAAGTGCCATATAATAAAAGCTCAAGATGCCCTGCGTGGGTAATCTTTCTGATGCATTCTGAATTTGAAGGTAGCAGCAGCTGGAAATTACTGCTGACAATTGCTGGATTTGGTTTATTATCTTTCATGAACTAATTTAGTTTCGCTACACAACACTTCTGTTCTCATCTTACAACTTAAATCCTCTTTATGTTTCATCTTGAACTGTGAAAATACACATCATAAATGAAACCCTTCATGTCTGCTTAGCCCTTTTATAGGGGTAGCTAACCCAAAAATTACAATTCTGTTTTCAAGTTGTTTCAGACCAGTATGAATTTCTTTCTTCTAAACTTTTCTCCCCATTGACTTCCACAAAAAAAAATTTCCACATTGTGAAATGATTTTTATTTGTGGGTGAATTATTCCTTTTAATTCCAGTCTGATCACTGAATCTCTGGTGTATTTTGAATCGGATACTCACTTGCTTTATACCACGCATTATACACTTCTTATTGCTTTTTTAAGGTTAGTATGTGCAGCAGTATGTATTCAGTACTAAATATAGTAGAATAAATAGTAGTATGCTGCAGTGCACTATAGTTGTATCCAGTTATAATTCAAACAGCTTCGTTCAGTACAATAATCACCCTTTAAATTAAAGGTCAAGTCGAGCTTGTTGAAATCTGAGAATTTTAATGCAGTGTGTACTGCATGTTTTGCCAAATGCATTGGATCATAAAGACAATTTACATACTTGCATGCTATAGTATGCATATTATATTTTGTAGAAATAGTAGTATTTTAGAGTACTGTTTCAACAGCTGTGTGAACAGATGATCAAGAAAAGGAGGTTAGGCTGGATTTTGTACTTACGTGACTGTTATATAGACAGACTTTGCCCTCTAGTGGCTCTTGACTTGCTTACAGGAAAGTGGGGAGCTTCTTTGGATTCTAAAAAGGTAAAAAAAAAAAAAATGGAGGGTTCTTTAAAGAACCTTTGACTGAATGGTTCTTTGTTGAACCAAAAATGGTTCTCCTGGCATCCCTGTGAAGAACATTTTAAACACACTTATTTTTTAGAGTGTAACTTCTACTTGACAGTTAAACCTGCTTTGTGTAATGCAGAGCTGTAACCTTTAGGCCACCAAGTGACAGATTTTCTAATCGATAATGACTTTAAAACGGTAATAAGTATATTTTTCACATCTAGCCATGAGGCATCTTGTAAAATCAAAATTTTACTTTTCAAGAACCTCATTAGCTTATATCTTTTTGGCCACTGTGAACCTGTGAATCGTATTGCAGTATAATTTAAAGACAGGCACTAAGAGATGTTATCAGATAAAAAAGATTTCATAACTGCAGTCATATTCATGCTTTTAGTTGGCACCAATTGTCTAGTGGTTAGTGCACCGATATATAGGGCAACTGTGCTCACGGGGACCCGACTTCGATTCCTGTCTTGAGGTCCTTTGCCGATCCTGCACCACTCTCTCTCTCTCCACCCAATGCTTTCCTGTCAGCTCTCTACTGTCCTCTCTCAATACAGACTGAAAATGCCCATAAATATAACTTTAAAAATATATATTAATGCTTTTAGAGGGCACTCGGAGCAGCAATATCCTAAGTTCACCTGAGGTATGCAGATAACCTGTGAAATCACAGACAGACCACTGAGCGGAGAGGGAAAAGAAATGGGTTATGACAGAAATTTTTCCATAAAAATATAAATCAGCACAACCGTTTTCAAATTAATATGAAAAAACGTTCTTTAGCAAATCAGCACATTAAAGTTGATTTCTGTAAGGTTATGTGACACCAAGGACTGGAGGAATGCTGATTCAGCTTTGCAAATAAATTACGTTTTAAAATATATATTACAAAAGCAAACAGTTCTTTTGAGTTGTAATAAAAGTTAACAAAATTGCTGTTTTATGCTAAATAAATGCAGCCTTTGTGCACATTATAAAAAGATTATTTTAAAAACATGAAAAATCTTAGCTGCAGTGTGTAACACAGCCCTAAGTGAATGAAAACATCCTGCAAAGATTTGAATAATATATAAAGTTATTGTCTCTCAAAAGAAGGACTCTGAATCATTGAAACAAGTCGTTTTTTAAAAGAGATTATTCTTGTATAATGTTTACATATTTATAGTGCATAAACACAATAGGATTAAAGCAAGAGTAGTTCAAAGTTTTCTTCTAACACAGTGCTAGAATAATAGAGTCGGGGGAAATGAACAGCACAAAAGCACGCTCCATTTATGTTACAAAGAGTAATGCAGCTCATCTCAGTGCGTACTTTTGCTCTTTCAGAGATACGTTCTGACCTCCCCTGAGAAAGACAACCTCACTACATTACACTCTAAAGAGAGACACTCTTTATTCTCATTTTCGGGGTTTGAAGACTTGTAGGTCATGATGCATTTTAGTATTACAAGCCTTGTTCTCTGTGAAGGCACAAGTATCCTTTCTTTCTTTTCTCTCTGTGCTATGGTGCAAATCTGTGCTTTAGATCTGTATTTTAAAGCCAGTGGTGTCTTATTTTTTTATGATTGTTCATGTTTGGCCTTTTTATTCCCACTTCTTATTTGTTTTTGGCCACTGTTTTACCAGAACCAATCAAGGTAGTGTTGTTAAATGGCCTTCCATTCACAAGACGAGGTCTTATTTTTAGGTTTATTTTGCATTCACTTCAGTCTATTTAGAAACCTTTTCTGTTAAGTACAACCTGCCACAGGAAATATATTGACTTGTACTATATTGTCCAGTGTTTTGTCTACGGGAACCCAGTGTGCCTGTAGCTAGTGGTTAGTTGGTTGGGTTTCTGGCCTTTGAGCTTGGCATCCATTGAATGTCACTCTGGATTCTTGTTTAATTCATTGACTTCACTGCATGTCGTTCATACTCGCTTGAACTGTTAAACTATTTAATGTGAATTTCTGTTTCTGTTTTATCATGTGATATCAATGTTTTATCATGTGATAGAAAGTCTAAGGCCTTCTCAAGCTGTACGGCTGACCCATCTACTGTAATCTGAGGCCTATTATGCATCAAACTAAGATTGCTGTGGGGACATCAAGCTAGCATTTTTAAAGATTAGTTTGCTGAATATTAAATCATCACAAACAAATTGGATTATATCAAGGTCTAGAAACGTAGCAAAGTCATCTGTAAAATAATCTCTGTGACATCAGCGGGTTCAACTGTAATTTTATGAAGCTACGAGAATACCTTTTTGTATGCAAAGAAAACAAAAACAACAACTTTATTCTACAGTTCATCTCCTCCTTGTCACATAAACAATTTATGCTGTTCTGTGTCATCTGCGCCACACGGACTTGGCCGCTTACGTGTTTGGAATGAAATAATTAATGATATAATTTTCATTTATGGGTAAACTATACCTTTAAAACAATTAACAGCTCATGAAATTTAGCCTGGATTAGAATACATTACATGGGACTTTGGTTCATCATGTTTTTTAAAAGCTGTGATGATGTTGACTTGAGGCAGGGGATTGAACTCGTTGCTTTTTCATGCATACATAATGGTCTTTCTGGTACATGCTGTGTCCTTAGATAAACCTGTTTTTTCAGAGGTTGCTAAAAACAATCAGAAAGACATTTGTTCATGCTACTTAAAGTAGAATTCATTCAAAATTTTAAATTAGGTGATGATGTACCTGCCCTCAGGCTAGCCAATATGTAAATGAGCAGACCTGAAGAAGAGGTTGTGCAGCATGCTCTATTAAGAAACGCCTGGTCTTTTTTTGATGTTGTGCAATGCAAACCTGCACTGGGTAATTGTTGATGAACCCAGCTGGATGATAAAATCATGCTAGTGTTGGGGTGTTATGGAAAACCAAGAAGTTCAGACTTCGCCAGGTTAAGCTGTAGGTGATGCCTGAGATCCGTGCAGCAATTGTTGGATCATCTAGAGATGTGTTTCATAAGAATAGCAATTATAGAAACCACTATATGTATGATGGGACCCAGTTATGTACAGTGTATTTGGAGAAGAGGAGGGGTTCAAAAACAGATTCCTGAGGAACTCCAGTGACCAGTTCATATTCTTTGGATACATCCCCTCCCCAGACCACCCTGAAAGACCTACATATCAGTTAGGATTCAAATCAGAGGGGGTGGACATGAGAAAGTGATGATTCACAGTGTCAAAAGCAACAGACAACAATGGAGAGGGGATTTTAGTTCCTCTGTGTGTGGAGCTAAAAACTGACGGCTGGTGGTTTTAGTATTGCCTCCAAAGAATGTGTCAGAAAGAATCATCAGCTGTTAAAGACATTGTGGAGGGGGACAGGGGAGAGTACCATCTAGAGATAGTCGGGCTCACCTCCACGCGCAGCTCGAGCTCTGGAACCCAACTCTCAATAGGGGGAGGACTCTTCAGTACTCTGGAATCGCTCACTGAGAGGCGGTGGGCTGGTGTGGGCTTGCTCGTAGCCCCCCAGCTTAGCCGTCATGTGTTGGAGTTCACCCCGGTGAATAAGGTAGTTTCTCTGCGCCTTTGGGTCGGGGTTAGGTCTCTCACTGTTTGTGCTAACAGGCCGAATGGCAGGGCAGAGTACCCGATGTAGCGGTCTGTCGTGGTGAAGAAGGATCTGAGCTGCAAGGCGAAGTTCTCAATTTACCAGTCGATCTTCGTTCCTACTCTTACCTATGGTCATGAGCTTTGGGTTATGACCGAAAGAACGAGATCCCGGATACAGGCAGCCGAAATGAGTTTCCTCATCACTCGGGAGGAGATCGGAGTAGACCTAGGACACGCTGGAGGGACTAAGTCTCTCAGCTGGCCTGGGAACGCCTCTGGGTTCCCCCAGAAGAGCTGGAGGAAGTGTCTGGGGAGTGGGAAGTCTGGGTATCCCTGCTTAGACTGCTGCCTCCGCAACCCGGTCCCGGATAAGTAGAAGATGAATGGATGGATGATTAAATATTAAATGCACTTACAGTGTATAAATAATATTATGGTATTAATAATAATAATAAAAAAGAAGAGAAATATGAAATTGCAGGGGGAAAAAAATACAATGACACTTTTGAATGTGAGACTAAATTGCCAATAGATGACAGTATGCACCTGTTTGTCAAGTTGTAAAGTCAACTGTTTTTATGAATGGTCAGTGAATCACAAATAGAACCAGTTTGTAGTCCAAATCGCCTCAACCTGGTGCTATATGTGCTGTGCAATAATTTATTCCCAATTTTATCCCAATAAAAATGGGAATAAATAAGTGTATTGTCTTAAGTTTTTTAAATATTTTTAACAGTCAGTAGACATTTAACGTGTTTCTGGCCCCTTAAAAATATTTATTTACCATAAATAACATTTATTTATTACCATAAATAACATTTATTGATCATAAGTTGGTAAAAAAATAAACGTCTGGCTGAGGAACAAAGTAGGCATGTGCTTTTAGAGGTTTTTTTTTTTTATTTAAAATTAAATATACTTAAAAGCATGTGCCTACGTTAAATCTAAATACTTTTTTATTAATTTTGCAAATCAAGAAAATGTGCATGTCCTAATTATCCTCCACTGGTCACATTAATAATGGAGTAACACTCGCTTGCTTCACTGGTTAGCACCTTCTTCCGAGACAAATATGCTGTAGTTTTCTTCTTATCTTGCGGAATGCGCCAAATATTTTAGGATTTTCATTGTGCGTAAAGCGGTTGGCGCACATTTAAACAAACATACCTGGCAACTTCATTGTCTATCAATCGAGCAAAAAGATTGATAAACATTTTTTTTATTTAAGCATTATATTGAGTTGCAAAGTTTACTGTGATGCAAAATGTGAACAAATGTAAAACAAAACAAACAAAAAACGTCAACAGATACTGTTAGATGCTGATAACTGAGGTTGGAAGTAACTGGAATGTCTTTGGTTATAGAAGCGAGGGAGCGTTGGAGAATGGAGGGAGACCATGGAGACACAGAGACGGAGAACCACAAGTCGACGAGGAGACGATGAATACAAAAAGAGGGATTCCTTGGAGCCTGGGGAGAACACCGAGATCACGGAGAACACAGGGATAATCACAGGGTAAGTATAACAGGTGAGTCTTTCCAAAATTGAGTCCAACTTGTAATCAACGAGCACAGACAGTGACTGAGAGGTGGTGTGTGGTTTTATGGGGATTGTGATGATTGTAAAGAGTGACTGCAGGTGGAGGTAACAGGTGTTGGTGATCAGTAGTCAGGGGAGAGTGATCGCTGTAAGGAAGTGAGGGTGGAGCCTGGTGTGGATGTAACAAATACTAACCTCTTTTGTTAGACTTTGAGCTTGATTAGGTCACAGATGAATTTGATTGTCTGATGACAGAAACTAGCTAGCACAAATGAGAGTGACATGTGTAACGTCAGAGGATATGGATGGAGAACGGCTTGCGTGATGTCACTTCTCCTCCAGAGATTTTCGAATTTTGTCAAGAAGTGAATAAGATTGTTTTAAGTGTTTTGTTTTGCTGCACAAATCAGCACAAACATAGCACAAACTATTGGCATAGTTTTGGACATTATTTATTTTGATGGGGTGCCAACTTCATGGAGGTGAAAAAAATTTGTGGGTGAGTTTTGGTCTGCTTTAGGCATGGTTCAGGTTGTTTTGGCAAACAGCTTAAAGGGGTTATGCGATGCCACATGCACTTTTACAAGCTGTTTGGACTGAAATGTGTGTTGGGAATGTGTGTACACAACCACCCTTCAATGATAAAGATCCACTAGTAGTTTTCTTTTGATTTAATAAAAAGAAGTTGCCCCTTCTGAAATCAAGCCATTCACAAATGCATGTCGGTATGGCGTCACACCGACAGAGGCCATATAGATGATTGACAGCAGCGTGTCACACAGACTGAACTGGTGTCTTACCTCAGACCCGCTCTGAGCGAGCCGTCACCAGACCGAGACGCAGAGACAAGCAAGACTCCGAAGAGATTGAGGTGTTTTGTTGTTGAGTGTATTAAAGAACATAGCAGTAGTGATTTACTCAGGACACCTGAGTGACTGAAGACGCGGAAGATTAACGTTACGTTTGGTTCTGAAGGGAAACACGCCCTTGATCAACCGAAATGCATTTATGTTCACGTGAATCATTCATGATCCAGCCTCACCTACAGAAGCATTGAGAATAATGTATTTTAATGAATCTTTGCAAATCACCTTTCCTAATAATGTGCTAATTAGCAAGTTTTACTATGAATACGGATAAAAAAAAAAATTCAGAGTGGAAAAGAGGGCGGGGTCAGCGGAGCTCGTGAAGATTTAAAGGGGAAGTACACAGAACAGAGTGATTTCTAAGTGATAGCGGTTTTTGACAGGGGAAAATAAGCGTTTTTTTACACTATCTTTGAGAAATTTCAAAGCTAACTATATTACAAACTTTCCATTAAGACCCTAAAGGATTTCTTTGTATGACTCTTTAAGGGCCGTTAGAGGGCAGAGAGCCTTAATTTAACCAGATGAGGCCCACAACCAATTTGCTATATAATTACTTCATTATAAAAGTAAACACTACCAGAGAAACCAGCAGTTCTTAAAACGGAAAAAGGAACTTCGTTATTTTGACAGGAAAATATAACAAAAAATATCGTTTACATGAAGCACGTCAGTTCTGTGTGGTATGTAAGACTCTCTCACTCAAATACAGGTAGAGTACATTATACTGCGCATCTACAGATGAACTGAAAAATTCAATTATAGGCCTGATATAAGCCTATAATAAATTACAGTAATGCCACATTTTATTGGCAATAATGGCAATGGTGTTGTAATGGGGTTCATTTGATTACTCGTTACTGGATAAAATTATCCATTAAAATTATCCAGCCGTTATTCTTATCACTGCTTAGGTCTGATGTATCTTTTGATCCACAAATTTTGTTATTATGGTTGTTGAATCATTACACTACTGTGTATTCTAACAGAAAACTAACAAAAAATTGAAAATGAAAATTATGTATGGTATATATATATATTGTGTCGGGTCGAGATCAGCGTCGCCCTGCTAACAAACCGCGGCTGAAGGACTATAAAAGAGGCACCACAAGCAAGCTAGAGTGAGCAACGACTCCAATGCCGACACGCATGTACTGTACTCACCTGCTCTTTGTTTACTTACCCTACAGAGTCGCCGTGACCGAGGAAGCCCGAGATTGCACCACTGCACCGGAGCACCACTCGCCAGCACCTGGGTAAGAAAAGGAGACGAGGAGAGGACTGAGCACTCAGCGCACGGCATCTCACAGAATCACTACAGTTTATTCACCTCAATTGTTAATAAATCCATCCTCTGGGGTTTCTTCTTCACTGCACTTCTCTTGTCTTGTCATGGTCTTCAGCGCCAGTGGCGACATCTGGTGGAGAATGCGGGCATGACACTGGCCTAAAACCATTGACAGACAGAGATTTGACGCTTCACCATCATCAACCCCGCTGTGCAACTCACTTTTTCTCTGGTTTACAGACGCGTGCTCCTCACCAAAGAAGAGATGGAGGACTTAATGAAGCAGCTCACCGAAGTCAGCGTCTGCCAGCAACATTGCTATGAGCGGATGATAGAGCGTCAGGAATGGATGGAAGAGCAGCTGGCCGAGCTCCGCTTTTCAGCCGCCCTATCGACACCGCTGCCCGATACCCGAGTGTCCGCCAGCCGCCTCCTGCCAAAACTCACTGCTGACAATGACGTTGAAAGTTATTTAAAAATGTTTGAAACCACTGCTGACACAGAGAAATGGCCACGAGATGCCTGGGTTTCGATACTGGCCCCTTATTAACTGGTGAAGCCCAAAGAGCTTATTTTTCATTACCTTCCTCACATAGTCAGAGTTATGATGAATTTAAAAGACAAATTTTGTCCTGGCTGGGTCTTTCCCCTACCGCTGAGGCTCAGTTGTTCCAGGAGTGGGAATTTAAACCCCGATTGCCAGCCCGAGCCCAGGCTGCCGATCTGATGCAACTGGCGGAGCATTGGCTGCTGGAGGGAGATCCCACGCCGCGCAGCGGAAAAAGTTGTGGTGGACAAGATGCTTTGCGTGCCTTACCCAAGTCAATGCGCCAAGCGGTGGGAATGCAGGGTCCGAAGACGGTGGAAAAGATCATTGAGGCCATCGAACTGGCGGACGCGGCTTTCCACCGGGAGTTGGGGGAGAGAGGACCGCTGTTTCCCCGGAGGGTGGTCCAGGAGTGACGCGCCGGAGGGCACCCCTCGCACAGTACGCGGGCCACCCAGCCCCCGTGACGAGCCTATGCTAACGGACCCCAACGTTTCAGCTACCAAGCCCTGGTTGGCAGGCTGTGCTGTGCACCACATGACGCTGCGGGGAGCGCCACGCCTCAGAGTGGAAATCAACGGACGAGCCTTTCAAGCAGTGCTCGACTCAGGAAGCGGTATCACTCTTCAACGCCTCGATGTCATTTGACCCCAGCCACATGTCACCTCTTACCTGCCCGTCACATGTGTCCACGGAGACACCCGTCAAATCCCCACTCATTCTGTAAAGATAACGGAAGGAACTGAGGAGAGAGAAATAGAGGTCGGAGTTGTAAGTGACTTACCTGTTCCTGTAATTTTTGGAAGAGACTGTCCGGGGTTCGACAGTGCCCTTCGCCGCGCCGCACAGCCTGCCCAACCTCTCCGAAGACGACGCTAGCGCCACCTACCATCACGGGGGGCGGGAGCCCAAACCAGCATTCACCACTATGGACAGCGGGAGAGATGGTGAGTCCCCCTCCCAAAATACTAACATTTTTATCGATGTTTTCCAGCAGATTTCGGAAGGGGGAGCCTTCGGAAAGGCCCAACGGGAAGACGATCGCCTCAAGCATTGCTGGAGCCAAGTATGGCGAATTGATGATCAGGAGATCCATCCAGGCCCTCACCCTCTCCCGCATTTCATCGTCCGCAACGGCCTGCCGTAATGTGTGGCCCAGCGACGGGGGGAGGAAAAGCCACTACTGGTGGTACCAAGAGCTCACACAGAAACCGTTTTAGAGCTGGCACATTCCCATCCCATGGCCGGTCACCTCGGCGCCCAGAACACGTTGAGCAGACTCCGTGATCGTTTCCACAGTCCCGGCATGGAGGCCGAAGTCTGGAGATTCTGCCAGGCCTGTCCGACGTGCCAGCTGACCTCACCGAGGAAACCTCCCCTACAGGTTTTACCCCCTTTGAATTGCTGTTTGGCCGCCAGCCCCGGGGCCTGTTAGATGTCGCCAAGGAGGCCTGGGAGCAGCAGCCAGCAGCCCACCGTACCACCATTGAGCACATCACAGAGATGATAGAACGGATAGATCGCCTCATGCCATTAGTCCGGGAACACATGGTGAAGGCCCAGCAAGCCCAGCAACGCACCTACAACCGGGCGGCCCAACCGCGGAAATTCCAGCCCGGCGACAAGGTAATGGTCCTGGTCCCCACCGCTGCATGCAAGTTCCTGGCCCAATGGCAAGGGCCCTATACTGTGGAAGAACGGATAGGGCCAGTAAACTACCGAGTGCGGCAACCAGGACGCCGCAATGTGCATCAAATCTACCACATCAACTTATTAAAAGGCTGGAAAGGGGACCGGGACCAGGTGGCAGCCTTCGTCACGTCCAAACCCACGGTTGTAGACACCAACCCCCATCTGTCAGCCGCCCAGAAAGCGGAGTTGAGGCACCTGGTTGGTCAGTACCAGGATTTGTTTTCAGAGACCCCTGGCCGAACCAACGTCATCCAGCATGAGGTCCTCTCCACCACCAGGAATCCTTGTCCGGCAGCGGCCCTACCGTAACCCAGAGGCCCGTCGGCAAGCTATAGAGGTTGAGATCCAGAAAATGCTGAAGCTGGGGGTGATAGAGCCATCCCGGAGCCCATGGTCCAGCCTTATCGTCCTGGTCCCCAAGGCGGACGGCTCCCTCCGCTTTTGCAATGACTACCGGCACCTGAACGAGGTATCTCAATTCGACAGCTACCCCATGCCCCGAGTGGACGAGCTGCTGGAGAGATTGGGAAGGGCCCGGTTCATCACCACACTGGACCTCACAATAGGCTAATGGCAAGTAACACTTTCTGAAGACACTAAACCAAAAACTGCTTTTTCAACCCCCTCAGGACACTGGCAATACCGGGCCCTACCCTTCAGCTTACTAGGGGCGCCCGTGACCTTCCAGAGACTAATGGACATTGTCCTCCGGCCCCATCAAGAGTATGCCACGGCCTACATTGACTATGTCATTATCCACTCAGAGACATGGGAGGATCACCACGAACGGCTGCGGAGGGTGCTGTCTGAGCTTAGACGGGCTGGACTAACTGCCAACCCCTGTAAGTGTCACCTCGCCATGTCCGAAACCAGGTACCTGGGCTTCGTGGTAGGAAGAGGACTGGTGAAGCCCCAGGAGGAAAAGGTCCGGGCCATCCTGGAACCCCGAGACCCACCACGAAGACCCAGGTACGCGCATTCCTGGGGTTGGCGGGGTACTACCGTTGTTTCATCCCCCGCTTCTCCTCTATAGCTGCCCCTTTGACATACCTGACCAGGAAGGGGCAACCGGAGCAGCTGGTCTGGACCAACGAGACGGAGGAGGCATTCCAAGCGGTTAAGGTAGCCCTAACCACAGAACCTCTCTTACGTGCACCTGACTTTAACTGCCCCTTCCTGTTGCAGACCGATACCTCAGACACCGGACTGGGAGCGGTGCTGTCCCAGGTACAGCAAGGAGAGGAGCATCCGGTCATTTTACATCAGCCATAAGCTGTCCCCGGCCGAGAGGAGATACGCAGCCGTGGAAAAGGAAGCCCTCGCCATCAAGTGGGCAGTCCTGGAGCTCCGTTATTACCTGCTAGGCCGAAAATTCACCCTCTTCACAGACCACGCCTCCTTGCAATGGATGGCCCGGGCGAAGGATACTAACGCCCGGGTGACGAGGTGGTTCTTGGCGCTCCAGGACTTCGATGTGCGCCACCGGTCTGGAACATCAAACAACAACGCAGATGGACTCTCTCCGATCGGGGCAGCTTATGCAGGTCTGTCAAGGGACACTCCCCACCCACCTCCTATTTCCCCTCTTCTCTCTTCCACCAGGACCAGGACACCGCTTAGGGGTGGGGGAGTGTGGCAGGTCAAGATCAGCGTCGCCCAGGCAACAACCCAAGGACACCTGGAACGCATCATCTCGGGCCAATCGGTCACAGCTGAAGGACTATAAAAGAGGCACCACAAGCAAGCTAGAGTGAGCAACGACTCCCATGCCGACACGCATATACTCACCTGCTCTTTGTTTACTTACCCTACAGAGTCACCCTGACCGAGGAAGCCCGAGATTGCACCACTGCACCGGAGCACCACTCGCCAGCACCTGGGGAAGAAAAGGAGACAAGGAGAGGATTGAGCACTCAGCACCTCAAGGAATCACTACAGTTTATTCTCCTCAATTGTTAATAAATCCACCCTCCGGGGTTTCTTATTCACTGAATTTTATTGTCTTGTCGTGTTCTTCAGCGCCAGTGGCGACACTATATATACACACCATATATATTTTTTCTTTATTTTTAGCTGTGCTATGTACAAAAGGCTTAATAGGTTGTTAACATCAAGTATTGCTCATTGTCCATTGACGTTAGTTAATGCATTAGGTAGGCTAATATTTACAAATAGTTTACCATAACCTTCCCCTTTTTATATTACATGAAGAATGTAAGGAAGATAGATTGACAGATTTTTTTTAAATCTATTTGTATGTAGGTTATTAATACTTAAACATAGAATTTATAAAATTCTTACAATCAATAAATATGAATGAATGTAAAAAAAAAAGTTTAATAACATGACCCCAGGAAACATCCAGTGCGTAATTGCATGATTTGGCACGCGCAGCAGGTGCTCGGCTCTGGTAGGATTGAAATAGGATGTTGTAATATCTGTTCGGGTCCATAATCATACCATTATTTTATTGTATTATAATGGTAGACCAAAACCAATAGGACTGTAATATTGAATACATTTTGAGCAAACCACGTCCACCAAGACGCGAGATGGGGAAGTCATCTCTACTGCGGTGAACTGAGAACACGCTCATCACACACTGCTCTTCCAGCTCTTTCACAGTCGAGCTCCGGCAGTGTCCACGGATTTCACAGCAGCCAGTGTTTACTCAGGAAGAGTGAATGACCCTGGAGCACTGAGACTCATTTGAACAGTAGATTATGGTGAGTAAAACTGGAATCATTGTTTGGAAAAAATAGATTTAGAAAGTGAAGCAGTACTGTTTATTTAATGTGTGTGGATAGGATTTGTGCAATAATTTGACAGTTCAAATTTTGGAAATATTTTTCAATAAAATCCTGAACTCAAGACCTGTTTATATATTAATGATATTATAAAATTTAGATTCTAGAAAAAAATTCTAGACTTTTTGGAAAGGTTAGGAGTAACATAACATTTTATTATTTTAGCAGAGCAATTCATTATATATAATTATCTTTTAACCACATTGAATAAAAAAATATTTTAATAAATTTTTGTAACACTTTAGAATAGGTAACACGTGTTAACTATTAACTATGTTTTTTCCTCAATAAATTCTTAATTTGCTTGCTATTAAAGGGTTAGTTTACCCAAAAATTAAAATGAATTACTCACCCTCATGTCGTTCCAAACCCATAAGACCTTTGTTCATCTTCAGAACGCAAATTAAGATATTTTTAATGATAACAGAGAGCCATCCGACCATCACAAAGCATGATTGTGCTGTCCCCCAGATGTAAAGGTCAAATGTCGGTCAAATTCGTTAGGGCATGTGTGGTGTGTTTGCGTTGCAATACTCTCTAAAATGGCGGACAACATAACTCACAGGAGAAGAATGGTTGAGTAAATTGTGTTTTTTTTGTGTGCAAAAGTGTTCTCCTAGCGTCGCAAAACTGGATTCTGGATCACATCAGTTGTATTGCTGTCTATAGAGGATCGGATAGCTCTCATATATTGTCACGTTGTCCTGTTTCACTGTGCTGTTTTGCTTTGTTTTCATTCTGTTCCACACGTGCTGTGCCTTCTTTGTAAACCCCGCCCATCTCATTAGTGGTTCCTGAAGTTCGGTCAGGAGACCTGATCTCAAGTCCCGCTGATTCCAATCCGCAGCTCCACACTCTGGATCAAGAGTGTGGCCAGAAGTGCCGTTCAAAATCCCTGCGGTGTCCATTCCACAACTGTTGGGTCCCAGCCCTGAATCACGGTCAGGTGAACCGTTGTCAGGTCCGGGGTCCGAATCACATTCAGGAGTGCCGTTGTCGGGTCCGGGCCCCAAATCCAGGTCAGAGAGGTCCCCTGACTACTCCTCCTTGATAACACCCGATGACCCAGGGTCGGTACAGGTGGGAGGCCTCCCCAATAATTTTTTTTTGGGGGGGGGGGTAAATGTACCTGGGTCATGATGGGGAGGGGTGGTACGGGGAGCGAACCGCCGTGGCCACCTGGAGGGCCTGAACTGCCATGGCTGTCCAAGGGTCCTGATCCGTCATGTCTGCTCAAGAACTCCCTTTCAGCTGTGTCATTGATTATGTGTTCATTTAAACCGTGCCTTGTGTATTGTTCGGAGTCAGTCGTTGTATGTTGTAATGAGTGTTAGTCTCTGCGTATTCTCCAGCCGTGTCCCTGTATCCTATGTTCGTGTTATTAAATGTTCACTTTCACTGCATCTTGTGCGTGCCTGCCTTTCTGTTTGTGGAGAAGCGAGCTAATTCATTACAGATGTCATCAGAAATATCTTAATTTGTCTTCTAAAGATGAACAAAGGTTGTAAAGGTTTGGAAAAACAGGAAGGTGAGTAATTTTTTTTTAATTTTTTTATTTTTTTATTATAATTCAAAGAACCATAACATGTAGGAAGGTGAGTAATTAATGACGGATCTTAATTTTGAGGTAAACTATCCCATTAATAGTTAGTAAGGTAGTTGTTAAGTTTAGGTATTGGGCAGAATTAGGAATGTAGAGGCATTAGTAAGACATTACTATATATGAAAATTATCATAAATAAACTAATAATATTCTAGTAATATGCATGCTAAAAAGCAACTTAGTATAATTGTAAAATAAAGTGTTACCTAAAAATGATGGCATATAAAAAAAGTTAAATATAAATTAATTGATTTTGAAGTCTGGCTGCACTGAGAACAAAACAATGGCATTGTAATTGCACACTTAGGTTTCTATACTGTAAATGATGACAGTCTGCAGAGCTTATCATGTAGTTTTGATATCACATATATAATTTCACTAACATTTAGTTTTTTTGCAGTGTGAAGTGCCAGTCATGCTTTATAATGGTTCAGCTAATGCTGGGTGCTCTGTGTTGGGTGATGTGTGTAACGGGAGCTGTACCAAAAAGGAAGTTTCTGTGACCCCGACTGCCATCTCGATGACGGTGGGCATCGTCTCCAACACTCTGGCCCTCTTCATCTTGATCAAAGCCTACCGCAGGTTCAGACTGAAGTCTAAAGCAGCCTTCCTCATGTTTGCTAGTGGTCTGGTGGTGACTGACTTCTTGGGACACCTGATCAACGGCTCTCTGGCTCTCTACGTATACGCCTACCAAAAAGACTGGGAAACATTTGACTCCCACAAGTCTCTGTGTGACTTTTTTGGAGTTTCTATGGCTTTCTTTGGCTTGACTCCTCTGCTGCTCGGAGGCTTGATGGCGGTAGAGCGCTGCTTTGGAGTGACTCGACCTCTATTCCACGTCACAGCGTGGGGGTCCAATCAAGTCAGGAGGCTGTTGGGTTTGACCTGGCTGCTGGGTTTGCTGGTGGCCCTGCTGCCCCTTCTGCTTCATAGGTCCTATCAGGTGCAGCGCTCACAGAGCTGGTGCTTCTTCCGCCTGCAGGGGTCTCGCGATTGGGTGGATGTGCTCCTGCTGATACTGTTCTCTGCGTTGGGTTTGCTGGCTCTCCTCATCTCATTAGTGTGCAATACCATGACTTTTCTCACTCTCCTGCGGCTTAGGGTACAACTTGACCGAGATCATCATCGCCATAGCCGTAACACATCTCACCATTCTGAGATGGTCTGCCAGCTTTTGGCAATCATGCTGGTTTCCTGTGTGTGCTGGGGACCAATTTTGGTAAGAAAATACGTCCTATTTTTCACTCTTCTTACTTCTCTCTCTCCCTCTTGAAAAAAAAACAGAAAGTATAAGAACTAAAAAAAAATATAATAAGTAAATAATAATATTTTATGAAATAAAAAATTTATAAAATACTTAAATGGTCATATTAATTAATGAGTTTAAAAGAATAATACACATAAGTCATATTTAAATGTATTCACCATGTATTAAATTCAATAAATGAATATATAAATAAAATAAATAAAAGCTTTTATCACAAATATACTGAGTGTATATATATACATACATACATGTCTGTAGTATTTGTGTGTATAGAAATAAAATAAATATAAATGTATAAAGTAATATTTGAAAAATACATATATGGGTCTGTTAAATGCATTAATTTTACAATTTAAACATTTATACATATATATATATATATATATATATACATATATCTACATTTAATAAAAATATTTTAAACATAAAAGTAAATTAATAATCAGTATTTTTTCATATTTTTCAAGATGGCAACATATTTTTATTTATTAAAGAACACATTACATTACATTTAGTCATTAGGATATGCTTTTATCCTAAGAAACATACAAATGAGGACAACTGAAGCAATCAAAATCAACAAAAGAGCAGTAATATGCAGTAATAAGCACCATGACAAGTCTTAAAGTACACATAGCAAGTGTTTTATTTATTAATAAATATGAAGAAAACACATTCACGCTGATGTGACCGAACCCGCGAGCATCCTTTCTAAATATCTGTCCGAACCCGGCACGTCTGGCTCGGGTCGGTTATCCATCCTCTAGTGCAGATGCATTAAACACTTCACACAAAAAATGATACATCATCTGGTTTGTTCCCAGATAACAGGCATCATCTTCAGCCTGCAGGATCACGGTGAGGATCAGAAGTCATACGCTCATATGCTCCTGGTTGTGCGCATGGCGGCCTGGAACCAGATTCTCGATCCGTGGGTGTACATCCTCCTGCGCAAAGCTGTTCTGAGGAGACTTTTTCAGGTGGCACTGAGACTTTGCAGTCCTCACTCCAATTTACGTTTCCAGTGGCAGGGCAGCATGGAGGTCAGCAGCTCAGTGATCAGCAGACCAGAGTTCATCTGCCTGCATGGACCTTTCCTGCCAGACACTGCCATCCAGTCAGATGACCTCCGCTGAAGACATCTGATTGTTACACTGGAAAAGAAGCCATGCCATGTCTCCTGTAGAGGAAATTTGCATTCATTTGAAGTCTTAGGTCAATCACATCGATTTTTTCATTAGCTTATGTACAATGTGCAAGAAAAAAATCTAATACAAACTTAGTGCATACTGACGTTTAATCGATTTGTTCAAATAAGCTGTGCTTTTAAAGGCTTGTTTTTAGTCTATTGCTTCAAGCAAGCATGTTTTGAGATTTCATGTAAAACAAAATATAAAGATGATCATGGATAAATGTTATTGTCTCATTAATTATACATACTTTTCAGAACATAATGCTTGTATTTTATGATATCTATAAATTTGAGCTTTTTTATGAAAGTGTTTGCTGCTGTAAATAGCTGTTCAAAGTGTCAAAGCATTACAAAATATAGCTCTTTTGTTACATCTAATGTATATGTTTGCTTTTCGTGTGGCCATATATATGGGAGAGAGCAGGGTGAGGTGAGGCAGTCTTTACCCTGATCACACCTTGCTCATCTGCAATACGTCTATTGGACGTCTCTTTTTAGATGTCAAATAGATGTCTATTAGATGTCTTTAAGATGTTTATGATTTAGAGTGTATGTAAAACTGACATCTAAAAGACGTTTGTAGACAGCAGACGCTTTCCAGATCAAGAGATCTTTAGAAGACATCTTGCAGATGTCTGTGTGCTATCTGGGTACTTACTGTGTGTTTGAGCGCATGACAGTAATGAGTCTTAAATATGTCATTAATTTTACATGTGGTGCATGTTTGGGATTGATCACTTTGAGTCTAAAATAAATTGCTTTCAAAATACAGCTTTCCGAATTAAAAAGTGGTCTCTTTGCTCAACTTGTCACATGATGCCACTGATTATGTACAAAAGTAAAACTAAACATTTTCAGCTCATGCTATATCAATGGGAAAATTAACAAAATTACATCTTAAAATCTGTGTATGACTTGTGATACAATTTCATTAAACTTAAATGGCCTATTTAATATTTTTTTCTACTTAACATAGATTAAAAAAAGAAATGTTTAGTCTAAAATTAATCAAATGTAACATAGAACCTTAATCTATGGGCCTGTCTTTTTATCGTAGGATGCGTTAAAATGGATTACTCTTCATATATTTGTGGTCATATCACCAATTTTAGAAACAATCTTCCCCGCTCGCCCGAACAGCCTATAAAATATGCATTAATACGATCACACACGGTTCGTGCAATCAACAGGTTCACGTCTTTAGCGTCACTCTGTCTTTTATTAAAGCCGAGCCGCTAGAGGGCAGCACCACTGTTGTTCGCCATCAAAACAACAAAACAACGTGACGTATTTAGTCTTACCACTTCCGCCCTGTTCATTCAACGCATGCTTCTCTGAGCAGCTGTATTTTACCAGGTCAGTAACGCGCACCGTTATGTGTTTATTTTGAATACACCACATCCTCGACGGTCACGTTGTTGATAAGGCGTCCGCGCGCGGTGTGTTCGTGTTGATGTGATGTCGATGTGTGCGCATGTGTGTTATGCTGGAGTGATGCGCTCTCTCAGATTATGCACCGTCAGGATTTGTCTTTATTCTCCATCACTGCGACATGTGCGAGGGACAGAGACGACAATAAAGACAGTATAGCCTGGAAAATTCCTCAGACCGACGACTGAGCCGTTTTTAACGCGATACTTAGACCATATTGTGAGGGTTAGGAGGCTGCTGACAGGCGCCCTTCTCTGTGTTTAACGTTACAGACCGACTGTCACTGCGCTGGTGTAACGTTACCTACTTACAGTTTAGATGTTTGTATAACCAATCTGTGTAAAGAGTAACAACTATATATAGACATGTGATATATCATGAAAAAAACTTCCAGGGCATCCATACCAATGTGTGTGTGTATAACACCCAATTAATCGCATTCAAAACAAAAGTTTTGTTTGCACGATATATGATATGATTAATGGATATATTAATAAACGTAACATTTTTCTCACAATATATATACATAAGTACACAGTACACTCATACATATTATGTCAACAAAAAACGTATATTTTGTGATTAGTCACTATTAATTATTTGACAGCATATATATTTATAAATAAATTAATACAAATAATTGATACAAAAATTATATATAATATATAAAAACTTTTTACATAAAAAGCACACTAACTGCAGGTCTCTAATTTAAAGAAATATGGGTGAAGTATTGTTCCATTGTTATTCAACGTAATATATTTATGTGTAAAAGGAACCGTGTACTTATTCTGACAATTTTTTTTTAAATATACCAAAAAAATGATCATACTAATTTTCTTATATTAAAAATCAAATAAGTAAAACCCAGTGGTTTAAAGGATAGCGGTGAAGATTTCAAATGTCAGTTAATTAGTTTTTTTCAATGTCATCTAATGATTCTTGTTTTAAATATGCCTGACAAGAGTTTTTATATTAACTATTGTTATGCTGAATGAGATTTTAGTGGGCTTCGACCCTAAATCGTGGTAAAAATTGTATTTCATAATGGTTTTGAGAATAGTCAAAAATTAGACAGGGAGACACGGAGAGCTATATTCATTATTAATAGAGAGCTATTATATTTTTGAGGGTTTTCTCAGTGATGTAATAGAAAAAACATTCACAAAGACTGAACAGAAGGGAATTCTCAAAAGAAGTGAGCCACAGCTTTAGAAGACAATTCACAGAAAGAACAAGATGCATCAATGCCACTCGTAAATTTCTGTGAAAACTGCTTGACGAAATCTAATATCTTTAATAATTATAATCATAGTAGTTTATCATTCTTGGTGTGAACGAGATTTAGGCCTGGTTTCACAGACTTGGCTTAAGCCAGAGCTAGGCCTCAGTCAAAATAGGGTGTTTTATAAATAGCAGCTTTTATAAAAATAAAAAATGCTGTTGAAGAAAATATTATAGGTGTGCATCTTAAGACCTATTTTAAAATATGTCAGAACAAGATCATTTCAGTAGAGACAGCTCAAACATGCATTTTAGTCTGGGACTAGCCTTAAGCCTTGACTGTGACACCGGGGGATAGTTTATAGTGTTTTTTTTTTTTTTTTTTGAATAATGAAGGATTTGTTTGTTTTTAGAAGTCAGTATGAACCAGGAGAAACTGGCTAAACTTCAAGCCCAGGTCCGGATAGGGGGCAAGGTAAGAAGTATTGTGAACTAGAATGATTTTGGACATACGGCTGTTGTGGTTTGCCTGTCTTGACTCCGTTCCGATTCATAAATATATATATATATATATATTTTTTTTTTTTATAGGGAACGGCACGCAGGAAGAAGAAGGTGGTCCACAGAACAGCAACGGCTGATGACAAGAAGCTTCAAAGTTCATTAAAGAAGCTTGCAGTCAATAACATAGCCGGCATTGAAGAGGTAGATCAGTAGCTCTCCGGTCTCTCTCCGCTTTTCCCATTCTGTCCTGTTCAGAGAGAATTGAGAGTTCGATTCTTGTTTTGCAGGTGAATATGATTAAAGATGATGGCACGGTCATTCACTTCAATAACCCCAAAGTGCAGGCGTCTCTCTCGGCCAATACGTTCGCCATCACAGGCCACGCAGAGACCAAACAGCTTACGGAAATGCTCCCGGGAATCCTCAGTCAACTTGGTGCTGACAGCCTCACAAGTCTGCGCAAACTCGCCGAGCAGTTTCCCAGACAGGGTGGGTAAAGACGTGGCTTCCAAACAGGGGTGAATTTACAGTTTAGTATGCATGCTGACATTGCTGTTTCATTGCTTTTGAAGTTCTCGACAACAAAGCCCCGAAAGCAGAAGATATCGATGAAGAAGATGATGATGTCCCAGGTATTTGAAGGTTTTTTTTTTTTTTCTTTTGCTCAAGCTGTAATTTTGTACGATGCTGAGTTAATTCATTTCATTCTTTCTGCACAGATCTGGTAGAGAACTTCGACGAGGCATCAAAGAACGAGGCGAACTGAGCATTGGACCTTCAGTATCTGCTGTTCAGGACAAAGTTTCCTGCAGAGTTTTTAAATTAGAGTTACATATCATTTCAACACTATCCAGTGAAACCAGAGACTTTTATATCATAAATTGGCTGCTCCAGATCCATTCATGACCTTTCTCCTGCATTTATACAGAAAGATGACGGTTAATCGAATGCCTAATGATTATAAAGCTTATCGTGTTGCTAGTTGAAATGCTAGTTTTGATGGCTATGAAAAAGTAGTCTAAATTTTGTTTTTCTGTTAATTAAATAAAAATAAAGCTCATGAAACTTTTCTATATTGTTCTTTTTTCTCTAGATGCTTGGAAAGATTTGTCATTGGGGTTGGTTGTATCATAAGGCATATTATTATTATTATTATTATTATTATTATTACAAGAGTAAAATGTTAAACACATGTTTAAAATGCTAACCAGGTTACACCAATACACTATTGCTAGTTCTTTTGGCCAACATGGTGTTGTACAATTGATAAATAATATATTATGTATTTTAAATTAGATCATTTTTGTTTTTACTTTGCAGTATAGCAGTCACCTAGAAAGTGAAAAAGTGAAAGTGAAGTGACTTGTGGCCAGGTATTGTGACCCATACTTGGAATTTGTGCTCTGCATTTAACCCATCCAAGTGCACACACACAGCAGTGAGAAGTGAACAACC
>JAUCMU010000013.1:10498559-10515154 GCA_032275025.1 Enteromius treurensis
ATGGAATGACTATTCAGCAGTCACAAGTTTAGTTCATTTTGACTGACATGACATAAGCAAATGATAATGTTATAAAACAGCAGAGAGTTGTATAAGAGCAAATGAGGCATGTCCAAAAGCATTGCAATTGTTGGAAAGAATGAGAGTGTACATGAATGATGTGTACACATGACTAATAGTTTTGAGAAATGCATTAACTTTTGTGCAAATTTAAATACTTTTGTGAGAAATGCACCAAAACGACTGAGAAAAACTGTAATAGCCGAGCATAATATAAATTGTGCATTTTATATAAATTCAAGATGAATTCATGATGAAAACTCCTTATGCCGACATAACATCCGATTCAAACATTTACATAAACGGAATACATAGTAATAAAGTTTTACAGTAGTGTAATTTCCTCGCAGCCAAAGCGTTCACATCATCAGACTCATCCGATCTTGCTGGCACTAATTGAATTGGCTCGGCTCAGAGCTGGCGCTGACATGACACATGACCAGGCAGGCAGATGTTGGAGGACCAGCACATCGCTATAATACTTATTACTGCTCTCCGCCTCCTGTTTTCTTTCTCTCTCATTTCCCCTTTTTATGCAGTGGCCCAGAAGGTCAGCTGCATTCAGAGAGGATGGTTTCTTCTAATGAAGAAGCGCAGTCAGGTGAGAGGAGGCCCCTCCGCTCTCAGGGGTTGCCTTCGCCGGCTCTTTGCTGCGCTTGTGGGCTCTGCATCATGCTGGCGGGTATTAACATCACCCTGGTGGGCGCTCTGGCTTTTACCAAAGTCCTCCCCTTAAATAACCCTCCCATCATCATTGGGCCCATCCTTCTCTTAGTGGCCTTTTCATTGTTTGGAGCGTGTTGCATCTGCAGTCGGCGAACCATCAGACGAAGCTCTCACATGTCCGCCAGACGGGACCGTTGGCCGTTGATGAGGCTGGGAGCAGCCGTGTTCGAGATGGAGACCAGTGAGCCCACCCTACAGGACACCACAGCCATTCAGCTCAGTCCAGCAAACTCTCCAAGCTCCTCCCACCGCTGCAGCCCCACCCACCTTCCCGGAGCTCCGCCCCACTTTTCATTAACCTACGTGTCCTCAAAGAAATGATGTTTACAGTGCGCCATAGAAGATGATTAATACTCATAGTTTGGAGATCAAACTCTGCGGACGTCCACGGTTTCAGAATGAGACGTTTCTTAGTGTGCATGAGCAGACATGTGATGATGGACCACTTTGGGATGAATTATTTGTGGTAATGAATTCAGCTCGTGGGGTCAGTCTGACCTGTGGAAGAAGACTTGGGTGGTGAAATAGGAAAAGCATATCTTAATTTCATCATCGCAGGCTCAGTATGAAAAGGAACACTGGCTGATAAAAGATTATTGCAGGACCGATTTGGAAGTGTTTGAGCCAGCGCTGCCATCCTTTCTGACAAATCAGATCTGGCAAATTGACTATGAGCTTAAGTTTTTTTTCTTAGAAATCGTGAAAAATTTTATCTGGTAAGGGACAAATTTAGTTCATGTAGAAAAAGATCAAAGTTATTCTGTGAGACTGCAGTGGAAAAGCTTGATTTTACTTGGGTTTAAGTTTAATAATCAGATTTTTTTGTGTACGTGCAAATATTTTCTATTTCCCTTTTTTGCATGCATATCAATATCGTATAAAATACAATGTTAAGTCTCTGTTGAAGAACATTGTCTTATGTGCCACTGTAGAATGTCTGATTGCGTTGTTTTTGAATACTGAAAATTGTTTAGTTGTACCTTTCACATTATTACTTGATAAAATATGTAATGACATAAACACTTGCAGCTAGAGATGCACAGATTCTACTTTTCTTGAGAATACTAATAAGCTGCTAATTATTTTCATGCTGTGGCCGTGTTACATTAAAATTCTATATCTGCTGTTCTTCCTGTGTGTTTGTTTCCTCAGTAATTACTGTTAATGAGTCTCATTCTGGTACAGTAGCAAAATTTGATTCGACTGCCTGATTGAATAAACTGTGATGAAGAAAAATGATTAGTGCGTTGAATTTTTTTTGCAAAGTTAAGCAAGGAAGGACCTGACAGTCAAAAACCTCACACCAAACTAAAATCAGCCTCTGATTAATCAAACTCTACCTGAACCAGTCCATAATGAATTTATATCCCACCAAACACAGACATCTCCTATCGTACAGCACAAATATGTACAGGCAGTGCCATAACAGCTCAGGCCTGTTTGTTCAGTCGTGCTGCTGCACCATCTGTGCACACAACACAATTACTGCTGCTTTTGAGACGCATCAATATTTGTTACACATGTATATCAGGGTACAGGCAGTGTAACAGGCTTGCGATCCCTTCATCATGTGCCTTACTGAAACTTTTGTTGACCTTGTTATCAAAAATGTTCATCCATGCATAAACATGAGGATCTTTCGGATGTGTGTGTGGACTATTTGCATGCAAACAGTCAATGGCTAGATGCATTACAAAATGGGAATAGTTCACTGCCCAATAATTGCTAATTGCTTGGTCTTAATGAGAACAGCACTTTGAAGCATTATAGGTTATGCATTCAAGAATGATCTGTTCAGTAAACACACAACTTTAATATACTAAAATATTATTTTTAAAACTAATATTTATTTTTCTCATATTTTATTCATGCTATAGATACAGTGTGTTTTTATGTCTTTGTCAGACATAAATGGGTTGATTTGGTTACTATACACACCTTTTGAACAATTAACTTTTTTATTTATTATTTAAACATCTAACTGTGTGACATTTTCAATTTCAGCTTTGATTTTTAGTTTCATTTTGATTTTGATGTCAATGAAATCCTACATCCTAAGATCACAAATGCATTTCTTAATGCAATGAGCATACCATCATTCAGAAAGTGGTTTGTTTGAGCATTTCAGTGGCCAGTTGTTTAGACTGCAAATGGCAATTAAATGTATATTAGCAATGGTTTTACATCCATACATTTCTATAGCCTACCTATTAAGTTAGTAATTAAAAACATTCCTAACTAACTGATGTTAGTGGTTTTTGTTGTGACTTTTAGATTTTGGTCTGTGATATTACGTTGAAGTAAAACAAGCTGTTAATTACTTAAAAGTGCATTAACTGTACAGAAACCTACGTACAAGTGCATATGAATTTTTACCCGTTATAAAATATATACAAACACCATCAAAGAACAGCATTCTTTTTACTAGCTTGTAAGCCTACTGCAAAATCTCATTCAAGTTACTTAAAACTTAGCAGGAAGCATGCTACTCAGCCAGTTACTCAGATGTCTACAATTGCAAAAGTTTAGTCTGTAAGCTTTTATTTTAATAAAAAACCCTTTTCTTTGAAATTATTAAGTTTTTTGTTGACTTTTCTGTAAACCTGTTTTACCCTAAATATGAATAATATATATATATATATATAGTTTTCTTATCACATCAATATTTTACAACTTCAGAAACAAAACATCAGAATCACAGGACTGTTTTAATTTTTTTGACACAACAAATCAAAATAGGCCTTGAGCCACGCTGCTAATATGCATACATATTAGACAGACAGCAGCTGTCACCCGTACACTTCTATTGATGACTGAATACCGTTTACACAACAACGACACCTAGAGGTCACAAACTGGCAAACATGCGCTGATAATCGGCACTCATTGACATTGGCAAAACTATACCTGCAAGAAAGTGTGAGATTTCGACCTCATTTTTAATAGTTATATATGATCTGCTAAAAAGCATTTTATATTATTCTCTATATCAAATAAGAACTACGCGTCAGTACTTGCCACCTGTGGATATTACACATTTAACACATTCTGTGTAATAATATTTAATATAGCGTTCTGGAATAGATCTATTTTTTTATATAAGTGGAAATTTATGTATACTAGGGTATTACATTTGGACAAAACCTTCCACAGGATAAAGCTATTTCAGTTCATTGTGACGATGTCCCAGTCTGTCCTTCAACACTGACGCATGCGCAGACGCTCAGTTCCTGTGTCGCCATCTCGGCCACGCATGCGCACTTCCGGACTCAAGCGGTACTATATATAAGCTGCCGAGCCTCTGCCCCATTCCACCTTCAGCCATTTTAACGATGTTGGGAGCTGTGGGACGCTGCTGCACCGGGGCTTTGCAAGCTTTTAAGCCCGGGGTGACCCCCCTAAAGGCTCTCAACGGAGCTCCAGCGGCACTGTTTTCTCGTGAGTACAACTAGATGGTTTTCGAAACGCTTGGTTTCGGAGCAGCTCTTCTGACAGCCGCGTCACCGCCGGCGCGAGACTGCTAAATGGCAGCATGCGGATAGCACGAGCAGGCCGCAAAGTTTGTCTATCAACGTTTTCAGTGATTGATTTCACCAGATGCGCTACATGCATGCTATTCCTCGTCGGAAATAATCCGACACGGAGAAATACTTCATTGGATGACAACAACCAAGTCTGTTTGGTGTGAAAGCCGTAATGACCTTTATATGTCATGCTAGCGGTGTTCGCAGCTCGCGAGGTCATGGTGCAGATAAACATGTGGAATTAGCTCACGAGTTAATGCAACCACGTTTATAAACATGTACAAGCTACAAATGCAGATTGCAAACAAATCCCAATATTTTCTGACTTTCAAAAATGATCTAAAACCTCGAACTGCTTGTGTTCATTCATTAGCCTGTTATGATTTCTCAAGACACAGAGCAAACAGAAGCTATAGAAAATAATCCCAATCCAAGCTTTCGAGTGTGCTTATGCGTGTTTATAAATGTTTCTATTACAGATGGCCAGTTTCATGCGATATTCAGATGTTTTTCTCCCCCTCTCTCTCTCTCTCGCAGGCAGGGATTATGCCGCTCCTGCCGCAGCTGCTGCCGCCGCCAGCGGGCGTATCGTCGCGGTCATCGGTGCCGTTGTAGACGTCCAGTTCGACGAGGGTCTGCCCCCTATTCTCAATGCCCTGGAAGTGGCCAGCCGTGACAGCAGGCTTGTCCTGGAGGTGGCTCAGCATTTGGGTAACGACACTGAAGCTTTACTCGAGTAAATGCGAATGGTGAAGTCATGACATATTTGCAGAGTAATTATTTTTGCTGTTTAGGTGAGAGCACCGTCCGCACCATCGCTATGGATGGTACTGAGGGACTGGTGCGTGGCCAGAAGGTTCTTGACACCGGTGCCCCCATCAGAATCCCTGTGGGACCTGAGACGCTAGGCAGGATCATGAATGTCATCGGTGAGCCCATTGACGAGAGAGGACCAATTAGCACAAAACAGTGAGTATTTTGAACACTCAGGAGTGGTCCTCTTCTTGTAAAGTAGGTAGTTCAACATTGTTCGTGATCTGTTGTGCAGGACTGCCCCCATCCATGCTGAGGCCCCAGAATTCACAGACATGAGTGTCGAGCAGGAGATTTTGGTCACAGGAATCAAGGTCGTAGACCTGCTGGCACCCTATGCCAAGGGTGGCAAGATCGGTACGTGTATATGGTACTGTTACAAATTGAGCTTAATTTGAAAGTCGGCACTTGAATCCAGAAAGGCTGCATTACATTTATTGACTGTGATAGTCAATAGTATTTTCATATAAATGGTAACATTCATAATGTTAAATGCACATTAATAGCCTAATGTTTATTTTCTATTCTTCATAGAATAAGAAAAAACAATTTTTCTAATAAAAAAGATTTTTATTGTATTTTATCAATTTTTATTTATTTATTTTTTTTTTTTAAGCTATTTCTGTGCCTTAAAGGCACACTTCACCAAAAAGTGATCCTTTCCAAGCCCTCAAGTTGCACTAAACCTAAAGTTTATATCTTCTGTTGTACATGAAGAAATTTGAAGAGTGTTTAAGCAAACCGTTGTTGGTTCCCTTTTAATTGTATTGGGGTTAACTGGGGCGAGAGAGCGTTTGGTTACCAGTGTTTTTCAAACCTATTTGTTTTCAGCAGATAAAATAAATTCATACAGGCTTGTAAACACATGAGAACACTGGGTGAGCTCTTTAAATGAGATGCTGGCGTAAGGACTCCCTTGCGTCTACTTGTTTTGAACTCCTAACTAAATGCATCATCCCGGTTCTTCAGGTCTCTTCGGTGGTGCTGGAGTGGGAAAGACCGTATTGATTATGGAGCTGATCAACAACGTGGCCAAGGCTCATGGTGGTTACTCCGTGTTCGCTGGTGTGGGAGAGAGAACCCGTGAGGGAAACGATCTCTACCATGAGATGATCGAGTCAGGTGTCATCAACCTGAAGGACACCACCTCAAAGGTACATGTAGAATTCCTCCAATACATCAGTTAAAATCTACTGCCGGCAAGTTACAAGGTCCTCTCGATTCCCGTTTTAGGTGGCTCTGGTGTACGGACAAATGAACGAGCCCCCAGGTGCCCGTGCCCGTGTGGCTCTGACTGGACTGACCGTTGCTGAATATTTCCGTGACCAGGAGGGGCAGGATGTGCTGCTCTTCATTGACAACATTTTCCGCTTCACCCAGGCTGGATCAGAGGTTCTTACCAGGATCGTTTTGACCATGTTTTCCCTATTAAATTGAGCGTTCTATTGACACGTTTTTTGTTCTCATAGGTGTCTGCCCTGCTGGGCCGTATCCCCTCTGCTGTGGGTTATCAGCCAACTCTGGCCACTGACATGGGTACCATGCAGGAAAGAATCACCACAACCAAGAAGGGTTCAATCACATCTGTGCAGGTACGCTTCCTTCAGTTCATATGGCACACTCTAGATCTCTTAATGTTCTACAGCTTCATTGTCTCTCATAGGCCATCTATGTGCCTGCTGATGACTTGACTGATCCTGCCCCTGCCACCACTTTCGCTCACTTGGACGCCACCACTGTGTTGTCTCGTGCCATTGCTGAGCTGGGCATTTACCCCGCTGTGGACCCACTGGACTCCACTTCCCGTATCATGGACCCCAACATTGTGGGATCTGAGCATTATGAAATAGCCCGTGGCGTCCAGAAGATCCTCCAGGTGAGCACCAGAGAACACAGGCTTTACCGGAGCGCTTCTTTCTCTCCTCAATTACAATACATGACCTTGTTCACATTTTCTCTATAGGATTACAAGTCCCTGCAGGATATCATTGCTATTCTGGGTATGGATGAGTTGTCCGAGGAGGACAAGCTGACTGTGGCTCGTGCGCGTAAGATCCAGAGGTTCCTGTCCCAGCCCTTCCAAGTCGCTGAGGTCTTCACTGGACACTTGGGCAAATTGGTGCCCCTGAAAGAAACCATTAAAGGCTTCAAGGCCATTCTGGGTGGTAAGTCTACCTTCTATTTTTGTCTTGACTGTGCTGGTTACGTCTGCGTTCGGTGATGTATGGTATGTTTTTATTTGGTGAGGCTCATGATGTTTGTTTCTCTAGGGGAGTATGACGCTTTGCCCGAGCAGGCCTTCTACATGGTGGGCCCCATCGAGGAGGTCGTCCAGAAGGCAGAGAAGCTGGCTGAGGAGCATTCGTAAATGAGTCTGTGTAAACGTGTCAGGGCGGGTTGAAAGAAACGGAGGAGCACTTGGTTTGTAATGTCACATTCAAAAACAAATTGTATCTTTATCGCTGGTCATTCTGGAGTTCTATTTAATGTTTCCAAATTGTGAAGATGGAAATAAAACTGTCTTACCATAAACCATTTCCCTTGGTCTCTTATTTGTTTTTACACATTGGCTAACACTAAAGCACTGGTCTCAAAGTCAATTCCAGGAGAGCCACAGGTCTGCGTAGTCCAGCTCCAGCTAGACCTTGATTAGCAGAATTAAGTGTTTGATCAGGGTTGGAGCTATTCTGCGTTTCGGACCTATGCTATAAAGTCTACTGTATCAAATTTAATGCATTATATTAAGGCCTCCTAAATCATTAATAAATCCACTTGTTATGGTAGACTACCTTTATCTAAAATGCTAGTATATGAGTATATTCTTATGCCTGATGTAGTGTCTATACGCCTTATGTTGCTTTTAATTTAAAATGCATTACAAGAGCAGCTCCTGAACTGTAACCAAAGCTGAAAAGATTCCTGACAAATTCAGTATTGGTTTACATGTCTAATAGGAAATGTTTTTATACATGCAAAGACCCATTTCTAATAAAGGTTGGACAGAATTAGTGAATTTAAATTTGATTAACTGAAAGTCCCATTTGTATTCACGTCAAACAAGCTGGCTCTTTCATAAAATCTATTCAAAATAAAAGTTTGGAAAGCCCACTAACACCATTTAATCAAGCTGTATGTAGTTTCAGCAACCTCTATGTGAACGTTTAAATAGCAAGGCTTTTAAATAGATGAAAGATTTTCTGATAGTCAAATGCAAATGTTTTGGTGCTCTTGCCTAAATTTGGATCCACAGTGTGTCCCATAAACGTGACCACTGCACTGAGCCTTATTAACCACTGGCCACATCGTGGCGCTATTACACAGCACACCACAAATTGGCAATAGGTGCTGTTAAACTGCCTATAACAAGTCCAAATCAGCAGTATGCTATATTGTAAAATATCAGTTCACCCAATATCAGTTCACCCACCATTGCATGAACAGTCACTGAAAGATGGAACAAAACTTTATAGTGCAACTAAACATTCAACATTCCCCTCAACATCAATTCAGTAGGTTTAAACAATACAAATTCACAAGTGCCTCATCCCAGGCCTCTGAAATTAGTGGTAATTAGGAAAATCCTAAGGTGTTTATTTTTACTTGTAATACTGTACTGTAAGTTGTTTTGATGGTAACAATAAGAGCTATATTGCAAAAACAGAATCTCTGTAAGACCGCAACAGGAGTGGTGCATCTCAACCTGAGGAGTAACAGGTACGAGCTGCACATCTGAGACGGCATGTTCAGTGCAGTTCACCATCTGGCACCTTAGAAATATTCTTTTTCATCACCTTTCCAGTCAGACAATTCGAAAGCACAATGCACGAATTAGGATATGCTTCATATGCAAAAATATTCCTGAGAAATATAACATACACATAACGATTCTGAAGAATGCATGGAAAATACACACTTCTTTCTAAAACAAATAAGAACAAAACATTGTTTTGCCATGAAATTAAAATAGTTTACCATAAAAACATATTTTAACAAAATGTTTTTATGCAGGTATAAAGTTATTAATTCAAAGACCCTTTGAAGTTTTGTTAATCATTTAAGTTTTTAAAAATGAAGGCCGTCTGCATCTTAATTGCAGTTGTTTATTATGTCACAATATATACAATTATTCAAATACCTGGGATTGTTAATATTTTTGGGGAAGAAAAATCCATCAAAATTGCTAATCAAAAGTGACATTAATTAAATAATTTTCTAATAAAGTCAGAACTTTCTATTAATCAATGAAATGTGAATATTAACAAAAATATTAAATAGAACAACATTTTTTTTTAAACATAATAAATGTTCCTTAAGCAGTCAATCATATTGAAATTATGTCTGAAATATAATGCAATACAAAAAAACAAACAAAACCAAGTTTGTATCACAAATTAGCTTTTAAAACATGGGAAAGCAGAAAACTCTTATTTTAAATGGTAATAATATTTCACAATATTACTGTTTTACTGTATTTATGATCATAAATTCAGCTTTGATGAGCATAAGAGACTTATTTTAAAACATAAAAAAGCATTTGTTTTTTAACTTTAGCGTGCTTTATCAATGTTCTCACATTCATGTCATCCAGATGGATGGTGCACACACTTGATGAAGATGACTTTCCTAGCTCCTCCTCTCAAGCACGCTGCCGTGCCACACATGTCCAGATGGCTTGCGAGGAGCGTTTTGAAGCCAGTCACAGCCTGTGATGAAAACATACTCATTACCACTGACTCAAACTCTCTCAAGCTAATCTATCAGTGTAAAACAGGACCGCCAACAGGGCTGTCAAAACATAAAGCTGCACAAGAACTGAAGAGTTTATTTGCAAAAACAGATAACTCAGTTTTTTTTATGTTATTGTTTTTTATTGTAACAAACAGCAGTTTGATTGAAATTAATTAGAATCCACCAATAAAAAAACATGATTTTTGAAACATTGATCTTTTTTGCAAATTAACTCTTCAATTATAAAACAATAAACATCTATGGAAATGCAGTTTTGACATTTGACGTATTGTTTTTCGTTAGGCTTTTTAGTAATACATATTTCATCTGACACACATATTTATACTGATTCAGAAACATGCAGCTTTTCGAATAGCAAGATGAATGACTGGAGCGATGTGCATTTATTGTAATGCTGCTTTTTTCCTCCAAATCAAACTCGAAACAAAACTCAAAACAAACAAAGAAAAGAAACAAACTCGTCTACATCTTGGATGGCCTAAAGGTGAGTTTTTCAGCAAATTTGCATTTTGGGGTGAACCATTCCTCTGAGCGTGTCCTCTTTTTTTCAGAGTTATTTTTAGTTCAGAGAAAGTACATCAAACCCTGCATGCAAGTGCATAATGAAACAAACTCACTGCATTCTGAAAACAACAACAAATGTGCTCTTCTTTTTCATTTCCATTTTGCATTTTTGCAAACTGATGACTTGGATAATTCAAACAAATAAATCAGAAAGTCCATAAATCCAGTAAAGCATATTTAAAGAGCGCTACAGTTTTTGTTTGGGGGTTAATCACATATGGAGTGTTGACAATGTTGATAGAGTGTGGAAAGAGGCGAAGCTTTAGGAAGATCTGAGTTAATGATTCACTTCTGTCTCTGTATTTGATTTCTGAGTAGCGGATCTCAAGCAAAAAAAAAAAATAAATAATATATATATAATTATAAATAGTGGAAATAGTTAGAATTTGGTTATGTACTTCAGACTGCTTTTTATCCTGTATATTTGATGGTTCAGTTCATGCTCCTTCTAACAGGTTGACTTGCAGTAAATGAAGGGTCATCGGTGTCCTGCGCGGAAACATGCTGAGGTAAATGACCTCGCAAGCTTTTACCTCGATTTAGTGCATCTGAGAAGCAATTCTTAAAAATGCATCTGGGTTTTTAGACATCTAAATCTCATGCCAGTAAAGAGTGCTGTCACTCAATCATAGCCTAACTGCATAAAATGTGGCTTAGGGGAGAGTGGGGACAGTTGCAGCGAGTGGCAGTTGCAACATTGCTGATTTCTTCAATCAGGAATGAGCTAGTGCCACGAAACTCCCTCTGCACATGCTCAGAAGGCATCTCCTTCCTTCTGGAAGTTAACAGCCACATGCCATCATTTCTTCTGTGAGAACTAAAATTTGATGTAAAAAAGTATTTTTTTTGTAGGCTAATAGAAAAAAACACACAGTTGCAACCTGTATTAATAGCTGTATTGATTTTCTGGGACAATTATCTCATGTCATTGTTTGTATATGGAGGTTATTCACCCTCTCTGACAGAACAAACCTGCCGGACAGTTACCTTACCCGAGCCAAACCGAGCAAGACCTTTAACTACATACACATACTGTCTGACAGATTCATTCCGACACGTTCCTGGAGTCTGAAAAGGAGCGTACCCGGACGTTTGCTAAGAACATGACAGAATCATTTTCAATGTAAAACAAATCAACAACAGAAAAGAATAGACATTTTGTATCAGCAAGGTAAGTTTGTAGCATTGGGTTTATTTTGAAATGATACATTATGTTCTTCTGTGATTCAATTATCCTGAAGCATCTGTTTTTTAAATGCTATTAAAGGCAAGAACAGGCAGAACGATGCCAGGAACTGTTAAGCTGCGCAGCGTCAAAAGGTTTGGACAGGAAAATGATGGTTATGAATTTTCAGATGAAGGTAAATCATTTAGTAGTTAATCTTTTAAAACTAATTGCAAGTCTCTCACATGGTCTACTCAGATGTTAATGAACCTACTGATTCTATTACAGAGAAAAATGGTGATTACATGTAAGTTCTTAAGTGTTTATTATTTTTTATGTTCCTAATCAAAATAAAGCATTGAGGAATCTTACTTTTTAATGGTTCTTTTACTAAAATTTTATTAATACAGGACAATGGCTTCTGGAAATGATAAAAAGTAAGTATCTTTCCTAATCGTTCTTCTAATATCTCGCATATCCTTTAAGCAGCACTTTTTCTTTTCGATCACAGGTCCAAAAAGAGCAAGAAAGACGAACCAGCCATCCGCGTCGGATTCTTTCAGCTGGTAATACATATTAGCTTATATAGCTTCTGTTTTCAGGCTTTCTATATTAAATATATTATGTTGCATTAACAGCTGTTGGATACAGCAGCAAAGTTGTTGTTTTTAATGACTGTGACTGATTTATTATGTGCCCTTGAGGCCAATAGGGGTCTATCAGTTTGTGGTTATTATCTAAATAAAATTCTGTTCAAGATATTGCGGTAGGCCATTGAAATATTATGCAATAAATGCTTTATGGGTTTCATTGTTGATTTCCCCTGCAGTTTCGTTTTGCTAGCTGCCGGGAGATCTGGATGATGATTTTTGGGAGCATATGTGCGATAATTCATGGTTCGGCGCAGCCACTGATGCTGCTTGTATTTGGGATGCTGACGGACACCTTTATAGAGTACGACATCGAGCTCAACGAGCTTAGTGACCCAGACAAAGTATGTGTCAACAATACTATACAATGGGGAAACCTGACCAAGGAACAAAACCTGGCACTGAACATGACTAAATCATGCGGGTGAGGGTTTTTATTAGAGAATACTCCCAAATATGATGATGCCAGTCGGTTCCCTTCAAAGAGACAATAATATGTTTTGGTTTTGAAACATGCAATGCTCATGTTTATTCAGCAAAGTCAAAACCTTTGGCAAATATAGCAGTCAACATTTGAAGTGGATCAAGGAAGTTCATCAAAGTTCTCCTAAGAACTGGTATTGCTTTGGTTTGATCCACTTCAAATGTTGACTATTGGAACCAAAAATAAACCAATGTGTGGCAAACAAGGGGATACACTTGAAATACATTTTCATATTTAATATAACATATTCATATTGTGTGAGGAAAAATACCAAAATATATTATTGAAATGATTTACTGTGCATAGAATTAATGGTGTATCTCTATTCTGCTTTTGAAAAAAACTGTATTTGTTTTAGGGTTATTATAGTTTACTAAAACTGAAACTAAAATCAAAACCATAAAAATCCCAACAGTAAAATAAACAATAACTGTAATAAATTATAAAATTAAATTGTAATCATTAAACCTCTATCTTTAAAATGAAAACAGAACATTATATTACAGTTATATTACATGTATTAGTATTAAATATATTTGTCATGATCGGCTGGAGGACCAGCTCTGGCCACTGGATGGCACTCCAGCGCTGTTTTCATGCCTGGACTCATTCCATGAACTCACGTCTCCGCCCACTTGTCTGTTGTCATGGGATTTCATTGTTTGTTGCCACCCACTGAACTAGTTTCTCCTGTATCTCCCGGAAGTGTTTGTATGTGGTCACGGTTCATTGTTTACGTTACTCTGCCTTGTTCATTCGTGTTCTTTGTCTTAGTTTAACTACCCATTGGGTTATTCGTTGACGATCTCTGCCTGGATTTGTACTTTCCCTCTGTCTCTCCCTTAGGACCCTGTTTCACGGTATTTCGAACCTCTGCCTTGTTTTTCGACTCTGCCTTTGCCTCTGTCTCCGCTAATGTTGTCTGCCGGCTCTTGATCTTACTGCCCTGACCCTGAGTATTGTTTATTAAACCGTTTGCACCTGAACTCGCACGCCTTGTGTCCTCATTGTAACAATATTAAAATAACACTAATTTATTTAGTCTGTTTTTATACATATTTTACAGTTTAATGACCATAAAAATATAACTGAAAGAAATTAGAGATATTTGTTTTCCAGGAATACTTCAGAAAATGTGTGCATTTCACCATTTAGTATTGTCCCGTTTCTTTCTCAAGTGTAATGACATATTTAACATTGAATTTTATACAACCAATTTTGCCAACTACCATAACCAAAAACTTTCAAAATGAAAAAAAAAAACCATTCAAATGACCTTTAAATAAAATTCTAATTAAAGCAGAAAATATTAAGACATTTTGAAAAAACTAAACAAAAACGTCTGTTTTTGACATGTTTGCTTAATTTTTACTTCTACAATCTAATGATGGTGTGCTCTTCTGCTTCAGGCTATTGGACATTGAATATGAAATGACTAATTTCGCCTACTATTATGTAGGCATTGGAGCAGGTGTTTTCCTTCTTGGTTATCTCCAGGTGAGCCTTTTGAAATTATTCTTTCTCGTTTTTGTAAATGTGCAGAACTTTGAACAACCTTATCTTACCCAACCTTACCCTAAAGTGAGATCTTATTAAAGGGGCTTCTCTGCTTCTTCCCCCTTGGTTTTCCTCAGATTTCTTTGTGGATCACTGCAGCAGCACGTCAGATTCAGATCATCAGGAAGATGTATTTTAGGAAGGTCATGAGAATGGAGATTGGATGGTTTGACTGCACCTCTGTGGGAGAGCTCAACACGCGCATGTCTGAGTATGACACTTTCCAGAGCACAAACACTCCAGGTAAACACAGGTTACCTAATATTGTATCGACTTATGTGTGCCTCCATATGATCCTAGTGACATCAACAAGATAAACGACGCCATTGCTGACCAGGTGGGGATCTTCATCCAGCGCTTTACTACGTTTGTGTGTGGTTTCCTCATGGGTTTTGCAAGAGGCTGGAAGCTCACGCTGGTCATCATCTCAGTGTCTCCTCTCATTGGGGTCGGAGCAGGTCTTATGGCTCTGGTGAGAAAAGACAATTCATCAGGACTCACAATTCAGACTATATATAGACACTTAAAAATAAAGGTGCTTAAATGTTTTTTCACAGCAATGCCATAGAACAGAGGTGAATGTGAGCCGACTTAATTTATCGTACACTGTCGCGCGTCACTACTTTTCAGATAGTTTATTTTCACATACAACTACATGACACACTGCATGAAAGATCATATTTGAAAAGGCATAATAGGGGCACTTTAACAGCCGCGCTGACCAAATTAATCGCAAATGATTTCTGTGTGAGCAGGGCTTATATCGCTACACTTTTGACTAGAAAAATGACATTTTTTTTTGCCTGCGAGATTTAGACAAAATATGAGTGAAAGTGGCTCAGTTCTTTCTATGCGCATGCTGTCAGTACGTCATCTGTCCATATATTGAATTGAATTCTGATTGGCTGTCAATGTATTTATCGTAACTCAAATTCGTTATGGTTGTGTGAACTTCGAAAAAATCGATATAACAAAACAAAGGAAGTAAGCAACACATGTTTAGTTCCTGCGGAACAAATTAATAATTTTTAACACAAATCTGTTGAATTAACAAGTGATAAAGTCTGCAGAAAGAATAAAGATGAATTATTCTTAATACAATTAATTGGGTGACTGCATATAATTTAAAGGGATACAAACATTTAAATTCTGCGAAATTAAATGAATTATTCAGTTGTTCCAAAGTATAATTTTTTTTTCTGATGCCAAGATATTTTGTGGGAAAACGAAAATTAAGTACAGAATGTTGGTAACCAAACAGTTCCTGGTCCCCATTGATTTCAATAATATTTTTCCTCAATGGGGATCATTTTTTGCTTTCCAACATTCTTCAAAATATCTTATTTTATGTTCAACAGATGAAAGAAATTTATACAGGTTTGGTATGATGACAAATTAGTATTTTTGGGCAATTAATGGGAGATTAATGTAATCTCTTTAATTACAATAGGCCTACATTAACACTTTGTTTGCATGTGCTCGTCTAGTTTGTGGCAAAGCTGACAGGAATGGAGCTGCAGGCGTACGCTAAAGCAGGTGCTGTGGCAGATGAGGTTTTATCCTCGGTACACACGGTAGCAGCATTTGGCGGTGAGATGAAAGAGGTGCAGAGGTAACCATCTTCTTCACGCACTCCCACACTACACTGTAATCACTGCTGGCTGTGTGTTATTTTCTTTGAACTGATATCATCATTTAACCCATTTAAACGTCTATTTTCTGCAGGTACGACCGTAATCTGATCTCTGCCCAGCGATGGGGCATCAGGAAGGGTCTGATCATGGGCTTTTTCACTGGGTATATGTGGTTTATCATCTTCCTGTGTTATGCACTGGCCTTCTGGTATGGATCCAGCCTTGTAGTGGACACACAGGAGTACAGTCCCGGAACATTACTGCAGGTGCACACACATAATCTCTCCTGCAAAAGAACTCGCCATCATGGTTAATAGTATTGTCATTCATTGTTTGGATATCACATGTTTTGTTTGCAGGTATTTTTTGGAGTGCTCATTGCTGCACTGAATCTGGGCCAGGCCTCCCCTTGTCTGGAGGCTTTTGCTGCTGGAAGAGGAGCTGCCACAATTATCTTTGAGACCATAGACCGCGTAAGAACCCCACATCACCCAAACCAGTAGCGTGTAGTACTGACATCCTTTTTTTTGGTAAAAGGCAAGGAGCTAAAATAAAAGAAAAAATATCAATGAGGAAATATACACACAAATATATGTATATATATATATATATATATATATATATATATATGTGTGTGTGTGTGTGTGTGTGTGTGTGTGTGTGTGTGTG
>JAUCMU010000013.1:10515254-10526579 GCA_032275025.1 Enteromius treurensis
GTTCAAATGTATGTCTTTAAATGCAATGACAAATGAATGCTCAGCAATAAACAGAATTCAGTGGAATTCTTCCTGAACTGAATTCCACTGCCTGTAATTCCAATTCAATTCCAATTCCATTTCCTGTCAGCTGCATGCAGTTCCAATTCCAATTCCATTTCAGGAAGTGGATTGGAATTTGCCATTCATTCTCAATTCAATTCATGAATGGCCCCAACCCTGGTGTGTGTGTATGAAAAAATTGGAAATAAGTAAAATTAATATAAATTAAAGCTAAACAGAAATAGAAAAACAAATAAAATGACCAGCACAGAACAAAAAAATGACTAAAACTTAAATATAAATTTATGAAAAACTAATGTAGAAATGTAGAAAAATAAAAGCTAATTCAAAACAATCTAAATTAATATAATAGTTTTTGGATTAAATCTAAATCTGTTTTTTTAAACCACACTAAAATCGTCAGTGAGATATAATTTAAACTTGACATAATCATCTTGTTCTAGGATAGTTAGTTATATAAAATTAATAATTTTAAATTTATTTTTGTTTCTTTCCTTTTTGGTTTTTTATGTTTTAAAGTCTGATACCAATATATAATCAGAAACACAAAGAATGCTATACACATAAATACCATAAGCATTCATACACAATACTTAAAATGATAAAATCTAAAACTTAATGAAAAAATAAAAAATAAATAAAAAATAAATGAAATGATTAAAACCAAGGGTAGAAAAATAAAAGCTTATTCAAAATAATACTAACAACTATTATAATGACAAATAATAATAGAATAAAAGTGATGTTTTTAAAATCATACTGAAAATCTTCTAACTTGCACCTGTAAATAATAAGCTTGTTTAAGAATAGTAATGTAAAATTAATAAGAAATATTAACACATAATTAACTTAATACATAATTGTTTTGCTGATAATATTTTAAAAATGAAACATAATAAAAATAATTATATTTATGTAGAAAAATTTGATTTGACCACATTATGAAAAATCGATATTACACAGATGGCAAATGAGTGTTAAAGTACTCCTGTGCTGGATATTAGTTTGTGTGAAACAAAACCTCCCAGCAAGCTCAGTGCAGGAGTATATCAAGCTAAAGGAGCTGTATTATTGCATGTCTGACATCTATCTTACACCAGGGTCTCTCTGACACTTTCCAGAGTGATGGATTGACAGGAATTATGTCTTTTTTAGGAACCACAGATCGATTGTCTCTCTGAGGCTGGATATAAGTTAGACAACGTGAAAGGAGATCTAGAGTTTCATAATGTAACATTTCATTACCCATCGCGGCCTGAAGTGAAGGTAAAGCTAAAATTTACACCAGTACGGTCACACTCTGGGTTCCTGCTTTAAATGCACTCTACTCACCTCTTTCTCACAGATCCTCGATCAACTCAATCTCCAGGTCAAGTCAGGAGAGACGACGGCATTTGTGGGTCCCAGTGGTGCTGGGAAGAGCACGGCCATCCAACTCATCCAACGATTCTACGACCCCAAAGAAGGGATGGTAAAGGAACATCAGTTCTATGCAGTACTATTGGTGCATATTGTTCAGAAATCTTGTAACATTTCTTTCGCTGTAGGTTACACTGGACGGTCATGACATCCGGGGTCTGAACATCCAGTGGTTGCGTTCTCTGATTGGAATCGTGGAGCAGGAGCCGGTTCTGTTTGCGACCACCATCGCTGAGAACATTCGATACGGGCGGCCTGGGGTCTCGAATGATGACATCATCACAGCAGCCAGAGAGGCCAATGCCTACAACTTCATTATGGACTTACCACAGGCAGGAGACCACCTAAAACAAAATTACACACCAGAACAGAGATTACACACCGTTTCTTTTTTTTCTCCATTGTGCATTCCGTCCATTTATCTAACACAAAAAAATGTGATAGCATAATAAAAAGCATAATTTGTAAAAAAAAAAAAAAAAAAAGGTTTTGTTTTTAAAATAAACTGTTCTATACAGTGGCACAAAAAAGTATTTAGTCCCATTTAAAAAGATGAGAGGCCAGTAGTTTTCATCATAGATATACCTCAACTATGATCAAAATGCTTCCTTGATGAGCATAAGAGACTTTCAAAAGCATAATCTTGCAGACCTCAAACCTTATTGTGTATATAGTATAAGGCTCTTACTTTTTAAATTGTATCTTTTTGTTTTAGAAATTTGATACTTTGGTAGGTGAGGGTGGAGGACAGATGAGTGGCGGGCAGAAGCAGCGAATCGCAATAGCCCGGGCACTGGTGAGGAATCCCAGAATCCTCCTCCTGGACATGGCTACATCAGCACTGGACAATGAAAGTGAAGCTGTTGTACAGGAGGCTTTGGACAAGGTCAGAAGCACACACACACTGTCACATATAATACATTAAAAAATAAATAGTTTAATCTCGACATTATACATTACCATCACTCTTTTCTCCTGTTTGATAATGTACAGAGCTTTGCTACAATCTGTATTGTTAAAAGTGCTTTATAAATTAAAAAATAAAAAGTTACATATGTCAGAGTAGTAGACGAATACATCAAAATCAGGAAGACCATGAATCCCCTCTTGAAGGTCAGAATGGGTCGCACCACCATCTCCATCGCTCACCGTTTATCAACAATAAAGAATGCCGATGTGATTGTTGGATTCGAGCATGGTCGTGCTGTGGAGAGAGGAAAACATGATGAGCTGTTGGAAAGAAAGGGCGTCTACTTCACCTTGGTTACTCTTCAGAGCCAGGGAGACAAAGCCCTTAACCAAAAAGCCAAACAGGGTGAGTAACATAGCCTGGCTTCTGCAGCTGTAAAGCTCATAGGAGCTTAGTCTGGCCAAGCTGCCTTACTACGGGCTTAACCTGCGTCCATCAAATGCCTCTGTATACTACTGGACGAATTTACAACCAATCAGACCACTCATTCCGTTGACGTATGCGTAGCGACGGAACCCGAAGCCACCGTAATCAATTGTAATTAGTTTTCAAAGAAAAACTCTTATGAAAATTTCTCAAAACAGCTGCTACAGCAGAGTCGAACGATTGTTGCTGCTCAGAACACGCCATGTTTGGTTCCCACTTTTTTGCTAATCTGAAATGCTCTAAAACGGCAGCTTTGCCAGACTAACTTTGCTCGTGATATGAAGTTAGCGTCACAGAGAGTATGGACGGGCCCAGACTATAAATAACACACAGTGTTTGTTTGTCTCCTACTGTTAGTACTCTGTATTAAAGGGCTATTTCACCCAGAAATGAAAATTCTAGGGTTGCCCCCTAATAGTCAGTTAACCATTAGTCAACCAGAAGAGGCTTGGTCCACTAAATGTTTATTAGTTGCAGGAAAAAAGTACAATAAAAATATTGTGCTTTTGTAAAATAAAGTAAACGGGATGCGCTTTTTGCTTTCTCAGTCCGTGAACTCGAGCGTGAAACTCTGTGTATGTATGCCTTACAGATGTAAAAAAATATCTACTTTGCAATCAATTCAAATGGAAAACAAATATTTTCAGATTATGTAAATCATATGAAACATGCATGGGGTGCAATCGCTACTGTGGAGATGACGGGTCTGTGTCACTGACCTCATCTCTTAAACCGAAAACAAAGAAAGCACTGGCTTATCAATGAATTATTCAAATGTTAATGCAGCCAAACCCTTATTTAAGGATCATTATAATGATTTATATTGTTTATCAATCAATATGCAATAAGTTGACTAATGCATCAAATGCATGACTATTAGTTGACCAGAAATATCTTTAGTTGAGGGCAGCCTTAGAAAATTCGGACATCATTTACATACTAAGTTTCTTTCTGTAGAACGTTGGTAGTCAAACATTGATGTCCACATATTTGGTTTGCAAGATTCTTCGATACATCTTCTATTCATTTGAGGGTGAACTATCCCTATTGACATATGACTCTTGTCAGCGTTCTCCAGTGCATTGAACTGAAGTTCAATGCACAGTGAACTGAAGCAGCCTGAATTGTGAAGTAGTACTCAGTGTTTACATAATTTGATCTTTGACCCCATTGCCACTGACCTTTTGAAAAACAGCCAATTTGTACTTGGAAGTTTGTTGTAAGTATCTCTGTTTGTCTCACAATTTGTTTAAAAAGAGTAAAAAGCAACCTTTAAATCTGTGTATTATTTATATTCTATTCTATTTGTATTTTGAATTAGTTTTGTTATAACCTTTTCCCATTTTAGTAGTAATTTCTTAGTTGTACTAATTTTAATACTTGAGTGTATTTTTAATAGTATTAGTTAACAAAAACAATTCAGATTTACAATATATTACCCTTCTTTGTATAGATGTATCTGCAGTAGTTTTCACACACAACTAAAAGTGTCTCATGATGCGTTGCTTGCCGCTTTAAAGCACTGGCAGAATGTGGAGGGCCCTTTTTTGCTTGACTTGGGTCTCTTTAAACACAAAACCCTTTGTTCATTTTCAGATTCACATAAAACAATGAGCAAAAAACAATGATATAAATCTTTCTCTCTTACTCTTGCCAGAGTTGGAGAAAGCTGAGAGCAGTGACCCTGATGCAGAGAGAAAGAGTCTCAACAGGGCAGGAAGCTATCGTGCTAGCTTAAGGTAGAAATACTAAGAATTGCAACACAATGAACTTTTTTTTGAACAAAAAAGTATATGAATGACATAATCAAATAAATGCTGGATAAAAGTTATTCATTTTTGTTTTTATTTAGTAGGTATTTCTTTGGAATTAGGGGTGTTAGCATCAAGCTAATTAGCTGCATTAGCTTTAGCAGTGTTTTAATGTCTATAAACATGGTAGCTCCATTGGTAATGCAATGGTAAGACATGATCCTGGATCAACAAAACTTACCAAAAATATAAGCTTATCCCAATCCTTACTCTTAAACCTATCCTTACCCAAAATGTGTGCCTAAAATCAATGGGAAATGATAGCTGATTAACAAGGGTGTAAGAAGCTTGAGAAGGGTGTAACCTAACCATGATTAGAAGCCTAAAACAGATATTTCCAGAAATATGATTCCTCAATTCTGATTGGTTGATTGGAATGTTGTTCCAGGATCAACAAGGATGTTGATCCAGGAACTTCTTGTACTTGGTGAAATCATGCTCAGCATCTCTTTCACTATCTCCACAGAGCTTCTATTCACCAAAGATCTCGATCGCAGCTGTCAAACGTTGTGCCCGAATTGTCTGTGGCCATCTCTGGTGAGCTGGGCCCTCGCTCATACTCCGAAACCCTTGTTCCTCAGGAGATCAATGGAAAGGTTAGAGCTCTCCAAACCTATTTGCCTGATGTATCACATAAACATCTCATGTATGTACTGTATGTATATGTAGGACGACCTTCCTGATGACGATTCAGATAAGGTGGAACCAGCTCCGGTGGCTCGTATTCTGAAATACAATGCTCCTGAATGGCCCTACATGCTCTTTGGAAGCTTTGGGGCAGCTGTGAACGGAGGGGTGAACCCTGTCTACTCTCTCCTCTTCAGCCAAATCCTGGCGGTGAGGTTTCTGCCTGCTCTACATGTCCTCTAGCACATGTATTTTCGCTAAGTGTTTAAAACTTTAAACTCTCTCTGTACCCGCAGACCTTCTCGATGCCTGACCCTGTTGAACAACGGAGGGAAATTAATGGAATCTGTCTGTTTTTTGTAGTCGTTGGTTTGGTTTCATTTTTCACTCAGATGTTACAGGTTTGACTTCATATTAAACCTTTTCATTAAATGATCGTAAATCATTACAAATGCACTCTTAATAAAGGTTCTTCATTGGCATTGATGGTTCCATGAAGAACCTCCAACATCTATGCAAAGATTCCATTGGACCAAAGTTTCAGGATAGAAACTTAATTCATTAGGCTAGATTACATTTTCTTCACATTAAGAAAAACATTTTTTTTAGCAAGAAGTTCTTTGGGGAACCCAAAATAGTTCTTGTATGGCATTGCAGTCAAAACTCTTTTTTTTTTTTTTACTTAATTTTTATGAGTACAATCTATACACTCTTTTTGATTACTTTGGAAGCACCAAATTTTAAGGGGCCACAGAAGTGACTTCAAATGCCTGGGCCAGTATAAGTCAGAGTCATTCATGATACTGTCTCCTGTCCCTCTTTCTCAATGCCTGATTAAAAATATTGCACGTTAGTGTGATATCTTATTTTAGCTGAGTACAAAAATACGTCAGGCTATGCTAAGCTACTATGCTAATTTTGCAAGATTCTCTTTGCTACTCTTTGCTAAACTGTTGCTGTATCATGGCAGCTGCTGACCGAAAAAAAAAGTTTAAAGGGGTATTAATACACACCCTTGGCCACACTGAGAATGCAACACATATTTCATTCTGAATTGCATTTCAAGCACATTTCAGAATTTGTTGCTGGAAGTGTTGATGTGGTTGAGTTGCACCTTGGGTCTACATTTTCAATATCTAGATTGTGTTCATTGCAGCAACTTCTTTTCTCTTACTTTCAGGGCTACGCATTCTCTAAATCTGGGGAGCTGCTGACTCGTAGACTGAGGCGTCTGGGTTTTCAGGCGATGTTGGGACAGGAGATTGGTTGGTTTGATGACCACAGAAACAGTCCAGGTGCTTTGACCACAAGACTGGCCACCGATGCCTCACAAGTCCAGGGAGTAAGGAAAACATTCAGCGGACCCTTTTTTACTGCCTTCTAGATGATCCATTACTAATAAAATGAAGCTTAATTACTCTAAATATACTCTCACCCCAGGCTACAGGTTCTCAGATTGGGATGATTGTGAATTCACTGACCAACATCGGTGTGGCCATTATCATCTCCTTCTACTTCAGCTGGAAGCTCACTCTGGTCATCCTGTGCTTCCTGCCCTTTTTGGCTCTATCTGGAGGATTTCAGGCTAAGATGTTAACTGGATTTGCCAAGCAGGACAAAGAGGCGATGGAGACAGCAGGACAGGTGAGCTCATGCTAGACTACAGCATGGAAAAAGCTAGGGATGCACCCATACTAAGGTTCTCTACCCGACGGCCGATTAACACATCAGCTACTTATAAATAGTTAGTAAAGTAATTGTTAGGTTTAGGTGTTGGGTTGGATTAGGGATGCAGAATATGTGCTTTATAAGTACTAATAAACAGCTAATGTGTTAATAACAGTCATGCTAATAAGCAACTACTTGACAGTGAGAATAGTGACTAGCTAGTAATCAATATTGTAAATTGTTGCCTAATCACCAACCCATCGGCTTCCCCATCGGGGATTTTGAACAAGTCTCTATCTGTTTCTGAGTTTAGATATCTGGGGAAGCTCTGAATAACATTCGCACCATTGCCGGCTTGGGCAAAGAGCGTAATTTTGTGGAAATGTTTGAGGTACAGCTGGAGGCTCCGTACCAGGCCGCTCTAAAAAAGGCTAATGTTTATGGCGCCTGTTATGGATTTGCCCAATGCGTGGTTTTTATGGCAAACTCCGCCTCCTATCGATTTGGTGGATACCTGGTCTATAAAGAGGGGCTACACTTCAGTTTCGTTTTCAGGTAAAGTTACAGTTTTGCAGCTTTCCATTGTGCAGTTGGAGTAAATGGAGGTAATATTTAGGCGAGGTTCTGTCACTACAGGGTGATTTCAGCCATTGTAACCAGCGGGACAGCGCTTGGCCGAGCATCATCATACACTCCAGACTACGCCAAAGCCAAGATCTCTGCCGCACGATTCTTCCAGTTACTCGACCGCATTCCCAAAATTAGCGTCTACAGCAATGAAGGGGACAAATGGGTAATTCAGTTATGCTAACTGACAATGTGTGGAAAAACTATAAAAATTTTAGTCACACTTTATATTAGGTGGTCTTAAATACTATGTACTCACATAGAAATAAATACAATGTACTTATTATATTCATATTGCAAAAAAACACTTTTGCTGATTTTGAGGTTAGGGACATGTTTGGTGGTATTAAGGTTTAAGGGATGGGTTAACAGTGGAATTCTAAATGTAATTAGATAAATTATTTACAGATGTAATTACGTATAGGTATTTAAAAATATATATAATTACAATGTAAAAACATGTATGTGCACTATAAGTGCACTGTACCGAATTATTCATATAAATGCATAGTAGTGCATAGTAGTTAAGGCCACCTAATATAAACTATACGGGACCAAAATTGTTAAGAAAATCAGTTAACCAGCTCGCAAAACTGCAAATGAAAAGACATATGGGTACCAAAATGATTGACATACCTCTCATCTGGCACAAATCTAAATGTTATATAGACGTTATATGTGAATTACACTACCAATCAGAAGTCTGGAATAATTATGATTTATTTTTTATGTTTTAAAATGGTAAGTCTCTTATGCGGACAGAGGCTTTGTTTAACAATACATTAAAAACAGTAATATTACAACTGTTGGAATCTATTTTAAAATGTAATTAATTCTTGAGGTGTAATACAAAGATACATTTTCATCAGTCTTCAGTGATCATGCAGATATGAAATTGATCAAAACTGACACATAAAGTGACACTTCACTCTTTCTTTCACACTCTTTTAGGATAATTTTAAAGGGGACATTGAGTTTATAGATTGCAAGTTCACATACCCCTCCCGGCCAGATATTCAGGTTCTGAATGGTTTGAGTGTGAGTGTTAAACCGGGACAGACTTTGGCCTTTGTGGGCAGCAGCGGCTGTGGTAAGAGCACCAGCGTTCAGCTACTGGAGCGATTCTATGATCCTAACCATGGACGTGTGGTAAGAAAAAGCTGGGATTTTACACAGATTTGGAATTGTTTTATATAAAAGACTGAGTTTGTGATTATTTTTCGATCAGCTCATTGATGGCCGTGAATCTACTCGGGTCAACGTTGCTTTCCTGCGCTCGAAGATTGGGATCGTCTCTCAGGAGCCGATTCTGTTCGACTGCAGTATAGCAGAGAACATCCGCTATGGAGACAATCAGCGCCAGCTCAGCATGGATGATGTCATCACCGCGGCCAAGAAAGCCCAGCTGCATGACTTTGTCATGTCACTTCCTGAGGTGTCCAGGGGCAGCCTTTCATTATCAGAAGTTTGATTCATTTTGTGTGGGAGTAATACTATTGTATTACTAAACGCCAGCTCAGAGATTCTACTCTTATCTCTTCATGTCTTCAGATGTTTTTAGACATTCTTTATGAATAAATCACTTTAATCTGAAGTTAGAAAGCAAACAGGAAGATCTAGTTTGAGACAAACTTTATATGGCCTAGCTTTTTGAATTTTGAAACGGTTTTAAAGGTTTTTAAGGGACAGTTCACCCCAAAATTAATATTCTGCCATCAAAATATTTCCTTAAACCTACTAGACTTTCATTCATCCTAGAAAAATATTTTTAATGAAATCTGAGAGATTTCTATAAAGTCTGACTGTTCATATATCCATTAACATTTAGAAGGAAGGACATACAGGAAAATGTTCATAAAGAGATTGTAAAAAATAATCCATATTATTTTTTTTGTGTGTTTTTGTTCCATGCCGCAGAAATACGACACTAATGTTGGTTCCCAAGGTTCCCAGCTGTCCCGTGGTCAAAAGCAGCGCATTGCCATAGCCAGAGCGATCATACGAGACCCCAAAATACTGCTGCTGGACGAGGCCACCTCAGCACTGGACACAGAGAGTGAGAAGGTGAGCAGGAAAACCAGAACAAGAGTTAAAGATGATTTTCCTGTTGTCGAAATCCCATATAAGCGTATGTTGATGTGTGTACAGACTGTACAGGAGGCGCTGGATAAAGCCAGAGAAGGAAGAACGTGTATCGTCATCGCTCACCGTCTCTCTACTATCCAGAACTCTGACATCATAGCTGTGATGTCACGGGGTTACGTCATCGAGAAGGGCGGGCACGACTATCTCATGGGCCTGAAGGGTGCTTACTACAAACTGGTCACCACTGGAGCACCGATCAGCTAAACCCACACTGAGCACTCTTGAGAGCCAGAAAGGATGTCCTGCATCCAGATTTAATGATAAATCAGCTGATATTCCGCTGACTACCAAGAATTCTTAGCACAGAAATATTTTTACTGAATTTCAAGTAAATGTTGTATAAAAATTAATTTCTAAGTATAAAGTGTTCCTCTGAATTTCTATAATTGTATCAGTCTATATCTCTCACACACACACACACCACAGAGAAAACATTTGTCTAATAAGTGAATGCTGTTGTTGCTGAATTGATTGCAAAATGAATGTATTTATGCACAAAACATTTATCAACTTAAAAAGTAGAATCCGAGTGTAAATGTTGTGTGATTTATCACTCTGGAAACATAATGAGTCATATTAACACTTAATGGCGCTACAAGAAGTTGCACAAAGTGACATGGGCTGAAACTTTAAAGAAAGACAGGGAAAAATAAAAACTATACTATTTTCGACAGTTACATTTACACATAAAATAATATAAAATGTATTATTATTATGTTACATCCACCAGCAGTGGCTAATTTATGAGGTTAGAATTACACTGCCCTCCAAACGTTTGGAAACACCCCTGGCTAAGTGTGGTTTTGGATGATATCAACATAAATCCTTATCATTATTTTGGTGCAAATACATTAAAGTAACTTGACATTATCACTGAAGACCAGCAATAATTATTTTCATTTTAATTACCCCAAACACCTGACCTCAACCCAACTGAGCTACTTTGGGAGGAACTAGACCGTGATGTCCTTAAGAAGTGTCTAACCAGTGTGAATCATCTTTGGGCAATACTTCAGGAAGCTTGGAGTAATATATGAAGTCAATGTTTCAATAAACTAACAGCTTGGATGCTCAGATAATGAGAGCTGTAACAGCTGCTAATGGATACTTTGATGTACAAACTGTTTATGTAATAAAAGTTTGTGTTGTCCCTTATCAGTGCAAAAATATCACAAAATAAAAAAGGGATTCATGCCAATATTTCACAAATTTGTAGACTCCACCCACCCTCTACGCAAACCATGCTGACCAATCAGATGACATTCTAGCTTCATCTAGCTACATTCTGAATACATTTATTGGATCATAACATGACTGTGCCTGTGTGGGGTGGAAATGAGCAAATCTGTAAAAAAAAAGCAAAATGGCTAATAGCCTTTAGTTCCACTTGCTTAAGTATGAGCAACAGTAGAAATGTCATTGACAGGTATATTATTCTATTAAGGTAAGGAATTACAGTTTTTACCAGACGCTAGGACGCATTTCTCAATACTAGGTCACTTTTGCAAAACTCTTCACACAATTCTCCTAACAGACTTTCAGCTTGGCAAAGCAGTTCATTTCACATTC
>JAUCMU010000013.1:10567043-10594431 GCA_032275025.1 Enteromius treurensis
ACTGGGCCATTGTGTTAATAAATAATAAGATGGCAGTACTGACACACAGATATCTCAAATATAATAGGTAGCACACACATTCCTTTGACAGATCTCAAATGAGCCATTTTAATGTAGATTAATCTAATCTATATATATATATAGTTTAATAGCACCTATGTATGTAGGCTTGTATCTTGTATCTGATGTAAATTTAATAATATAACGTAAATGTCTCAAGGTAAAGAGCTATTTTATCTTTAGTTTATTTTATTAAATCAAACAAATTCACAGAAATACTGACGTACAGCTTTTTAACACTAGTATATAACAAATAATAGTAATTTAAAACTTTATACATGTTTATTAATATATTTATATAGCATGTGTCCTTACAGTAGAGTAATGAGGCATTAAACATGTGGAACAGTACCAAACATAAACTAGATCCAAAACTCAAATGTAACCGTATTTTGTAGAATATCCCAGTAATGAAAACCCTTTAATTAATTAAAATAATTCAAAACCGTTCCATTTTTCTGTCTGAGAGCTGAAATGTGCAGGTTTGCTACATCTCATTCAGTCCTTCACGTTTGGTGAAATATAGATTTAGATTAACTATTTCAAATGTACAATATACCTACCTAGCTTGACAACGTGAACAACTGAAATGTAAGCTAAATACCTATTTATTAGGGTCACAAGGAAAATCGGATGCAGTCAATCTTTTACTAAAACATCTAAATGACATGAAAACTACATATGGTCAGACTGTATCCCTAAAGTTAGCAATCATAATTGCTGGTTATCATAATTTACACCAGTATAGGTTTCCTTAACACTAGAAACAGTGTGTAAGCCTAAAACTACAGCATAAAACCAGTTTCATTTAAATGCTATGGACTTGTTTTAATTGACACACAATGAGTTAAAACCCATGCTTAAAATGCATTTCCCCCAGGCGGCTCGGGTTCGACTGGGAATGGGAAGCACCTTCTCATGGTAAATAATGTTGTTTTATGAGTTTCAGGAAAGTACCAGTAGTGAGGTCAGGTTTAGGTGTAGAGCGGGATAAAAACCATTACGTCTATGGTGAGCTCTCGTAAACCACGTATGCAAGAGAGAGAAAAAAGAGACCTAAGCATCAGATTTACTGATAATTCATTGTCTAAAGCAACTGGGTTAACCCATTGTAAAACCAACTTCACATCGATACAGGACACAGACAGGATGGTCAGGAAGAAAGTGAGGATGGAAGAAAGATTTTAATGTAGAAAAACCACACCCTGGCTAACATTGTTTGGAAGACACCTTCATCCAAAACAAATGATCACCATTTTCTCTCATTCATTCTTGTTCTTGTTCAAAGGTGCAAAACCTGAATCAAAGATCACCGAATGGACAACACCCACAAACATGAACAAATCATAAACAAACAGGAACGCAAGGGCACACGTGAGAATATGACAACATCACAGGGGGTAACAGGTGTCAAAGGTCATAAAAGCCATAAATATAAATGACAGTGGGAGCCTTAAATATTCTTCTATTGACAATTTAAGTTTGTTTTTTTCTTTTATACAAATGTAAATTATTCAGCATCATTATTCCAGTCTTCAGCATCACTTGGTCCTTTAGAAATCGTTCTAATTTTTGCTGCTCAAAGGACACTTTTTATTAACATCAAAGATGAAAACAGCTTAATATTTGATCAAATTTGTGAACATTGCTTCGACAATTTTTTGATGAACAAAAGGTTCCCCATTTATTTGATATATATCTTTACTGTAAGGCTTGTAAGATTTCGTAAACAGTAACAATCTGAGCATAGCAGCATTTTTTTAGCCGATCAGCACCCTTAGACTCACAAAGTTTGTGGATGAATAGATGGAGACATTCTGTTTCAGTCTGGCGAAGGTAGCTAACATCATTTACAGCATCTTTAAAGGGTTAGTTCACCCAAAAATGAAAATTGGGTCATTAATTACTCACCCTTGTGTCGTTCCAAACCCATAAGACCTTTGTTCATCTTCGGAACACAAATTAAGATATTTTTGATGATCTCAGAGAGCTATCAGTCCCTCCTTAGACAGCAATATACAACTTCCATTTAAGGGTTTGGAACGACCTGAGGGCGAGTGATTAACGACAGAACTTTTGGGTGAACTAATGACGTACTTTCCGGTATTAGCAGTCATCCTGATGGAAAACGTCACATGAGATGAGATGGAATGCATCATGTATGACAAACAGCTATGCATGCAACATGATTCACACAATCAGAGCTCTGACAGCATATGCACTGGATTATTAGAAGGCTTCGATCAACGTAACACCATGTAATCCCAAATTCCCACCATTGCTGTCAACACTTCTCAGTCTCAGTCACAAGAAGCAGGTAAATTACTTTAATGTGTGACCTTCAAAGTCCTTTACTGTTTACTGCCACCATAACTTTCAGTTCCACAAAATGCATTAGAGGCATCAAGATAAGGCCATTAGCAATAGGAAGCACAATTTCTCATGTTCCTTCATGCCATTCAATGTTGTCATCAGCCAAGTAGCCTAAAACATATTAAGGTTAACCCGACAGGTATTTAAAGTCAAACCGAAAGGAGAATTAATGAAGACAATCATAACAGAAGTGAGGCATGACATCAGCAGAAGCCAGTTTAGACAGGTATTGATTATTGTGACCTCGATGAGGGTAATGTGCTGTTTTAGTACTGACCGTTCTACACTTCCCCCGAAGTGCACGGGTCGAACTTTGGTTTGCGTGACAAATTTGTAATATGGTGACCTAAAAGCTAACCGCAAAGTTGAATATGCATGACTGTACAAATAGGGCTGCCACCGTCTGGCAGCTTGTATATTCTCACTGCAACGGATAGCAACAAGCGCTCTAGAAGTGTGAAGATGTTGTCATGGTGAAGAGAGAAAACTGGAGACGACCCAACTGTGAATACTACCCCCCTGTGCTCGACAATCTGATGTTATGTCGCTTTCAACCATTCTCTACGTGCTTGCTTTCAGAATACGCAGCGTTTGTTACAGCGCTTTGTGGCTTCCTATAGCTACGATGCAGTGCTATTGGAACCCAAAGATTGAAATATCATATTTGGAGAGGCTTTTGCTGAAGCAAGGCTTCGGATACGGGCTCCTACACACTGGGATTGAAAATGTAGTGGGCCGTGGGGTCGGCTATATTCACTCCTTGCTCAGAGTGGGAGGACAGGGTTGGAAAGCCGCAGTGATCATGTTGAAGTCAGGCTGAAGCAAGTGTCAGAAAAGCAGGAAAACATTGAGAGAATGATACGAGCGTGATAAGGAGAGTGTCAGAACACTCAGACTCGTGTTCTCACTTAAAAGCTTGACTCATAGTAGGATCCTGAAGGTGTGATTAGAGCGTTCACTCAATAGAAAGCACATCTGCAAACCTCTGAAGTATTGAACTTTAATGTGATGCAACATGATGAGCAACTATTCCAATAAAAGGCCATTTCGCTGTGAGATATTGTAGCGAAGACAATTCTGACTAGTAGGGAACAGCAAATAATATATAGTCCAGTTACATTTACTGTAAAACTCTTGCTTGCAAAAAATACAGCAACAACAAGCGGGCCTATCCATAACTGCCAATATTGGTATAGACAGCACACAAATCGCCTTAATAAAATAAAAAATAAGAAATGCATAAGAAAAAAAACAGATTTAAATGCAACAACTTTTACTGTTTTCCCATTTTTTTTATTTTTTTTACTTACAAATTTATTTTAACAATATTTGTGTGTTTGTGTCCATGCACATATTGTTAAACTGGCCTTTACTTTTGTACTAAAAGGCAATATACACGTTTTGTGTCACAAAACATACATTTTACTGCATTGTTACTGTAAACTTACAGGTAATGTGCTCTTAAATGTATTAAAATGTTTGTTTTGTAAAGACTGCTTTACTGTAGCATTCTTTTTCCATTCAAATTGCCATAATTTCCTACAGTGTGCAAACATAGCTGAAACAGAGGAACCCATGAGCTGTAGTCCTACTTAGGCTGTTATTTATACATGGCATAACGAAATGATTCATTTTGGGTTTTGAGGTTAAAGAACCTGACTGTTTGGGTAATGCGCTTGAAACAAAAGGATGTGTTTTGTCTCGTCCCCACATGCTAAATTGAATCCGCATTGAGTTATTTTAATTGTTAAACGTTTATAGTTTCACGTTGAACCCCAGTGTGTCCCGTAAGCTATAACATTTTCTTCCGTACAGTAAACACTGTGTGAACGAGAACGCGCGCGAGCGACACTTTGTTACTTATTGTTCGCTCTTTAGTTCACATCAATACCAACCATTAAACACACAGGAATGGAAGAAAAATGAATCAAGGGAGGCATTCGGTTGTACAAATTTCCCGATGTCGCTGTCGGCTCGTCTCTCACAACTTACCAGTTCCGAGGGGTTTCCCCCGTCGCGAGTAAATAATTCATCACCAACATTTAAATAACGAAAAAAATATTTGAGCTTACTCCAAAGTGAGGGAGGGGATTTTCAGCTTGTCTCTCCTCTTCATCTCTAAGAAGCCCGTGAAGCACGATCAGGTGAAAATAAGCAGCTTGTTTCAGATCTCACGCGAGACGGCACAAAGTGCCCACTGTTTACACATCGTCGTTTAACATCTGCCAAACGACAGCTTGAGGTATTCTGCTGTGCTGGTGCACACACTTCCTTAAAATAGACAAATTCTCAAAGAACACTTTTAGTTAAAGTGATGTCATGTTTCTAAGCGAAAGTGACTCTGGTAGGCAGAGCGCGTGAGAGATGATTGAGATTGAATGGTGCGGTCACATCTACCATGTGATTGCTCAAGGGAGGTGTGCTTTAACACGCAGGTGGAAAAAAACAAACACCACCAAAAAGAAAAAAGAGAGACCACTGGAAACTCTCATTTCAGATTTCAAATATATGAGAGACATATTACTTGATAAAGCAGAATGTAATTACAGTTTTTATAGCATCTTAGCAGCTTTCGACCAATGAGCTGTTTGTATGGCAAGCCGATTTAACACATATTCATTAAAGCTTGTATCTATTGACGGTTTCAGTGACAGCAACATTAACAAACGTTACTGCGCATGCGTGCTTTTGTGGCCCTAACTTAAATTCCGGTACACATCCAAAAATAATCAATAACGACAGTTCGTATAAATGTTTAAATGTTTGGGAAACACATCCCACAGCACAGTAACCTGAGACTAAGTTCATTACTCATTATTAGCTGCGTTTGTAGCCCACGACACTAACCAGACCGCTAAACAAACACAGACTAGAAGTTAACTTAGGTCCAGGTGCATGCGCCCAATGAAACCGTCTATAGTTTTTCGTTTACTTGTGTTTTATATTTATCTTTTCGGTTAGTATTATTCCATTGTTGTAGTCTTTATTACATTGTTATTGGCATGGGCGTAAATTTCATTTATCAGTAGGGGGGGACAATAAACATAAAATTTATTGTGAGCAATTTTTGGAAGGGGACACAAATATTTCGGTCTTATTGTACTTAAAACTGTTGAAAACCTTGCTTCTATCATTATTGTAGCATGGAGTTATTTTAAGTTATATTTCGAGTCACTCTCTTTCTCTCTGCCACAACAATCTCGTAGGCTGCGCTGAACTGATAACTTCGGTCCACGAGAAAAAAAATAAAAGCCAGCCCAGACTCAAAGCTGATTGGCTAATTTTGCTTAATAAACCAATCAGGATGCTCTCTGTCTAGCACGTGCTATAAACAGGCACACACACAGTACACATGCACTCAAGGTCTCTCTCACTCTCTCTTCTTCACTCCGTCTTATGCACGCATTTTAAGATGCACGATGCAAACATTAATGTCACGCTTACTCGCTTGGTTCTTGGATATTTTATACAATTTGCGGGCATCAGAGAGCCACTATCCATATACGGGAGACTCCTGGAACTTCCTGAGACTTGGGATGTCTGCCGTTAATGTTAACATTAAGCCAAGTCGCCACAAATAAAACAACGCATGGGAAACGCTTTGGCGTGTTAGTTGCAGTGCACTATGCAACAAGTTATTGCAAAGAAGCTAACGTTACATAGATAATTAATCTGTAATCAGCATTTTTGCCACAACTAATTTATTAACGAATCAGCATTAACTACATTAAAGAGAATCGCTTTATTTTAAGTGAATAAAATTCAACTACCAGTTAATGTACAGAGACGCAGTCACATACCTGACTTGCAGGTGTAGCGTAGGAAGGTGAGATGAACTGGGATAGTAGGCAGTGGGCCAAACCACTGTGAGGAATGGGAGGGGGAGTTGAACTATTTTGAAATGCATTTTTTGCGTTTGAATTTTCAATTACACAATAATTTTTTAGGTATAAGTACATGTATTTTTCACAATAGACAGTGCAATGTTTTTTTCATTATTATTTTAGGGGTGACATGTCCCCCCTGGGATTTATGCCCATGGTTATTGATAACACACAATCTAAAGGTGCAGTATAAGATTGAGAGCTAACGGTTTAAACGCGTACTGAAAAAACAAAGGCATTTCAGAGTAAAATTACTGGCTATAGCATTGTTTTTTCAAAGAAACAGCTATGTAAACATAACATGATTTCTTTGACAGCAATAAGGTGTGTTTTCTGACAACTGAAAGTAGGAAGGATCACACAGATAAAATGTGTAGTAAGTAGTATGAATTGGGTACTGCAATACCGACACTGCCCAAAACACACATTTTAGAGCAGAATTACTGGTTATGGCATTATTTTTCAAAGAAACAGCTATGTAAACACACTATGTTTTCTAAATATTTACAAACATTTGCTATTTTTTGGCTTTAGCAGAGTTAAAAACTTGCATACAGCACCTTTAAAATATCACAAATGCCTGTTCTGGTTTTGTGTAAATTTGAAAAAAAAAAAAATGGACAGCATTATGCAAGGAACAAACCTGTTGTAAATATGACAATGATTTATGACATGAATTCCACTCACTCAACTTTAGGGGCTCTATATGGGGCTCTAAAGTCACAAAAAAGACTTTTGAGAAAGAAAATTAGAAACAGATGCCGCTCATTTACTGATCACATGATGTGGTCCACCAACTCAGGGGACCAGCCGACAGCACTAACTAACACGAGGGTAGGGAAAACAATTCACAAGACAGAACAAAGAAAAAAAAACTGAATTAATCCTGACAGTTTGGTTCATTAATAGTAATTAAATTAGTTCAAATCCCAACTTAAGGACCTTTCCTGATCCTGCCTGTATTTCTATTATTTATAAGTGCTAGTAACATGAGTAAATTTAGGGATTAAAGGTAAAAATGGCTTGCCATAACATACTTCAACAATATGCATTGACTCTGCCTTTTGGTCACAGGTGGAAAAACAAACAACATCAGAAACCCTCAAAACAGTCTATGAGAAACTGCCCATACACTACTAGGGTTTATTCTTTCCATAGCTATTAGAATTTTGTCTCAATTCTCTGGCATGTTATTAATGATTACAGTTTTCACGGTCAGGGCAGCTCTTGACCAATCAGCTGATTGCATTTCCTGGCTGCAAAAGCAGGCGTGCAGATGTGCAAATTGCACATACCAAACGTATTGCTTCCTGATTTCAAATGCTGACATCAATGCAATAAGCTACTTCAACACTTGCACATCCTAAGAGGGTATATGTAACGTTAGTTTAAATCCTCTGACAAATATGTAACAGAAGTAGGAGTTGTTAAAATGCTCTGGCTGAGTAAATTGGCGTTGATATTACCATCAGCAGGAATTATGGTAAACATTTTAGGGCTTTCCTTTCTGTTCTCTTCTCTTTGTGTTGAGGACTGCAAAATAAGAGAGAGCTGAGGTCTCTCAGTTACCATGGTGATGAGGACCTACCTTCTCCTCTCCCTCTTTTTTTTTTTTTTTTGCTGATTATAAATCGGTGATAAACAGAAGTGAACTCAACAAACACACAGAATGACAAACTGTATACAACCACTTCTGTTTTTTTTGTTTTAAAAAATATTACAGTACAGCAACAGTAGACTCTGATGAATTGCAGCATGACTGCAGTTTTTTATGCATGCATCATCATGCTTTTAATAATAATATAGCCTAGACGAGTATGAGAAAGTTTTGACCTCTCAGCACATGGAAATGTCAGAAAAAATACTTATCACTGTCACGTTTATATTTTTGGCTTATCTTATATAAGAAAATAACATTGTGAGTTTTCAGAATATGCCACTAGTAACTTGGTTAACCTACAAGATTCAGTAGGTATTAATGCATTTCAATATATTTTGGGGGTTTTATAGAGGTAGATATAAAAGAACACAAATTTTGACCACGAGATGGCGACAAAACGCGATATATGGCTGAAAATCAGCTGTTTCTTATTCCGACTCAAATTAAACATATAATATGATCTATCAACATCGTATTCATTACATCATACAAGCAACCCTGATTTATTTATTAAAATGATTTATTTTCAGTAATTTCTTCAGGCCTATATGTTAAAAACAAGAAGTTTAGTAAATAAAAATTGTAAATAAAAAAATTAGTAAATAAAAACATGTTAAACATTTGCAAGATTTATGAATAACTGCTGTAGAATTCTGCCTTATTTTATTTTTCTGTCATAAACACTGCAAGCAAAACATACAACTAATTAAATTTAAAAATGTAACATAGATAATGAATGAAATCTGAACAGGAGTCAACGTCACAGGAAATGAATGTCAGCATTTCCAAAAAACCCTTTCCATTGACCTTGTGCCGTCATCACAAACAAGAAAAGCACGGTTTTCGATCTACTTTCATTCTTATTTTGCATAAGATCTGAAAAGAAGCTGGAAAGCTCTCCTCTCAGATGAACGTACCTTCACTGCTTAGCTACAGTTGCTATTAATAACTTCAGGAAGCAGTTAATATAACAGTTAGAGTATAACCACAAACTGCGGTTGAATTAAAGCCTTCCTATCCACCTTACCCGCAAACACATGTATTAGAAGTGAAACCAAATTACCCTGATCATTTGACAGAAACCTGTTTATGTGTACCGACACGATAGAGGTAGGCTACAGTACACAGACTGAGCTAAACTGAAATACTATAAAAATGTCATTAATATTTCAAATTATTCTTTATTCATGTAGTATTTTTATAATAATTGGAATAATTTTGTTGTGGGTTTTTGTCACTTTTAGTTTTATTTTATTTATTATTAATTTCAGTTGATGTATTTTGGTACATCAAGTTAAGCTTTAAAAATTAAAATGAGTAATGCTGCTTTGGTGTTATACACATACACACACACACAGAAAAATAACCTTGTCTATGATTTTACAATTTTCTAAAGAATAAATATAATAAAAATAATTGGGCATTAGTAATATTTAATATAATTTATTATTATAATTGTTTTATTATTTTTTTTTTGTAGTGTTATTGTCATATTAGTAGTTGTATTTTTTTATTTTTTATCATGTCATGAATTCTTTTTTTCAGTTTATGTATTAGTTATTTTTGTACAATAAGTTAAACTAAAGTGTGAAATGCTGCTTTGGCAACTATGTGTTTATATAATATATATATATATATATATACACTATATATACACACTATATATATACACTGTATATATACACACATACACACACATATACAAAGACATTTGTTTATGTTTTAACTATAAATAACCCTGCCTGAGATTTCAGAGAACAAACACAGACTCCAAACCAAATAAAAAAAAGTAATAATAATAACAAAAAAGGGCATGAGTAATATAGAAGGTTCATTCGATGACAGACATAATTCCAGGTAGTACTTCTGTGATGTTTGAGCGAAAGGGGATTTTTGCCTTCATTCATCGAGTCAGGAAAAAAGTATTTAGACAGGTCAGACAAGTATTTACATTCCTTTTGAGGTCATGACGTTTTGGCGGGTTTGTGTTCTAAAGAAGAGGGAGACACTAGCAAATTAAAAGAGGATGTAGAAAGGGTCAAATCCTGATTACTCTCAAGCACCGCCCACGTCACGCCAGGTTAAGGATGAATCGGTTGGAAAGCGATCTCAACAGGCTCGTAAAATAAGGTTTATTATCTATGTAGCATTTCCATCCATTTGAAGGTGAAGCTTTGACATTCAGGGGTGTAGCAGGTAACCAAATGTGTTTTTTCTTATGAAGTGAGACGAGCTTCCCCTGCTGCTCTCGTGTTGTGGTTTGTGGTGTTGCAGTAGTTAGCACTTCATTTTGCCCCAGAAACACACATGACTAGTACGTACAGACTGAACACCTTCAGCTTTCTGTTGTCTAGATGAGTTCAATCATGTGGACTGTTAATGTTTAACATGAACTCTGGCTGCGGCAGTCATCACAAACCGGCTGTGCTTCGGTCATGTCTCACGAGCGAGGAGCTTTCTGAACACTAGAAGCGATGAGGATGAGAGCGGCCGTGATGCTGCTGCTTGTTTCTGTCAGTCTGACTGAAGGTAAGTGTGTCATTGACTTTTTTCTGTCATGGCTGATGGCTCACATACAACACCGCAGATGATGAGAACAGATTGCTAGACATTTACGAAAGCAGTGATATAGATTACAGATGCTTGTGCTCTTGTGTTAGACGGTGTGTAGATTTTATCAGTGATGTGAAGACTAAACCACCATTTAACAACTTTAAAACCACAGGATGTAAACAATTAAGTTTTTTATGACCATGTTCTTATCATTACATCAGAGTCATTCTTACTGAAGTGTAAACAGTTGACTTGGCTATATATGCGCGATTTTTCAAAACTTTGGAATAATTACGATGTTTAAAAATGTTTTTGAAAGAGGACTCACCAAGGCTGCATTTATTTGATCAGAAATACAGTATTGTGAAATATCGTTAAAATATAAACGTATGGGTTTCTATTTGAAATTATTTGAAAATGTTATTTATTCTTGTGACGAAATGTTGAAATGTCTCTTTGTGATGCTTCAGAAACCATCCTGACATGTTGATCTTGTGCATATTATAATGTTGCAAACATTTTTTTTCTGCTTGATATTTTTGTGGAAGCATATAGCTGCTTCTCATTTAAAAGAACAGCATTTACATAAAGTAGAAATATTTAGTAATGTTAAAATTTCTTACTTCAGATCAATTTTACAAAAGCCTGATAAATTCATTTGCAAAAACAGAACAACTACGTTGAATTATTAGAAAAATAAAATCGCACAACGCACCGCGAAAATGAGTTAACAACCGATGTGCACTCAAAAGCCAAAGAATCCCCAGAATGCAGTGCGAGTGTTGGGCACCGAATGAATTCCCCCGTTTTGCCAGAAGACGGCGCCCGCTGATAAATCATCCATCCATTCATTTTACTAAGCACTCAATACAACACAGCTACAATTTCATTGAAGATTGATTATTAATTAGTTCTACTACCGTTTATACATCATTTCCGTGACAGAATTCGATTCAGATTCCATCAATGGGAATCGACTCCTCATTCAGAGCCTTTTTGAGTTTAACACATTTATCCTGGATGCCTCTCAAATAGAGGAAAATGAAAATAACTGAAATGAAAATAAACTGAATGGAAACGAGTCGGTTACGTTACTGAAATCATGTGAGAACACAGCCTTCTTCTGTTCGTGGAGCACGCGCCTCCCTTATGCTCGATAAAAGCCGTGATTACGAGATTAATTATTGTTTTAATTTCCATTTGCCTGATTAGAAGTGATTAGAACTCCAATTCATTTCTTGATTCATTCTGTCGGACATTAGTTGAACCAGTTTAAAAAAATATTTTAGTGGCTATTTTACGGTGGAGCTGGCTTATAAAAAAAGAAAACGACAACAGGACAGATCGATCAGTAGGCAAGAGCGCATCCGATTAAAAGATAAACCATGAGCTCTATGCGTGTTATTGTTAATGTTCGGGTGTACAGTATACTTTATATTTTCAAAGTACACAAACAATGTAAACTTCATCATTCATTTGAACTTGTGCACTTTTATTTTAGAGACTAAATTCATGCAATAAACGCAGGTTCCTGCCTAGCTATGGGCTATTACTTATTTCACAATTTAATACATCAGCCTTTATTTATTTTAAACGAATAAAGCTTCTTAATGTGATGTTATCATTTAATCTTCTTAAAGCAGCAGGATGTGTGTTTACAAGCAGTCCACACTGTTACAAATATTCAACCAAACCAGACGAGGACTTCATTTGCGAATGGGACAAGAGAAACCCAGAGAAGAATCAGACACACATTCTCCATGTATGGTGAGTTCAACCAACACGAGTCACGAACGTTACATAAACAAATCATGTTGTCTTCACAGTTACAAAAAAGTCTAAAGCGTTTGACAGATACTAAGGTTTGATAATGCATGTCAGTCATCATAAATCTAACTTTTTACAGGGACACTGAACAAAAAAAGTTTAAAATGCGTGAGAACTACGGCCAAGCAGCAAAGATAAAAGTTCTCTTGGAGGAACTAGGACTCACGAAGAGACTGACAGAAATATGGGTGCAGACACAAGTGGACAACATCACCTGTAATTCTAGCAATATCTCAGTCATTCTTGAATGCATGGGTAAGTTTATACTAGATTAATGTGACCCAAAACATATGGTGGGAACAGAAAATATATATTGTATATATATATATATATACACACACACACACACACACACACACACATATATAACATTTTGCTAATGTATATTTATGCTGTCAACAGTCAAATACAGTGAACCTCAGATTATGAGCATGAAAAGGTCAGCTGGAATCCTGAATCTCACACTGGACAAACCGAAGGATAACAAAGGTGCTTTATATGAGATCAGATGGAGAGAACGGGGCACTGAATGGCAGAATGTAAGACGTTTCACAACTCAGATATTTAAAAAATACTGAAATCTGTTTTTTTTTTTTTTTAACTAATATTATGTTCTCCTATTGTAGACAACATTTGAAACTACAGACGGCACTATCAAAGGTTAGAGTCCTTATTCTTTTAATACTAATTATACTGTACATGTGCAGAAATAGGGCAGTCTGAATAGTGATTTGTCCTTGTGTCTATAAAAAATGTGTTAATACCTTCAAAAATGTATTCATTTATTTCCAGAACTCACATTTAAAAGTTTTATAAAATATTATTTTAGTAACTACATTTTTATCTTTTAGCCATTTTGGTTCAATTGGTTCAAATAATAGGTCATAAAAGAGATTATTTCTGTAAATTCATATATTGCACTGGAAAAAGAAGGCTAAGCTTAGTGCATGATGGGATACAGCATTCTGTGTAGTGTGCGCTGTTGTATACTTGAAATAGGATGAAATAGGCCATAAAGGTATTCTTTTCATGCAAACATGTGCATACTGTATGCACAGTAAATGTAAACGCTGTACAACATTACAGTACTTAAAACGAAAGATAAAGAGTAAAATGTGGGAAAGGGTTATCAGATCTGGTTTTAAATAGCACCTACAGCTCTGCATATCCTTTCAGTGGAGGATTTTTTTCATGAAAGTAAAAGTGAAAGTGAAGTGACTTGTTATGGTGACCCACAGTGTTGAGGAGAGTTACTTTTAAAAGTAATACATTACAATATTGCGTTACTCCCCCAGAAAAGTAACTAATTACGTTACTTAGTTACTTTTTATGCAAAGTAATGCATTATGTTTTCTTTTTTAATATGGGCAGAGCTTAAGTGTTTGTTTTTTAATATAAGAAGTTCTTTTTATAGCAAATGTAAAAGCACACCAAAAAGTGTCACGAATAAACCTCAGGCTGAAGAAAAAGTACATTCACATCTGTAAAGTAGAATACAGAAGAAAGTTCAATACTCTTCAGCAATAAAAAAAAAAAGAACAACAAAGCACAGACATGTTTGCTTGTAAGTATGGTTGAACTGGATCATCAAAGGTCAGCAGCAAAGACATTGGTTAATAAAAATGAGATTAGATACATTTGTGCAATTTAATTATTGCAGGTTTGCATCATATGGGTGCGATGAGATGCACACTAATGCACATTCACATTTAGTCTAGAACCACATTGTATTCACACACCGCGCGCTGTATTTCTGATTTCTCCCAACATGTCAGGAGACTTGTCAATCAATAAATAAGAAAAAGCAACTGGTGTTACTTTTTTGAAAAGGTAACTCAGTTATTTTACTCTAAAGTTAAAAAGTAATTTGTTACTTTACTAGTTTCTTGGAAAAAGTAATATTATTATTTAACTCACGTCACTTGTAATGCGTTACCCCCAACACTGGTCACCCATACTTGGAATTAGTGCTCTGCCTTTAACCCATCCAAAGTGCACACACACAGCAGTGTACACACACACCGTGAACACATACCCGGAGCAGTGGGCAGCCAATGCTGTGGTGCCCAGGTACCAGTTGGGGCATCATTACAGTCTCTGATCATTTGACTTGACAGCAGCAAATATGCACCAAAGCTCTTTTACACATTACAAATACAAAGATGGTGTTTACATAGATAGAAGGCACAGCACCAAAGAGAGTAGGGTGGAAAATAATAAAAAACTAAATTATTTTCCAGGTTAAATGAACACTACAGGCAGTAAAACACCAAAAAGGTTGCTTTTCACACAAATAATTGCACGTTTTACCTTACCCTTTCTAGAAAAAGCATGAGCACATGGTTGCCAGGTTGGGAAGATTAAGTAAAGTGCCAGCAAAAACCTCTTTGAACAAGTCTTTGAAGGCTTGTTATCAATTCAAGATAGGATAAATAACCTGCCAGCAAATATCACAGATGACTATTCTTAATAAACAGAGAACTTATTGAGCACAATCATAATTGTGAAGCCCTAGTGCAAGCAATGTAATTGTACTTGCAATCATTTTGTACAGCCGTTTTTTGGCTCTTATTTCATGATGCTGTTCTGTTTAATAAACCTGCATCTGACAAGTGCAGGAAATGTAACGGGAGCAACATGTGTTGCACTCATGTATTTCTAATGAGGTTGAAATTTTTTACCCATCCTACCCAAAATAAGCAAAACTGATTAAGATGTGCTTGTAGACTTCCACATGCTACATCTACAGAAACAGACCATCTACCAGATCCAACTGAGACGGCAAGCCAAACTGACTTCACTTCTATGTAAAGACTCAAGACAACATGCTCTCTGGAGTGACTGGAGCCAAATTGTGGATGTTCCCACAGGTTTGATTTCAGACGTATCTGTCAAGCAATGCTGCAGTTTCTCAGTGCAAAGCAATTGAATAAGTAAAGCATAAATATCCGGTTAACAGATGTAACACCTCTCTACAGAAATCCGGCACCAACCTGTAATACGCTGGGTAGCAAAAAAACACAAAAATGGTACCAGAGATATTAATCTCTCCTGGGATGTAAGTATTAAAGGAACCAGAGTTTGGTTAAAGATGAACTAAATTGGATTTGGATGATGCTAAAATGTAGTTTTCTTTAGGCTCCAACTGCTGAAGAGTCTGCAGGGGGGGTGATGTACAATCTGAGACTCTTAGTTTCACCTTGTAATAAAACCAAGAGCAACATAACTAAGCAAACCTATAATACATCAATAACATATTCAGAGGCCATGATTTCCATTATTGCCATTAACAAGGTTGGACATTCACCACGAAAGAAGATCATCATTCCCGCTGTGAAACATTTGAAGTGTAAGTGTTAGCTTGGTTTTTCAGGTACTGTGTGTGTGTGTGTTTGTGTGTCTGTTTGTGTGTGTGCGTGCTTACGGAGTGCAAAAAAACGATAAACACCACTTTAAAAAATCTGAATCCTAAAAATTTTGTGTCCAAAAAATATATATATTGTATCGAATCAGCGCACAGTATTGAGGTCAGGTGATAAGGCTACTTTTACTTTGAAAAGACTATAGCTGAGAGGAGTTCAGCAAAGCTGACTGAAAAAAGAATTGATGATCATTTGGACCAGAACTGTTGAGTAATATGAAACATTCATTCTCAATGGCTCTGATTTCTAGCCTGACTACATCAGACTTCATATATCCGGTCAATTTCAGTGGTATTACCATGCAGGCTACTGATTCCAACACTGGATGTAGGCAGAAGTACAGAGTCTGAAAAGTAACAGTTTGACCATTTGAAACGATAAACTGACACAGATTGACCCAGACACTTATTGGGAGTTATTGTTTTTTGCAAATGAACTCTTTAAATATAAGTTGTGGGGGTTTTGGTCTTTGAGTGTTGTTAACAATTGTTTATTCAAAATATATCACTTGCATATTTTTTTTTGTTTGAAAAACTATGAAAACAAATATTGAGCGGAAACAAGAAGACACGTGAAATTTTGACATTTCAGACTGCGACTCTGACATGCTCTCGAATATCACCATGGTTGATAAAAAAACCTGCTTGGAATGGTACAAGCTGGAAGATGGTGAGACGCGACCTAAAACCGTAAACAGCTCGAACAAAACAATGCCCAAGGACATTAAAAACGGTATATTTATCCATTCATCTAATTTAAAGCATTATATTAATGTGTCATGTTAGCATGTGTGTTGTGTATGCTAATTCCTGTCTATGGTTTTAATTTCAGAGGTGGAGCATTTTGTGCGTCATTATTACTTTCTTCACGTCCTAAGAAAGAAACGGTATCAAACTGCCGTTATGTGTCCTTTTTACTCAAAACAGACAGGTAAGCTCAGAAAATTCAGTGCCAGTAAATTCAGTTAATTATTTTCTTGTAATGGCCTATAAATGATCAATGCAAAAAAAAAAAAAATGTTTTTAAATAAAACACTAAAATGTAGCAGAAAATGGTTAAAGTAAATCATTATATGATTTATATAATGCACAGGAAAAATTATATTTTGAAATTTTATACAATTATATTTGAACATAGATGTTAAGATGCACTATCCAAACTTAAATGCTTTGGGCCTAATATTAGTCTCCTCTAGTATCATCAAAACCAAGTCTAACTACGTTATGTTCCAAATTTGAAGTTTCGAAAAAAAAATTGGTTCAAATTTATACATTTCTGTCACAATATCTCTAATAACCACCAAATAGACATTGAGACTTGGATATGTTGGAAAGATTGGAAAGTTTGGATTATAAAATAATGCAGAAAATATTATAAATATGACACCACCAACTAGGGGAAGGAGGCCACTAAAAGGTTTTAAAGTACAATTTCCATGGTAGTGAAATTTCTAATTTTAATAAGATGAGCTTTTTTAAAGCTTTTTGAAATTAGGATGATTAATAAAATATTTGAAAGGTAATAATATAGGATAGCCACAGGTAGCCACAAGAATTTTTATGATGAATTAAGACACATTATTAAATATTCAATATTGTCTGATATTGATTAATGAAAAATATAACTGAAGGTACCATGTGGTGCATCCCTTGTTAAGACTATTTAAAGTAGGCTATTGACAAAAATGAAGACCTCAGTATAGATGTAGTCCATGATTTTCACAATGGAACATTTGCATTTGTTTCAGCACCTAGTAAAGGTCCAGCCCATGCAAATATTTTTAATCTCACGCATGAATCAGCTGTGCTTACCTGGCTTTCTATTCCTGTGGCGGAGCAGCGCGGATTTCTACTGCATTATGACATTTGGATATCTGGACAGGGAAACACAAGTAAGCTGAAAGTTTATAATATTACTAATCATTTATTTGTTATATGGAAAAAAGGTGAGATTTAAGCATTTAAGGACACAGGAATTTATCAAATTCCTAAAAAAAAAAATTATCTGAGTGCAACAAATCAGATAAGTTGTTGCTAAATTATGCTTTAAAAACCAACGTTACATGTAATGCGGATAAAATTTGAGTATTGTGTAGAAATGTACGCAATCTAGTCAAAAGTGTAGCCGCAGCAGTTTTAACCAGTTGCGGTTAATCCATGAATGACTAATTTATCCCATAGTACAGCGAATTGCAATAGTCTAAACTAGATGTAACAACTGCGTGAATTAATTTTTGTTAAATGTCTGTCACGAAAGGCGGGATTTGACTTTAGCCAGACGGCAATGCTGAAAGAAACATGACTTAACCACACTGTTTATCAAACTGTAGACTGGAGTCACATAAAATACCCAGCCAACCAGGCACCGGACGTCCATATAGCGTTAGATTGACGTTGGACATGATGTTGGAAAGACGTTGCATTTTGGTTGAAAATGAAAATCGTGTTGACATCAGTTTTTGACGTCAATTTGACATTGACTTAACGTTGGATTTTGGTTACACAACCTAAAAACAACAAAATATCAACATCAGGTGATGTCAGTATTTCGACGTCTATTTAACATTGTAAGTTTAATTCGCATTGAACTTTGGTCAACTGATGTCGCAACCAAAATTTTATCAAATAGCCCATACGAAATCACTTCGGTCTTACCTTCATTAAGTGTCAAAAAAATTATTCACAAGCCATAATTTGAGTTATTGAATACATGCATACAACGTTGCTGAAACATTTTATCAATATAGGTTTAAAAGAAAGATAACTGTGTATCCTCAGCATATAAGTGAAAGGAAATACCATATTTCTTCCAAATTGAACCCATCGGCAGCATATAAATCATAAATAACATAGTCGGGCCAAGAACAGAACCCTGTGGGACACCACAAGAGCACTGGAAGATGTTTACTTTTGCTTTCTGTTCCTCTTGCTTCAGAGATTAGTAAAGTCCCAGCAAATACAACAAACTTCCTGATCAAGGACCTCCACCCAGGGACCTCTTATACCGCATCTATATCCGGAAGGACAGAGGCTGGTAATGGGCCAAATTCAACGGTGAACTTTGAAACAAAGAGCACATGGTTGAACAAAGAGTCCAACAAAAGCGGTACTGAAACACTCACTGCTAAATGAGAAATTATTATGCAGAACCGAAAGGTTTATTTGAACTGTTTGATTTTTGTCAAAGAAACACAATGAGGTGTGAGAATGTACCTGCCAACAGCAAATGTGTTGTGCCATTTTATTCAGGGTTATCGTGGCAGGACCAAACCATCCTAATCGTCTGCGTGATTGCTCTCTTGTGTACTATAATCTGCTCCATAGCTGCCAGGAGGTGAGATTACTTTAACCCTGAAACAGCTGATTTAAGGCCAAGATATTTTCTATTGTAAATAATCTGCAGCTTGGCTGCAAAGTATAGAGCAGCTCGAAGGTAATGGGATTGACTGCCAGGGAACATATGCACTGTATAAAGAGAAAAAATATATATTATGACTATATTATTGTATTGCTGTGACCAGAGGCGGACAGTAGTGACGTACATTTACTTAAGTATTGTGCTTAAGTACACTTTATGAGTATCTGTACTTTACTTTACTTGAGTTTAAATTTTTCTTGAAACTTACGACTTTAGCTTCACTACATTTGAAACACAAATATTGTACTTTTCACTCCACTACATTGCTACCAAGGTCCTCAAAGTAGAAAGTCGTTTCTATGTAGCAGCTTTAAAGACAGTGGGTGATTTTTTTTCTATAAATGTGAATGCACTTTGATGTGTGTACACACTGCTACAGCTGTGTAAGAACACTACCATGCTGTTTTGTGATGGTGGGTAGGAGTGTTAAATAAAGAAAATGATTTTGACTATTCAAAGTATTTTTTTCCCCAAAAGATGTTTCTACTGTTTTTTTTAAAAGCTTTTACTGAAGTAATAGATTTATGTACTTTTGTTCGCCTCTGGCTGTGGCCTTCATTCAAATCATTTTGAATTAATTCTCAAAATAATTACTAGAAAAATACTGAATAATAAATAGAACTTTGTTCTTTTATGTTTGACTAAATTAAAGGAATTTGACTTTTGACTCTAAAAGGGATGGTTAACCCAAAACTGAAAATTATCCCATCTTTTACTCAGCTTTGAAGCATCCGAGGTGTATGTTAATTTCTTCTTTCAGATGAATCCAATCAAAGTTATAATAAAAAATTGTTCAGGCCCCTCCAAGTCTTTGAATGAATATGTCAGAAGATGTGAAATAACGTAAACATTCATAATTAAACGTCCCTCACATAAAATCCTCCTGAGGTGAATCCATGCATTTTTGTATGATAAATATCTGTATTTCAAACTTCATAAGCACTTTTCTCTTACGTCTGCTGTCTGTGGAAACCAGAAGCAGTCCCAGCGGATGACGTAAGACACATTGTGTTATGTGATGAGCGCCGAGTGAGAAAAAAACAAAACTTTATTTTAACTTTACTCTAAATATGACTTTAATCTTGACTTTTGACTTTAATCTTGTATAATTTGGATTTATAATTTTTTACTTTGTTTTTAAAATACAGCTTTAATCTTGTAATTGTGTGTGTATGTATTATTATTTTGGCCATATAATTATTTTCTGTAAAATTATGACTTTAATCTCATATCACAGGGACTTTTTGTTTTGTTACATTATTATTTTAATACTATTACTTTATTCTCATAATTTTGACTTAATTCTTAAAACATTACAACATTATTCTTGTGCTGATCACAATCTAGACTATTTTTTAAATATTGCAAATAGGCTGCTTTGTTTTTCTCATTTTGAATTTATTCCAAAATATTAAAATTTAACAATACAAGTATATTTTTCTCCAAAAAATTTACTTTCCAGATTGAAGCTGTTACCAGAGGTACCCAGCCCTGTGATTGATGCAGCTGAATTCAGATGTCAAGAGCAGGTTAGCAAGAATCGAAACCTATGCATTTTCAACAAAACAGCCGCAATATTTTTTTTAAAGGCAAAACAGAATATGCTGTGCATTATAATGACCCAAATTTCGAAATCTCCCTGCACTGTTAGCAGTTAAAAAATTGTGGTGAGGTCAAAATAACCACAACACGTCACATCAGCACATTTGCAGTGACGTTCCATAAAAGCAGAAAACAGAAAAAAAGACTGAAGGAAAGCTACGTTGCACATTAATCTCACAGAACTTACATAAATTATAGACTTGACCTACTAATAAATGTAATGCAAAATAAATGGAGAGTACATTTGTTGAGTCATTAGTTCAAGTTATTCCAAATAATAAAAGTTTGTGTCGCAGGACCAGAGCCAGAAGATAGAGGAGGTGCATGAACTCATTCTCGTGCTGCATCAAGATCTCAGCAAACGCAAGGAGAATGTAACTCCTGAGCGGACCACTTTACTGCAAGACTTTGGGCTTGTCGTCTTTGAAGAGGAAGATGAAGAAGACGAAGAGCGTGGAGTTACAGACTTAACCTTGATGAAATCATGTTTCTATCGGAATCCTAGCTACAGAGGACAGACGCTAAAGCTGCCAGAACCTTTCCACAAGATAGAAAGCACTTTAAGGGACAACGACACAGATACCACGTACAAAAATGGCCTGTTCTTTGAAACAAGAGTCTTGGAGTGTGACAAAACGTCACTCTAACAGAACCTGACCGCAGGGACAAATAAGCAACCCTAAACAAACCTCCTACAGTATATCTGCTGTGTGTGTCTCCTGTACAGCCAGGTGCACAGTTATGGCATATTTAGCTTTTCTTTAAAGTGCACCTGGGACATAATACTGGAAATAACCCAGTTCTGAGAACAGCTTGCGATTCTCAGCAGTTACTGAGGCTGCTAACGCATTCTCACTCTTAAGCTTTGTTGTGGTCACTGATGTCACATTCTGGATTCTCATTACGTCTATGTATGAAGCATAGTGCTAATTGGTGTTTTTTTTATTGTGCTTTTTACATGAAGGTACAGTTAAATTTAAGGTAAAATGTTCTCAAAGAAAATAATACTTTTATTAAGATGCGTTGAATTGATCAAAAGGGACAGTAAAGGCTTTTTTTATTATTATCATTTCAAACAAATGTTGTTCCTTTGAACTTTTTTTTATTAATCAAAGAATCAAGGAGAAATTCCCCTCAGAAGCTATAACAGTTTCCACACAAATATTAAGCAGAGTAATTTTTTTTAGACATCTGTAAAAATGAGAAATGGTATTATTATATCATTATTGCTATTATATTATTATTTGCAATGTACGCAATAATTATCATTTGTGGTATAAATGTTATAGCACAGAAATCACACACAGCTGAGAATATATTTATACATTAACAGTTTTGTCCACTAGGGTGAGCAAATCAAGCTTTCAGAAAGGACAATGGGGTTTTTACATTAATTACAGTGCCCCTATTATGCCTTTTCAAATATGATCTTTCATGCAGTGTGTCATGTAGCTGTATGTGAACATAAACTATCTGCAAAGTGTGTCTGTCAAAGTTTTTGTAAATCAAAAAACAAAAGAATTGGCTCACATTCACCTAAACAAGTCGCCAGCAATTCGAATCTTTTTCTGTTATGTCACAAAGTAACATATTTGCATAAAGTCCACCCACGTTCTACGCCGCAAACAACTTGACAGTACAATTTCCACGTGGATTACACAATGTCAAGAAGACGCTGTATCCTGCACTGTCATTCAGTTATGACAATAGGCGGTTGGTTCCTTTTCGGGAACTCGAGCTGCATCATAACGCTTTGGGAACGCTGACATCAGCCTTTCTGTCATTCAGAACCGCGCTCTGTGCTTTCTCTGTTGTTCTGTCCTAGCTTAAAAGTGTTTGAAATTAAAAGTTAAAATTGAAAGTATGTCTCCCAGTAGAAAGTGCAAGCAAGGCAAGCCACGCTTGTTAAAAAGATGTGCGTCCCCATTTCCGTGTTACATTACTGTTGGGGATTCGCACTCTCTTTGCGTGGCTTGCCCGGGAGCGGAGCATGCAGTGGCAGCGCTCGTTGAGTCTAATTGCCCGCATTGTGAGCGTCTGCTGCTGCCTTCTCTCTGCTCCTGAAAAGCCCTTTTTGACAACGGGGCTTTTCTTGGCGAGTCTTGCGGTTCGGGTCCCACTTCTGCCAAGGCAGAGCGGAGCTTGCGATCGTGGGGCTCGCAGCTCCATCTACAGGAGGAAATGAAGACGAATACAGCTCTATCTCCTTCCTCTCCCTCCAGATCGAGCGCTCGCTCAGCAGAGGCGGATGCAAGCTCTGAAACAACTCCCGCGGTGCAGAGTCTGTGGATGAGGAAAGTGTAAATGAGCCTCTGCCCCAGTCACAAAGCTTTGAGTTATTGGAGGTGGTCACTCGTGCAGTTTATAATTTAAAATTAGACTGGCCCACTGTAAAGCAAGCCGAGCCACGTACTAGTAAACTTGATTAACCTTTTTTTATGTGCTCGGGCGCTAACTGCACACAGGAGCCTACCGTTTTTCCCTGATCTGCACACCGAGGTGTGTAGTTCATGGGCTAAACCTTACTCAGCACGCATCTTTGTTCCTTCCAGTAATTATTATGGGAATACGGTGGGGGGTGAATTGGCCTACAGAGCGATGCCACGGGTGGAACAGAGGTTAGCAAACTATCTGTCCTGGAATGAGGCGTCGTCTCTGAAGGCCCCTGTCTTGCCCACTAAACCATTGCATACTACATCAGCATTAGTGGGCAAGGGGTACTCAGCAGCGGGTCAGCCTAGTGCGTGTCTGCATACAATTACTATATTACAGTGTACCTGACCTGCTGCAAGATGAGACCGAACGAGTGAACTCAGACAACATCTCAGAGCTCAGGAGTGCCACAGATTTGTCTCTCAGTGCCACCAAGGAGACCGCCTGTGCCATTGAGCGCTCCATGGCAGCAATGGTGGCTGCGGAGAGACACCTTTGGCTAACTTTATCCGATATGAAAGACAAAGTTTGCCTTCTGAACGCCCTGCTTTCGCCTTCTGGCCTGTTTGGCGACGCCGTAAACTCCGTCATTGCGGAAACATTCCAGCGGTACCTCTCGCACTGGTCTCTCGCTCAGAGTGCCCGCTCCTCACATCGAGAGGCTCAGAAACAGAGCGTGGCCTCAAATTCAGTTCGCCCATCTCCACCGTGCTTTTGCGGTCTTATTCTTATTCTGGCAGGTCCCGAGCAGGCTCTGGTTATGGAACAAGAGGTAGACACTTGGGGATGGAGGCCATCAAGGTGGTCCCTCCTCATCAAAGAGAATCCGGGTTCTACACTTGGTAATTCATAGTTCCCAAAAAGGATGGAGGGCTGAGGCACATCTTAGATCTAAGGCTACTGAACCGCTCAGTCAGTCAGCTAAAGTTCAGGATGCTGACTTTAAATCAAGTCGTGACTCAAATTAGGTCAGAGGACTGATTTGTTACGATAGATCTAAAATATGCGTACTTCCACTTATCCATTCTTCCATGTCACAGGAGGTTCCTGAGGTTTGCTTTCGGGGGCAAAGCATACCAATATCAGGTTCAGCCCTTAGCAATCTCACCCCACACATTTACAAAGATAGCAGATGCAGCTCTAGCTCCGCTACGACTTCCGGGAATTCGCATATTAAACTATATCGACGACTGGCTGATACTAGCTCAGTCGGAGAGCGAGGTGATAAGACATCAAGATGTCGTCCTAGCTCACATAAAATGGCTGGGGTTAAGACTAAACGCCAAGAAAAGTGTGCTTTCTCCGCCTCAGAGGACCACTTATCTAGGTGTAATATGGAATTCGACCACGATGCAGGCACAAATGTCCCCTGCTTGAGTAGAATCGATTCTCAAAACAGTCAAGTGAGTAAAAGAAGGCTGGTCAGTCACTGTAAAAGAGTTTCAAAGACTACTGGGCCTGATGGCAGCAGCATCCAACGTGATACCTCTTGGCCTAATCAGGGCCAAGTGAAGCAAATTTGGAGACGATTTTATTAGGCAGATTTGGACCTCTTCGCAAGTCACCAGAATGCACAATGTCCCCTCTGGTTCTCTCTAGCTCCTCCAGCTCCCCTGGGACTGAACGCTTTGGAACAGACCTAGCCTAGGCTATGTCTGTACCAGGGCTTGACATTGGTACCCGCCCACCCGCCAAATGCAGATAAAATTCGGCTGTGGCAGGTAAAAACTTTAGTCTACCTAGCCACTTTGGCGGGTAGTTTATTCTTTGGTATGACAATATATTTTTGTTGTAGTTTTCTCTTAAGGCATCTGATATAATAAACGCATTGCAACGTAATATTATGTGCATAAAACTCCATACTCCATAAAAAGCACCTATATCAACATTCTGATACAACTTGTTTAGAACGTGCGTTAACGTCTCTGTTAGCAGTGATAACCTGCCGACAAAATGTCTGACTCATGAACAAACAGTTTTATTAAGTTGTAAATTTTTATACTATTTTTATATTTTTGCTTACAGTTGTTTTTATGTATTTATTTATTTTTGAGACTTTTTATCAGAATGTCGAATTATTCATTAACTAGAATGAATTTGTCAAAGCTGTTCTCAACATTAAAAATTTGTCACTTTTAGACAAATCCGAATCAAAATCTGTGCTAAACAGGGCATGGCATTAACACAATATTATACATTAAGCAACATTACATGACCAAGTCAATGAAGTTCCCTGAAAACCTCTATTGCAAATTTGACATTATAGCCTATAAATTATAGGATTATTAAATTTTAGTTCAGTATTCAAATTTGAATTTATTGAAATGGTATATTGTTGAGTGTGTTTGCTCCATTTGTTTAATGAAAATAGTTCGAGATCACAGCAGAACAGTTGCAAATATGCAACACAATGAGCAGCACTGTTTTTTTTAATGAATGATTCGTGTTTTTGAATTTTGAAACATTTGAGTCAATAATTTAGTGATCAATTCAGGCACTTCTTTATTCTTAAATGATTCTCAGCCATCTGAACTAGAGTGCGGATCGGGCTGCATTTTTCTGTCCGAGCCCGGCCCGCGTCCGACAGAGCAGTAACCAACCCGACCCGAGCCCGACAGGCATTAAGATATTTATGTCCGAGCCCGATCCAGTTAAAATAACATTTTTTTTTTCATACTAATGATGCATGCACTTTTTTGCGTGGAAAGCCCGCTTTTATAAAGCAACTGTAGAAAGGCTTACGGAAATGTCAACAGATGAGAGCATCAGCACACATGTGGCAAAAAGCACACATTCGCGCAGATATGACCGAGGCCGACCCAAACCAGAGCATCCTTTCTAAATATCTGTCTGAACCCGGCCCGTCGGGTTCGGGTATCCATCCTCTAGTCTGAACGAATCGTTATTTATTAAAATAGTCACTTGCTGTCACTGGCAGTTTACTATATTAGGCTACTTTCATCTTTTCTTCCATGATTTCATATATATGTATACACTACATGTATATTAAAACACCAAACTCAACATTATGCTGTTATAAGTTTGCCTTCAAGTGTAAGCATTCATGCTATATTTTGGCTACAATATAAATGCATCTGAATGCAGCTTCTGTTTCAATTTTGTGGATGTGTGTGATTTCATATGATTGGTAACATTATAGGTCAAATGACTTTTCAATATTTGTATGCTTTATTAAGTCATATAAAACGAAATTTCTTAACAAGAAAATTGTGGCCAGTGAAAATGCTGAGTGGCTAGTAAATTTGGAAAAGCACTAGCCACATTGGCTGGTGATCAAAAAAGTTAATGTCAAGCCCTGGCACACACACACACACACAAACAATAAAAAACACGACAGGAGGTAGCAAAAACGCTTCAAAACACAAAGACGCACACACAAACAAATAAACAATATAAACATGATGTAATAAACACTTACATATCGAGAGTAGCGTCTCCTCCATCCAAAAACATCACCTCTGCTACCGAGTCAACAAAGGAAACATTACTGTCTTCTTCAGAAATATCTTCCTCCGAGTCATCACAGTTACGCAGAGTGCATTGTTCAACTACTTCGAACGAGAAGTTAGTTTTTCTATTTCTCTTTGCCATTTTGTACCTATAAACCTTGTTTGAACGCAAGTTCTTGTAGAGGTTAAGTTATATTCAAATTTTCTGAGATACTGAATTTGGGGTTGGCATTAGCTGTCAGTTATGATTATCAAATTAAAAGAAATAAACACTTGAAATATATCAGTCTGTTTCTGAGTGGAATGAATTATACAAATTATAAAAAAAACCTTGGACCATGTATACACAAACACGGCTGAGGCCTATGCTGTGAGCCCACTCCCCCCCCCCATCAACCTTGTAAAGCCAACCTTGTAAAGAATAAGGAGGTGCATCTCCTGCTGAAGGCACACAACACTGCCTTCAGGTCAGGTGATGCACAGGCCTACAGCGCTTCCAGGGCTAATCAGAAGAGGGGCATCAAAACGGCCAAGCACTGCTACAAATCCAGTTTAAATTGAACTGGAAATTAGGTGCTGGGCGTCCGGCCAGAGGAGAACTGGACCCAATTAAGCCTGGTTCTCCCAAGGTTTTTTCCCCATTCTCTCATGGATGGGGTTTTGGTTCCTTGCCGCTGTCGCCTCTGG
>JAUCMU010000013.1:10609723-10628813 GCA_032275025.1 Enteromius treurensis
TATTTTATATATATATATAATATTTTTATATATAATATTTTTATAGTTATTATTTTTTTTAAAAAATGTATTTAATAAATTGATGTATAGCATTTAAAATACATTTAAAGGCCATATTTAATTTAAACTAGTGTTCTTAAACCTGCCACAAAACCTTCAGCATTTTTAGATGCTATTTCCTCAAAAAAAAATCCTCACAAATACAAAATGTATTGGTATCGTCGTTGGGACATTTGGGAATATCGCACCCATCTTTCTTAGCTAGTGCACCACGTGGGTGAAAGTAAAAAAAAATCGCAATAAAACAAAGAAGCTAAATAAAGCGTATCATTTTTGGTAAAACGCATTTATCACAATGTAAAATAGCAATTATTACCCGCCATATTATATATATATATTCAAATGATATTAGTAGAATGGTTGCCATAGGCGCACGTCACCAGCCTCATCATGACACCATACCAGTCACTTTCTTGTTCTTTTTACTTTTTATATTCCCTGGTCGCTTCTAGAAGACACATAAGACGTTTTAAGTAATTTTACCTCGCATTTTCTCTGTTTACAATCTGATTTACTAAACTGTGGCGATCTCAGAATCTCAAATTTGCCCTTTTTGGATGTAGCGACTTTAAATTAGCACTCCACCGTCGTGTCGAAACGAGACGTTATCCTTCAGCCCCTCTCAGACTTCCAGCACAGAGACCCGAATTACCTGGGAAAGGAGCACCGGACCGAGACGGCGCTGTCCTTCCCACCGCGTCCACTAACAGCCGCTGTCACGCAGCCAAAACTGACCCACCTCATGATGCACAGAACCAACTTTAAACTGCATTCAGACGATAGCTCTGGATACTTTAAGACCACTCAGTCTGACCTGAAGCCCCTGCCGATGTGTGCAGCCAAAATCATTCGCCCCATCGATGCAGTCACGATGACAAGCCTGTCTGAGGGGAAATATCCTGAACCCACTTATAGCACTTCCTACATCAAACATAAAGTGGCCCGGATCGCCAGAGCAAAGCAGTCTGCAAAAACACGTCAGGACTGTGCACTCACAGTGCTTATTGACGTTTGGCTTTTTATGGGTTGATATAAGATGCTTGATTTGTAACAGGTGTCGGCTTAAATACAGGAGGCCTGACCTAGATGGTAGAAGGTTTTGTAGCACAGCAACACAGGAGCAGGCGGTGCGTCCCAAGCCTCCGATCTACCCGTCTAGCCATGTGTTGTGTGAGCAAGATACTATGAACCGCATTTCACAACGAAAAGTCACCTAAAAAGACCTACCCACATTACTCCATTAGAGTGGAAAAAGAGCATACGGGAGGCCGTAGCTTCAAAGCACTATTTCTGCATGCTCTGACCCTTAAAATTACTTTTATTGATATTGTCAGGTTGGTTAAGTCATGATACATTTTAGTGTGCTGGAATAAAAGTTACATGACAAGCATTTTTGAGTTGCCTGCCTTTCTGACATGGTAGTTTTGTTAATATTTTGTATTAGACTTTGTGTTTATACTGTTATAGTAGCTTACTTGTGATTTTTCCTGATGCTACCAAATATATATCAACAATTTACCCATTTTTAGGGGTTGTGCTGTATAATGACCTTTTTTAGTTTAAGAGCTCATATAAGTTTTAAAACTGATCTTGACTTACTCTAATCTCTTTCAAGGTTAAAAACAGACACATCAGGCCCTAGCACTGAACACGACTACAGGACAACCCGCAACAAAGTGTTTCTTCCCATACCCTACTGTAAGGCATCCCCGGAAAATAGCAACTTCTTCAACACATCAGCCATATGCTATTTTTTAGTTGAAAAATGTCCAAATCACAATAAAGTCTAAACAAATGCCATTTTTTTGGGGCTCAAAGCCTTCATATTTCATGCATAAAGAACTCAACTCTTGCACATAATAATAACAAACAAGAACAATTACTATTTCTTATTATTATTTTATGATGGATTTGATATTTCTGATAATGATAAATGACAAATATGCATAGACTGGCTCATAATAGACACGCGTTTGTTTTTTTTGTGTTTGACTTTAAATTATTAACACAAAATGCATGTTTCAAAGCATTGTGTATGTGTACAGTATGTCCTGTCAAACTGATGTCATGTTGGAAGTCCTGAATTTGGCACACAACGTCATTACCTCTATAACCACGAGCGAAAAAATTTTATCAGCAAAAAAGAGTCATGTTATGACAACAGAACACGTCCTACTTACAGATCTAAAGGGTGTTTTGGGGGGGGCTTCAAGGTTAAATGGCGATCTGGAGCTCCCGGTGGGTCAGAATAAGTGTCAGAAGGCACTGATTTAACACAACATATAGGCATTTAGACCAATGCATCTGCAAAATATAGGACAGTGGCAGAAGTTTTTTTTTTTTTTTTTTTTATCAGTTAAACATGCTGCTGCGTGCCAGTTAAGAGCCTCCACGCAGGTCTGTGTTTGTGTAGGGAAAGTGGCATGATCTTCTACCTGCACTGTGTTTATCCAGAGCCTGTGTGTTATCAGAACATCTGTCTAGGTAATGGTGCCACGTCTAACTCGGATCTCGCTTTTCTCGCACTCAAAACAAACACAACATCTAAGCTGCAACCTTGAACTTCAGCTGTTTGATGTTTACGCATACACAAGTCCAATATTTTATTTTAGTGATATTCACATGGGTTTTTCCTACGATTTGTCTCATGTTATAGATACACACATATATAGAGCTTTTGGATTCCACTTTATCCCGCCAGATATACAACAATAAACTACACAAAACGTTACATTACATTCAGCAAGAAAATATATCTCAAAGGAACAAAGTAGCGCCAAAAAAACATGCTCAATGGTATATTTACATCAGCCAGTGGGCGTGGCAACAACTTAAAGAGGCGTGTTCTACTTCCTATTGGTGCACAGTCGAAAGTGGGCTGTCTCCAAACAACAGACAGAAGGCATTTAACTTTTACGCTCTTGTTGTGACTTTGTCTTGCACACCGTTTGTACGTCTTAAATAGTGAAAGGCACGCGTCTTTTGACTTCTTGAAATGTCACCTACGTAGCAAAATAACGTTTTAACAATCTAATGTTGAAGGTTTACCGGCGTTTTTATTGAGCGCTGGAGCTCGTGCCTTGTATGAATGAATTGAAATAGCCTTTCGTAAATTATGCACAAAAGGATTATTCATAGGACTTAAACGTTATATTTGGGCATCACAGTTATGGCTTTCCAAAGCGTCAAACTCTTTGCCCTTGAGCTGGACGGTCCGGGGGACGCGGTGTACAGCAGTGGAGAGGTGATCTCTGGCGTGGTGATCCTGGAGCTCAACCGGGAAATCAAAGTCCGAGCCCTGCGAGTCTTGGGACGAGGGGTCGCCACAGCTCACTGGCTGGAGAACCGCAGCGTCGGCGTCAACACCGTCTACAACGACTACACATCCAAGACTACTTACTTCAGAAAGAGACAGCACCTTATTCGAGGTGGGTTTGCAACTCGTCAGATGTTTAAAGCGCTGGTTCACGTTTGTTTGTTAAATGTATTTGTCTGTGCATCACAAAAAGAGAAGTTGTAATTGAGGGCAGAATATGCCAAACCCTCTGAATCCATATGGTAGCTTTATGTAAATATGTTTACATTTATTTTTTTCTTGTATCAGTCGGAATTGTGAATGCATCATTCATACCAGGGACAGTAACTATTCAAATATGTCAAATAACTTGGATGTCATGTATAAATATGTACAATTTATGAAAAGGACACTAAATAGAATACATTATTATTATAAAACATTTTACACTAATCTACATTATTTTAATGTTTCTGTAGGACAATGTGAGAGACACTTCTTAAATTCAATCTATTATTGTAAGTATTATATTATTGTTATTTAATAGCATTTATAGCCATAGTATTTTTTATAGCATTATAATATGATATTGCGCTAACTTAGCATTATAAGATGATAGAACTTTAGTAATTTGAAAAATCATGAGTGTGTATTTGCATTTCTATAAAAAAAGGGGATTTCGTTTAAATGATTGTGACAAACGAAAAAATTCTACTACTAATAATATAAAACACACTAGGATTAATGAACGGTGTGGTTCTTGAAAAAAACAAATCAAATCAAAACAGGAACGACAATAGGTGAGCGCCAGCCAATTAAATTGTCGTTTAGCGCATTAGTTCCGCCCACTACCAGAGAAACCGGCAGTTCTTAAAGGGGTCATATGATGGGATAAAACGTTTTCCTCTCTCTTTGGAGTGTTACAAGCTGTTACTGCATAGATAAGATCCCTAAAGTTGAAAAGAATAAAAGTTTCAAAACCAAAGAGATATTCTTCAAGTCATGACTTGTTCAGCCAACCCCCCTAAAACAGCTTGTTTAAACACACCCCCTCTTTTCTATGTCACAGAGTGGGTTCATTTTCAAACACCGCCCAAATGTTTATGCAAAAAAAGAAGAAAAAATATTATTCTCGCTGTAGTGTTGCTGCAGGCGCCATGTTCAGCCTGGCACTTCTGACTCATAACCTTTAAGTGAGTAATATTTTCTTATTAAAAATTTTGAGCAGTGAAGGGTAGTGCTTGTTTACGAGGCACGGAGCAACGTGTGAAAAGACAGTACTAAGTCATGATAATTAGTAATTAAGTCCCCACTGGATACAACAAATGCCTTGTTTTGGGGCGCAGCATCACATTATGGTAAGGGGCATAACATTTACGCCACATGTTGCGGGATTCGGCCAATCACAGTGCACTGGATAGCTGGCCAATCAGAGAGCACCTTGCTTTTTGAGAACGATAAGCTTTGCACAAACGACCGTTTCAGGAGGCGGGGCTTAGAGGAGAAGTAAAAATTTGTTTTTTTGCACATTAAACCGCATAAAAACATTGCATTTCACCAAATAAACAAACTAATGTTCTTTTTAGCAACATCATATGACCCCTTTAAAAGCTGAAGAATTCCGAAGTTAAAATATATGGAAAATATGACAAAGAAGAGGATATAGTTTACATGTAGCATGCCAGTGCTGTGTTTCATGTAAGACTTCTAGCTCTGTGTCTTTCTTTGCAAGTGAGTCAAAGCATTGGCTCCTTGAGTTTATGGTACGTCAAATACAGGTACGTTACACTGTACATCCATTAAGATGAACTGAGCCTATATTAAATCATAGTAACGCTGCATTTAATTGTCAGTAACAGTAACAAGGACCATTTATATGGTGATATTTATGCCCTTTTCAAGGTTTTACATCTTTATAAATTATCATTCATTATGAATACAAAAAAAACTACGAAAAAACAGTCCCACAGGTTTGGAATAACAGGAGGCAACAAAATGGTGAACTGCTCCTTTAAGAGACTGGCTCCTTCTTCATGACCTCTGACAGCTGGTGCAGGAGTGATAACCCTGAGCAAATGTGTGATCTGGTTAATCGTTCATCTGTTTAGGTGAAATACACACAAGCGACAGCACTTCACAAGCCAAATACTTCTCACCAAGGCGATAAAAAGCTCAGCTATTGTCATTAAAATCAAATAAAGGCACGTTTGGGTTGATGTTAGTAGGAAGTACTGATTTACAGGTTATCAGGTTGTGTTTTACTGCTCTAAAAACGTCATATAAAGTGATAGTTATAGATGCGATGTTGATTTTAACACTGCAGCAGGTATTGGCAGTTTCTGTGGATACAGTACAATATGCTGTGCCAATACTGTTGTGTTGTTTTGAGATGCGTTATATAAGCTATGTCTAGTAAACTATTATCTAGCATGCAAAGAAGCTGGTTTCAATCTGCATACACTGATTTTGGTCTCCCTCAACAATATCTAACAATGATTTGAAAATATATTTTGACACACTGTTTAATTAATATTCAATTAACTGATATTTTTGTTACGATTAGTGATTAATTTAGAGTAATGAGAGGAAAAAATAGCTCATAACAATAAGTAAATAATCTTCGTCAAATTATTTGAACAAATGTTTTTTATTGCATTTTTTTTTTATTCTTTTGACTAGACTATTATCACATTTTTCTTCACTGACAGTCTGTCAAGTGATCTGAGTGTTTTTTTCTTTCTTAACCCAAGTTATCAAAGGTTATCTATCAGAATGCAAACAGAGTTTCTTCAGTGATAAAGAGAAATGAGGCTGTGGACAGATGACAAGTCCGTCATCACAGCCAATGTTTTATCAGATATCTCAACTAACAATGAGTCCTTTAAGGAATATGATTAAGTCCGTTTAACCTTGAAGCCTTGAAACCTTGAAGGCTATTTTCAAAAAGTTCCAGTCAATTATAGTCAAAACAGAGTAATGCACAGTTTTGATGCGTGTTTACATACCGCAGTTTAAGAAATAGCATGGTCAGGCTTTCTTATCAGTATCTAAACAAACAGCTTGCGACTTGGCAGCACAGACGTGACAGGCATCACGTTGTAATTCCAGCTTTAACCCGCTAGAGAGAGAACGAAGCACACTAACACATGCACGAGGCGCTCAACTAATTAAGGGACGCGCCGCGAGAGGGCGATGCGTGAACTTTACTTCGCTGCTAACAAAGAAAAAAAGTTGTTTTGGTCAGAAAAGCTTGAAAAAAAGTATTTTTGACCGACCAATACTTTTGGCCGCTCGTACTCTTTCTGGAGTGACACTAAATGTTTCAGAGACTGAAATGGAATTAAGTGTTTGTTTGTTTGTTTGTATATTGTGCACAGAAATATTAAAGTGACTGAAAGAAAGTGGCACAACAGCACAGAACGAGCCCGTTTTTGTTTTGCTGAACTTTGGGAGGTTCCTCTGCTTTGGGCATGCTCAGTCAGCTTGTTTTTGTCTAAGAACCTGTAAGCATCAATCATCCGAGCTCTCCATCCACACCCAGTTAAGATGTTTATGAGCAGGCAGCGATTCCTGCAATAGGCCTTACATAACAAAATCAGTAAGCCCGCCCACACGAGTTAAAGGCCGATCAGGGAGCATGCACAGCTTCAGTTTTGTTTTGAACCTGAAGGCAAAGCAGCTTCCTTGCACTTGAATGCACGCTCTCGCTCTTTGTTTGACTTCGGACGTCTGAATTAGACAAACTGATAGGGGCTGCACTTGGGGAAAAAAAAACAACAACAAAAAAAAACCCAAAGATGATTTTCAACAAGCTGAAAAAGTTCGATATAGTGTTTGATTCTCCGGAGCTGGACTGTCCTCCGGTGTTCAGCAGCGGAGATGTTGTCTCAGGGAGGGTCGTGCTCGAGCTCTTGGCGGAGGCTAAAGTGGAGTCGCTGAAGTTGCATGCAGAAGGTTTCGCTAAAGTTCACTGGACCGAGTCTCGCAGCGCCGGCTCCAGCACGGCTTACACGCAGAACTACAGCGACGAAGTGGAGTACCTGAACCGGAGAGAAGTTCTGCTGCAGGCAGGTCAGTCATTCGCTGCATCGCTAGAAGATGGCCAAACTTGTTTTCGCCTTCCAGTCGAGCTGATTCTGTAGAGCCTCTTAGGAGTTCACCCCAACATTTTTTGTTATTCTCCCTCATGTCGTTTTAAAGCAGTTTCTCACGTGACACACTGTCAGCTCTTTTGCATAATGAAAGTGAAAACTGATTGAAAATAAGACAAAAGGCATCAAGCCTCTACATGTTAATCAGCCTACAAGACTCATTGTCCAGTTCGGTTCTTATGAATCAATTAATCACTCATGTCTGATGATAATTGACTCACTCATCTGAAATCGCTACAACAGCGTTTTATTAGTTAATAACTCTTAATTTTGTGCTGCTTAAGAGAGGCTGGGGTTAAATGAGAAACAAGTTGTGCTTTGTCGTTAACAACTAACAAAACCTTAACCTGAAGGTTTTGTGTGAACTAGATTATTCTTTAGTCACATCAGAGGTTGATGTTCTTGTGTTTCGTGTTATATCACCTTGCACTTGTGATATTACTGCTGTTATCCGTGTGTGCTTATGATTTATTGGTGCAATTGTGATTCTTTACCCTTCTTTCTCTCCAGATAACGGTGAGCTGACAGTCCTGTCTGCCGGGAGACACGAGTACCCTTTCAGTTTCCAGCTGCCAGAGGAGTAAGCGCCGCTTGTTTTATTAGTCATATCAGTGAGCTTTATTTGGAAGGTTTTGCAAGGATAACATTTTTATGAGTGTTAATGCGAGTGTTTTGTCTGTCAGGACGCTCGTGACATCTTTTGAAGGCAAGCACGGCAGCATTCGATACTGGGTGAAGGTTAAGCTGCATCGGCCGTGGGCCACCGTCAAGAAGGTCAAGAAAGAGTTCACCGTTATCGAGCCCATTGATATTAACACACCCAGTTTACTGGTAGGAGCTCAGAACGGCCTGTCGTTTTGGTATCGTGTGGCGTGGTATTTTGTGCATGCTAAATGAGAGTTTTGTTTTTTCTTCAGGCGCCTCAAGCTGGAACCAAAGAGAAGATGGCACGCATCTGGTACCGCAACTGCGGTCAGGTGTCGATCACCGCAAAGATCGACCGCAAGGGATACACCCCAGGCGAAGTGATTCCAGTCTTTGCTGAATTCGAGAACTCCACGTCTCGCTCCGTGGTGCCCAAAGCTTTCATCACACAGACGCAGACCTTCATCGCAAGGGGGACCATGAAACAGAAGAGGGCCGTGGTGGCCACGTTGTGCGGGGATATAGTTGGCGCACACCGGAGAGAGACGTGGCACGGTCGGGCCATCAAAATCCCTCCAGTCGGGCCCTCCATCCTTCAGTGTCGCATCATTAAAGTGGAGTACTTGCTCAGGGTGAGTTTGAGAACTTGAGCTACTAAACTACTAAGCAGGGTTGCCAGGTTTTCACAACAAAACCCAGCCAATTGCTAGTCAAAAACTGGCCCAAGCTCTCATAGCAATTGATTTGGATCTCTTCGACCTTCAAACATGAAAAAAGAGTGTTAAAATAGTCCTAGACTTGGCAACACTGCTGCTAAATCTTACTAAACACCACTTTGTATTTAGGTTTGCATTGATGTTCCTGGGACGTCCAAACTATCCCTGGAGCTGCCTTTGGTTATGGGCACCATCCCTTTGCATCCGTTTGGCAGTCGCACGTCTAGCGTAAGCAGCCAGTACAGCGTGAACTTGGAGTGGCTTCGCATGGCCATCCCCGAGCAGCCTGAGCGTACGTATCTGCCCAGCCCCTGGGTTTCATTCTCTTTCATCATCAGACTGAAAGCGAGGTCATACCGTAAAATGTGTCGCTCACTTTGAGTCTGGTTTGTTTCTGAACCACAGCTCCTCCAGATTACAGCTCCGTTGTGTCTGATGAAGAAGCGGTCCAGAACTCCACAGCCGTCCAACCTGAGGAAGATCTCAGCGGTGTGCTGCAGCGCTCCCTCATGGCCTACGTGCAGGAGTTCAGATTACGCCCGCCTCCGGTGTACAGCGAGGTGACTTATTAGACAGCGGTTTTTTACTAGTTTTGAAAGTCATGACCAAGATTTGTACCTTTTTACATGTTTATGGAACCAACCCTGTTTCACCCCAGAATACAAAAAGTAAATATCCATGTCGTAAAATGCATTTAATATGTAATATTGCATAATATGCAATATTGCACTGACTTTTAAAAAAGCATGACTATAGGAAATGTTCTGATCTGTGTTTTCTTTTCTGTCTCTCTCTTCTCAGGTGGACCCAAACCCTCAGCCTATCACCATGCGTCCTCGCTGCATGACCTGTTGAACTCTCTGCCAGCTGAGCATCACCTGATGTTTGAAACAAAAGCCGAGATTTAATTCTCCCGGACGCCTCTCTGAGACTGAGATTGGCACTTGTTCCTCGTACGTGCCGTTGGCATCTGTGCTTCAAGCAGCCGGGCCGAGAGAGGAGGGGATGTCTGGACTAGGCAAGGCAGAGCGCTTTCATCAAACAAAGAGGACATTCAGTACCGGGTGGCGAACAAAGGTTCTGCCCACGTTTGTGTCCCAAAGAGCGATCAGACTCTGGTCTGTGCCTAGAACGATTGTACGTAGATTCAGGGAATCTGGGGCACGATCACCAGAGAATTATGGGTGAGAAGCCATTCAGAGATGCTACCCATAGTGCCTTGTTTTGCTGTGATCGAGGGCAGAGTCCCTCCTAACCAGCTGCAGTCTGACAATTTTAGATGTTAGCAGGCGTCATCATGTATGTCTCTTTTGGTGTTGGTGTTAGCCAAAGAGACCGGTTTAACATTCATGTGAACCGGTAATTCTATGCAAAAGGGAAAAACTAGAGCTTTAGGGGGAAATTGCTAATCCTGGAAGTAAAAAATCCTTTCCCCCTCCTCTTGGAGTGGAACTTATGTTGGTATAAGTTTCATCTGGCTCGACAGAGGTCGAGTCTGTGACCTGGAAGGTCTTAATGTTTCACAGAATGTAAACCAAGGATAACTTTTTAAGCAAAGCCGTTGTTTTTCTTCATTGTATTTGCCTGTGACTTGAGCTAATGTATGAAATGCAGGGCTGGAGCAGTCTGCGACAGTTAGCCTTACTAATTGATAGGAGAAAGTACAGAGCCATGTGTACCCAAGGTGCCTTTTTTTGTTGTTTTAGATGAAACAATGAAAAACTGCAGGGATTATGTCACGTTAAGCCTCTCGACTCCCTGAAGTGTCCTTACGCACATTCCAAAAATACCACAGACTTGCTTCATTTCCAGATTATGAGAAAGTGTACATTTCAGGTATAACTGTAACGATTGTTTTGAATGAATGTATTTTATAGTTTTTTTGTTGGAATTTGTGACAAGCATATTTTTTTGTTAATCACTTTTAATTAAATAAAAAGAAAAAATATACATTTGAATGTGCTTGGTGTTTTTATTTATTATATTCATAATAGCACTATTTATTTAGAATATTATTCATAATGTTACAGTTATGCAACTTGACCAAAGTGTTCCTTACTCGAATACAATTGCATTAATCATCCTTCTTTTTTTTCCTTTTTTTTCTCATCCATGAGAATCTCAAAAGTGTTTTGAGGGCTGTGCTTTTACTATATATAACATAAGTGGTGCCCGAGGCACCAAGTGTCCTTTTTCATCCTGTGTTGTTTTCTGAAATGCTTCCATTCTTATAAATTCCCATCAGTCCCATATGTTGTGCAAACCTCATGAGCAAAAAAAAAAAAAAAAAGCGTATATGGAAACCGAACACATTATCTAACTTTATAATGATTTTGTTCATTTTTGAAATAACAGGTTCTCATAACTGTCTTTAATAAATAACGCTTAAAATGCTTAAACAGTGTATGGATATATTTTATTTGTACCATTATTTTGACATAACATGCAAACTTGCACCAGCATAATACAGGCCTGACTTAACTTGTTTAAAGTCATGTTATAAACTTAAAAGGAATGCATTTTTTTTTTTTTTCTGTGAGTACATCCCGCAGGGTTTTTATTATTTTAGTAATGTAGACATGAAACAGGAACAAGAACTCTGCAAATGATCACTGTTCGGTGACTGGAGTTCCCGTCTTCTTGCAAGTCGAAGCCATCGCCACAAGTTTCCCAGAACTTTTCCGTGTTTTCACATGTTTCAGATCGATGACACTGAAGGGTCTATTTTAAACTCAGATGTACTCCTATGCATTGCCTGAAATGATACAGACAAACAAAAGATGCACTCACGAAAGAGCAGTAATTGCTGCAGGGTAATAACAACTTTTTACTGCACCTTTTGTATTGGAAGATGTGAGGAGTTATTATTATTTAAACATGGCACTATATCTGGAACATCTGATCGTGGAAACAACGCATGGTGAGTTTGTGACTCACAGTACAATCGCTTATCATTTACAACCTGCACAACAAACAGAGGCACATCCAAAAGCTTGTAGTTTTTCTTTTATGACAATTTAAAGACCTTTGAGCTCATGGCTAACAAAAGCTCATGAGCCTGCGATCTACATGGCCCTTTTTTACAACTAGTGTTGTATCAGTACATGATTGTGTGTGTGTGTGGGGGGGGGGTTGGGGAGGGTTCTTCACCTGCACTGCTGATTCACCTGCTAATTTAACCTCTCTGTTTCTTTCTTCAGGAAACAGATGTAAAGTGGGACAAAGTTATTTAATAACGGAAATAGGCAGAATTTTTTTTTCTAGAATCCTAGAATTGCGCACACAAAATGCTAAATGCCTCACATCTCCTGCAAAATGAAGCATTCAAAATATTACAAAAACATCATAAACTTTTAATTCCATCAATCCACATTACAGCTGAAAGCTGTCTGAGAGTTGCCACCATGGCAAGAGATAAAAATGCATGGAAATGTAAAAATGTAAAAACTAGAACAGTCTTAAAGTAAAAAGAGATCCCGAAGTCTGATTCTGTGGTGGCTGTGCTTTAAAACGAAGTGATTAAAATCTTGGGTTTAGTGTTGAGTTCTGCTGTAAGGTGAACCCAGCCTGATTTAAATGATTAACAGTGGAAAATGTTCATTGCAAAAGTAATCAAAAGTTATAGTTACATTACTTATCTGAAATTATTGAAATTTGTAACCTCTGACATTTCCAAAGTAACCTTCCCAACGCTGCTGATGTGTGACTGGATTAGTAATTTGATAAAAGCCATGACCAGCGACTGAAGTTTAGAAGTTTAAAAGCAAGTATAGTATAGGCCAGTCTCCTGAAGCAGATTCATGAAAACAGTTCATTTGGAATAAAAGTAAAAGCCTGTTTAACAATCCTCATTTACTCTAAGAATGGCGAGATTTCTGCCTGAAAGCTTAAATGTAAGGAAACTTGTAACTTGTATAATTGATATACTGAATTATGTATTTTTTGGCAAAACGGCAAAAATGTCTATAGAGAGCAAAAGAACACATTGTGATCCCTACATTACGTTGCACAAACAAGGCAGCAGTGATATTTGCGTCCTCAGAGAGACCTCCTTACATGGTGACATGACGTTCAAGGCTGTGCATCTGGGTGTGAGACCCTTGTTGACTTCACACGGACAGATCAGTTTGCTATGAAGCCTGGGGACTTCATGGAAACCAAGGAAACTTTAGCGGCAGTTCAAGAGGCTACTCTTACAACCCAGGAATCTCCCAAAATATCCTGCCATTCATGCCGATGAAAAAACAACGTATAACCTAAAATGCACTTGTTTTGCAGTTTATCTCATACACAACTTGAAGGATCTGGGAGCATTTGAGTTGTTATTGCATTTCCAGCTGCCTGTTTGGCTTTGTTCTCACTGGAGAGCACTGAGCTTTGTCCTTTTCCCGAAAATTATGCTGAATCAAAGCATTAACTTGTTGCCAAATAGATTAAGTCCGATTTTTCCCAGTGATGTGGTACTAGGAGGTGATTAGTTGCGAGCCAAAACGTTTGCGTTATCATTATCAATGCAAATTCGCTGTTAAAAACAATGTTAAATGCCCTATTTGCATGCACCGTTCTGCACACTGATTTTGGGACAAATGTGAATCACGAAAAGGGGCAAAGGTCAGGAATTTAGAAAAGTGCTGTTGATATATTCCTGCAAGCACATGACATAACAAATGTTAAATGCGTCAAAAGCACATACATGTTACTTCCCCCTGTCAGGCTGCGCTGCACGTGGCGATGTGTTTCGCCTCCAGTTCTGGCTCGTGTCCAGGTCTCAGACAGAGCTGTGAAGCTATGGTAAATATTGAGAGGAATGTATGGAGGGGCTGAGAAGGAATGTATTTACCTTCAGCGAAAAGAACACTTATCTTTAACACATATCTTTCTCTGGTGAATTGAGAGAGCATAAACAAAATATGCGTTTGCCTTTTTTGCAGTGCAATTGCACAACTGCACTACTAGAAGAACAGGATGTTCTCCAAGATTGTTTCTCCCTCTCTTGTGCTCACAAAAGTCACGGTCAAACTCACGCCTAACCACGTTCCTCTAAGAAACAACCACTGTTTCCCTTCAGTAAAACATTATAGGCAGTATTCCAGCATGGGGTTCGGAAGCACTTTGTTTTCCTCTGTGTAACACAAAAAGAGATATTCAGCAGAATGAGCAAGCTGCTCCTTTCCATGCGATAAACGTAAGCGGACCCTTTGAACAGACTGCGATGGTGCCTTTCCTAAGTTTTTAATATGTTCTTTCTTATTTGTGACCCAAAGCCAGTCTTTAAAGTCGATGTTTCGAAATTTTGACATCATCTGTAAGCTGAATAAATAAGATTTCCATTGATGTGTGGTTTGCCTTTAAATCACCTGATCAAATGAAGTTCTTAGTAATGCACGTTACTAATCAAACAGTTTTGATGTATTTACGGCAAGACATTTACAAATTATCTTCATGGAATGTGAGCCACTTAAGTTTCTAATGATGTTTTGCATTAAAAGATAAATCGATCATTTTAAGCCGTTTTCAACTTGGCCAAACCATGAACTACCGTATGAAGTATTCCTTTTATCCTCTGTCAGAGATGTTTGCGCTGCCCTATGGCTCTCATTCTTTAGAAATGCCTCCAGGGTGTAACTGTGACCAATGAAACTCTATAACACATATCCTTAACGGATAGTTCACTCCGAAATGCGAATTCTGTCATTTACTAACACTTAAGTTGTTTTGGACCCCATTGACTTTTACTGTAAGGACAAAAACTTAGTGTTTGGCTAAACTGTTATACTGTGTGTGCCATAAGGATATGCTGTTCCATCTTCGGCCGTTAGGAGGAGTTGCCATTTCCACACAAGGTAACCCTGAAAGGGTGTTGAGGACAGTGAACACCTTCGGTCAAAAACAAGAGCTGCTTCTGAGCTTTCACGTGGTCATTCTGTTTCCAAAATGCTGAACTGTGAAGTACTGAATGAGTCATGTGCATCCTGACATCAGCGAGGCTTGTTTCTGGTCAGCTCTTCCCTATTTAAACTTTCCAAACAGTCATCACTATCTGCGAAACCCCACTCAAAACAGTGACACTGTGAGAAAAGAGAACAATTTGGGTCATAATTGGGTAGGATGTGATGCACGCCAAACCAAAAGGCACACTCCCACTCAGCAGGAGCACGATAAGAGCGCCGCTAGATAAACAGGGAGGTTTGGGAATAATGAGGTTTTCTTTTCATAGTTCTCTCAGGAGACGAGCAGAGCTCTCTGCCTTACTGACGTCAGACTTTATGTACAAGTAAACAACCAGTACCGAGGGGAACAAGCAGACGTAAACACATGTGGTGACTGTCAATAAGATTTAAAGTGTCGACAAGACTGCAGATTTGATAAGGAAGGAAGGCTCACAGAGAAACTGGAAGAAAAAGATGTTTGTGAAGTTAAGACGGTCAGGATTGTAAGAAAGAAAACCGGCTGAGAGTGTATATGTAGGTCAGTGTATATTCTGGAAGCGACGGCAAACTCTGTGACCTTTCAGATGTTTAATAACTCCCTGGCATGACTTTTCCCTGACAGTCAGTTAACGAGCAGCTCATACAGCTTTCACTTCATACAATATTAGTTGTGTATTCTGTTTTAAAGTGCTTAGCGTTCAGTACGGCGGCAGCGCATGACGAAATTACTACAGAAGGCCACGTAAAACTCCACTGAACCTGATATTGAAGGGATTAGGATTTCAGGATGACATGTTCACTATGTCTGTTCTTCTGAGCTAATGACAGACTCGGGACTTGCAATGTCCTGTAGAGTCTCATATATCTCCTGATACTGTATATGGCTCTTTATTCTGTTAGACTAGTTCACTGGTGCATTTAGTCTCCGACATTGCATATCATTTTTTCCCTTGAATGTGTTGTCCACAACATGCTGGAGGAACAAAATAAAGAACTCCCTAAGGTTTGTTAAGGCTGATAGCATTTTGTTTGACTATTTTTCAATAACAAAAAAAAAAAAAAACTGAACGGAAATGACACAATATTTAAATATCTGCTAATATTTAATGGGCAGCTGTATTTTCTGTGAACATACATTTTTAATACAATAAAAATGGAAATGGTTTAAGGTAATTATTTACATCTTTATATATTTTTAAAAAATATATAATTAGTGTAATTTTACGATTTGTAGTCTGGGTTTTAGACAATGGTAAAAACTTTCTTTTTTTTTTTGCTTTATAATTTTAATATAGCTAGCTAAATCATGAGCAATTATTACAATGTGGCCACTTTTTAACAAAAACAATGGAATACATTAATTGCTTTTAAATTAATACATTAAAACACAAGCCTGCTTTTTTCTATGCACTCTTGCATGTAGTTTTAAGCACTGAAAACACTATTGCTCTTTTTTTTCAGAGTGCTTTGTAAACAAGTTATCACCCCTGTCCTGGATTGTACAATGAGATTTTACAGACCTCTTTTTGGCCGTGTATGTAGGTCAAATAGCATGCCTGCATCTCGAAAGCTGCTAACCAAAACAAGACTACACCTCCTTCACTTATTTGCCCTGAACAAACTAATGTTACACAAAGCATGGGCAGGGTGGTCACATAATAATAAAGAACATCTCTTCCTACGGCTGAAGACATGATTTCTGTCAGGTCCGGCTCCCAGTGAGGTCTCAAATTACCCTGTATAGACTGAGGTTTTTGTTGTTTATGCATTTGACTCCAGTTGAGCTCGTGTTATCGCTGGCATTAAAAATACAGAGTTCTGTACTGTTACTGTGCATCAAACGTTGCCTGATTTGTTTGAACATAGAAAATAGAACAAACATCACTCAGAACTAGATTAAGGATCTAATTTTGAAGAACCAGCCAACCGTAGCCGATCCTTCTCACAGCAAACAAATGTTTCCCGAGGCCTGAGTAACTGAGGTTTGAAAACAAAGCCTTAGTGCTGCCATCCAGAAATCCAGTGGATGGTTTTGTTCCTTTTCTTCCTGTGAGACATGAATCTGTCACCTGTGAAAGAAATCATGATGTTTTTGAGACGAAGGAATGTTTTGATGGTCTCCCTACCTTGAAAGAGGGTCTCATCTTACAAAAAAACAAGGCTACGTTCTGTCCGTGCAGAAACCGTGGGGCCGATCTAAAGGGGAATGCACAAGAAGTGTGTGCACATGGAAACATACAGTCCAACAAAACATCTCAAATGCTTGATCTTGCTCCCAAACATCCACGATCGAGTGATTTCCTTCGATCTCACACAAACCTTCTTACATGAGGTTTATGGTGTTTGCCCCATTCCCCGAATTAATCCAATTACACCACTGTTGCATCATTTGGTGACACAACTCATAATCTCTGGAGTTTCCCTATAATCCACTAACTTCATTTGCACTTTTGTTCCCTCCAGTTAAACTGCTCCTAGTTTTTCTGGAATGAAAGAATTTTCGTTGTTGGCCAAAATAGCATTGTAGGTCTGAAATCAGTGACGTTTAATTAGCTATTATCTGATGACGAGTAGCAGCATCCTCTTTTCTTTACTAGTTACAGCACAAAGTAATCTTGAACATCAGTGGTATGCTAAAAGAAATAAAATGCCTCATGTCAGCACTCAAATCAGTGCTTAAATGCTTACATCACCAGTAAAACAACATGAACACATTCAATGAAATTTATAATAATTTAAAATAAAATATAAGCAAATATATGCACTATATTAAATATTCATTCTAATACTTTTTATTATTCATCATATTTTAGATTTTTATTTTATATTGTTTATTGTACGTTCAAATAAATCTGTCATACATATGGTTTATTTTCTTCAGACGAGCATGAATGCTTTAAGAGAAATATTCCATATAGTGAAATTGGTATGTGTATGTGTTGATAAAAATATTATGAATTCAAACTTTTGCTCACTCAAACCTATCCTTTGACTAATCTGTGTTGTTCTTTTCAGTGTTGTTTTTGGCCCACAATGAATTTCACTGAATGGACAAGAACAAGAACAAGCAATATTCTTCCAAATGTCTTCCTTATGGGAAAGAAAGTACTGGTTTTAATGGTGAGTAAATATTGACTGATGAATTGTCTATCTCTATATTTTAGTTCTGGTTCACCACAACTGGCCAACTATAGGAGAGAAGAAACAACTATACTTCAGCATTCTTATCTTTGGCTTAATAACCCGACCGACCTGAAAGGCTGGTTTAGAGTAAGAGGCAGGTGGAAAGAGGTCACTAGTGCCAAACTACAGGAAAAAAAAAAGCATGGAGTCGGTGCCAAACAAAAGAAAGCCAACAATTCGAGTGGTATAAAAGCCCTATTGTGCCATACTTTACAAACCCAAGCACCAGGAGCAGGGAACAGAGGGTCAAATCTTACGGCAAAGCATAATCTACCAAAGTCTAGCTGCTACCAAAAGTGTTGCAGCCCTGCTGATGTTTGTTTGTGCGCTGGTGTGCAGTGACTTAACATTTGGCTGACTAACAGCAGCAGAGGCTCGTGAGGTCGTTCTGCTGTGGGTTAGTGTGTTCTCACAGCTGACGACTTCTGGTGGAATAACCCGAGCAGGGCCAAACTCAAGGGAATTATGGGTCACCTTTAACGCAAAACAAGGGGAGAAGCCAAGAGGGCAGGAAAGGGCACAGCTGGCCTAGCACACACAGAGTACTGTGTGACAAGAGACATCCGGAGTAGCACTGTGTAGTTGTTCGGTAAACCAGTCTGGTTCAGCATATGATGCAGTGGCCCTTCCCTCGCTCTCTCTGATTGGCTCTCCTGTCTCTGGGCATGCTTCTGCAGAACAAAACAACATTTAGCCAATCAGAGGAAGGCACGAATTTCCCTTCTGTTGCAAACAAACCTAAAATTCAACATGAGTGACATCAAGGGTCTTTAAATGAAACCACAAGCATGTGGTTGTTGCTGCATCTGCAGACAGGTACCATACACTCAGTCTCGCTGGAACACGATGTGATCTTGTTTTGTTTTTCCAAAACATGATTGACCATATTCTTGTCTGTGCAAAACAAAGTACAACACTTACTTTTGTACTGTGTTACAGTACAACATGCATGATTTAGTGATTCACCAGGTTACTTTTCTGGTTTAACTTTTCACCATTCAGTCCTAAAAGGGATGTGTCCTATTTGTCTTGTCTTTATAATAAAGTACTTGAGAAGAGCAACAATACATAAGTTGTTGGAAATGTTGGTGTTTATTTAAAAGTTAAAAG
>JAUCMU010000013.1:10640706-10659857 GCA_032275025.1 Enteromius treurensis
GAAGGTGTAGAACCATCTCAAGAATGATCAGAAGAAATGGACAGCACCTGAGTTAAATATATGAGTGTCACAGCAAACGGTCTGAATATTTCTTTTTTAATAAATCTGCAAAAATGTCAACAACTCTTTGTTTTTCTGTCAATATGGGGCACTGTGTGTACATTAATGAGCAAAAAAATGAACTTAAATGATTTTAGCAAATGGCCGCTGTAAAACAAAGAGTGAAACATTTGAGGGAATCTGAATACTTTCCGTACCCACTGTATATGTCTGCACACAATCAGATTTTTTTTGTTCTTGATTTTGGAATTTGCTAGCTCTGTCTAGTCCCACTTTTGACGCCATATATATCATGGATGAATTTCTTGCAATATATTATCACATTGCTGGTGTTGTGATATATCATGGACAAAATATTGTGATAGTATTATATCACGAGTTAACCTGCGATTCCAACCCATAATTTCCGTCACTAAAAAATTAAAAAAGTTATTGCAACTTTTTGTCTCACAATTCTTACTTTTTTCCCCTCAGAATCGAATTTCAAACTTGAAATTCTGACTATTTTTTTTTTTCTCAGAATTGTGAAATATAAGCTCTCTCGCAATATTTGTCACAGACTTTATAACTAGCAATTGCGAGTTTGTATCACGCAATCCTGATTCAAAATTCTGAATTGTGAGATAAAAAAGTCGCTATTTTTTTTCCGGTGGCAGTTATAAAATAAAAGTTTCATTCATTATTTTTTTTTATTTTTTTTTAATTTGTTGGCAGCCAAATCAGTGCTTGTGTTGAAAGACTAATCGAATTCCTCCAGTGAAACCAAGTGAAAGACTTTAACTGGAGAGTTTTCTTCAAGGGCAAGACTTTTTTCTTTTACAATGCTAACGTTTTACTTGAACGTGGAGTTGAGTATCCTTGTCTAGCATTTTAATCTGATGGTGTTGAAACTCACTGTCTGTGTTTTGTTTCAGATTGGGCTGTTTTGTGAGTGAACCTGTGTCGCCATGACAACCCACGTGACCCTGGAGGATGCACTGTCCAATGTGGACCTGCTGGAGGAGCTTCCTCTCCCAGACCAGCAGCCATGCATCGAACCCCCACCGTCCTCCATCATGTACCAGGTACAGTCGCACAAATGTTTTCTTTTTATTTATTTATTTGTTGTTTAGTGTTCACAGTAAGTTTAAACATAACTGGACTGACCTTCTGTCTGTTACTAGGCAAACTTTGACACCAACTTCGAGGACAGAAATGCGTTTGTCACTGGTATTGCCCGCTACATTGAACAGGCCACTGTGCACTCCAGCATGGTGAGTAGAAGGAGGACTTTGTGAGACAGCACATTAGAATTGCTGGTCATGTGACCAGAGCAGCAATAACGAAAGGATGTTGCATTATAACAAAGCTGCTCTTTATGGTTCTTTCTGAAATCTTTATCAGAAGGGCACTGAGAAGCAGAAACGGTCAATTCAGTTTATCTGGTGTAGGCTTTTCTTTGTTATAGATCATTTTTTTAAATCGGTCAAGAGACATGCAGTTCCCTTCCCAAAGCTTTTACTTATAAAAAGTGTTACTATAATTTTAGGTACTGTAATAAAACCATGTTTTTCCAGCAGGGAAACTGGCAGTATCATAGTATTCTGTGAAGCACCTTGAAGTAACAGTTTGTGGTTAATTACACATTTTTTGTGAATAAATGAATGCATTTATAAAACGCCCGAATTCATTAAATTGATCAAAAGTGACAGTTTAAAATGAGTGCTGTTTATCGGAATATTCCATTTAAAAAAGGAATTTACAAAAATATTATGCAGCACAACTTTAGTGAACACTGATGATAATAAAAATATATTTTTGAGTGCCAAATGAGCATATAAGAATGAATTCTGAAGTCATGTGACACTGAAGACAGCAGTAGTGATGCTGAAAATACAGCTTTGTATCAGAGAAATAAATTACATTTTAAGATGCATTCAAATAGAATTAATTTTTTTTTATTTCTAAGAATATTTCACATTGTTAGTGTATTTTTATTTAAATATATGCAGCCTTGATAAGCAAACTTCAAAATTTTACAATTTTGATTCAAAAAACAAATAAATACCATGGTATATGAATGATACAGAGGTAAAGAATGATCACCTCTAGGTAGAATCTGGTTCTGTCATAGTATTGCAACAGTACAGTTTATGCATGGATTTGGCTAGGGAATTGGGAAGAATTGGAATACTTATGGATCTAAATTATGAATCCACTTATCATATTAAACTATATTTAACAGTTCACTAACAAGAAACTATTTCAAATTCTTTTGACTATGACATGTCATGCATGTCAAGTCAGTGTGACTTTCATTATCCTTAACATAGGATGTGTGAATTCTTGAAGTGAACATCTAACCTGTTGATGTTGTTTGAGGCGTTCTGACAGATGGAACAGTAGTGACTATTTAAGGGTCAGGCATGTGAAAGCTGGGCAAGATGTTTTGTGCCATATCAAAACCCACATCAGTTTCAATTCAGTTTTTTCACAAAGACACCTTTGTTTATGCTTGTTTTGTACAGTTTTGTTTCTGTGGGGGTTTGTGCCGATAGAAATGGTATTGAAGGAGCTACTCCACCTCTTCCTCTCACGGCTCAGTGGGGCTCGTGGATGTGCGTGGACTGTCAAACAGGAGTGCACATTACTCAGTGAAACAGAGAAGTTCTCAAGGACTGGATGTCCTCTTTGCTTCAGCTACCTTCTGCAAAGCTCTAATAAGAGCATAGATGTGGACATTCATAAGGGGCTGGATGAATGATGTGGTCTCTCTAAACTTGGATTTAGGAGTAAATATAGTGTTTCCAAATTAACAGCATAAACCCTCATACTGTCTTATGTTCTTTCTCGTCTCACTTTTATACATATCAATCAACTTAAAGGAATAGTTCACCCAAAAATGAAAATTAAGACATATTTTACCCCAAGTCATCCTGGGTTTATTTATGACTTTTTTTCTTTCAGATGAACAGTCTGAGTTTTATGTATCCTGGCTCTTCCAAGCTTGGTATTACTGGTGGATATTGCTAATATTACCATCCCAACTTTCTAACCACGGCACTCTCATTTCGATCCCGCAAGCAACAATGGTGTACCAGATCAAATGCTATGGCGAAAGTTTGAGCAAAAAATGCTAACTGAGCCTCCAAGGAGACAAGAGAGCAGTGGATTTATTTACTCTAATATACAGATATACTAATATAAAAGGATATATATATATATATATATATATATATATAATAAATTAATCGTATGGTACACGAATCGATACACCCCTAAATATATATTTACAAATTATAAGTACTGAATTACATATTACTTTTAATAATACTTACTTTTAATATTTAAAATTACATATACTAAATATATTACATATTTTTAGCTGCTTTTTCTCCAGCTGTTTCTAAAAAGTACAAACTTGTATGACCAGGATTCAGGGCTTCTTCAACCACTGACTAGTTTAATAAGTTTGCACAGTTTGCAAAGCCCTTGATGTAAGTCTTGCTGAATGATACTGAATTGTGATTGGCAGAAATCCAGGTTACATGATTTATTAATGGAAAGTAGAGCATAATTAGGGACTTCTATACAGAGTCTACAATAAAATGTATGCAGTACAACATGACAACTGAATTACTGCCACTGTAATCGGCAGGACTGTCTAGACTGAAAGGGCTCTGGTGATTCTTTGTTTGGCGTCTCTCCATTTCTCACTCTGTGTACACCATCATTGCTGCCTCGCAAGTGCTGGTAATTCCTGTAAGAAATCTAGATCTAGTTATACTATGTAGCAATCATGCTCACTCCCAGCACAAAAGAAAAAAAGTGTCTGATGGATTGTTGTTTCTAAGCATGAGGTCAGCGAAAAGTCATTGACCACACATTTACACAGAAATCACAAGGGATAGCTGGTTCCTGTAAAGTTGTACATTTTCCTAATTTTCAAACTGTGTTTATCGTCTCAGAACGAAATGCTGGAGGAGGGGCACGAGTATGCCGTCATGCTGTACACCTGGAGGAGCTGCTCCAGAGCCATTCCTCAGGTACACAGACACACACGTGACATCTAATGCATTTTGGCCTACTGGCCCATATAAGATTTTACTATCAGGTGTGTCATGGTGGAGAAGAGGATCTCAATAAGAACGGGCTAGAGTATCATCGATATATGCGTAGATTTCAGTTTTTGAATGTTACTGCCAGCGTTCAAAAGACTGTGCTAAGAGAAGAGAATCTGAACTCTTTTTTTGAATTGCTTATCTAAAAGAGATGATTGAAATGACCCCACTGGACAACATGACTGGCCTGCACTCGCTGCTGTGAAAAGGCTCATTATTCATTTCATAATTCGAGATCTGAATCCTGCTGACGCCCTCTTGTGCATATCAGGTGAAGTGCAACGAGCAGCCAAACCGAGTGGAGATCTATGAGAAGACTGTAGAGGTGCTGGAACCTGAGGTCACCAAGCTCATGAAATTCATGTACTTCCAGGTAAGAGAGGAATAAAACTCTTTCAACTCTATTCAGTGTTTATTAATCCTCAAATGCCATAATTATTCATCAAACAGCAACTTTGATAAGAAAGAGGGAGAAACACTAGGCAAACTAGGCGTAGTTTTTGCTGTGCTTTCAAAGTTGCTATTGAGATTTGTGACATTTAGGTATTATATGGCTTTAACGCTGATATCCCTCCTTCTAGCGCAAGGCCATTGAACGTTTCTGCAGCGAGGTAAAGCGACTATGTCATGCTGAGCGCAGAAAAGACTTTGTGTCCGAGGCCTACCTCCTTACTTTAGGAAAGTTCATTAACATGTTTGCTGTGCTGGACGAACTGAAGAACATGAAGTGCAGTGTTAAAAATGACCACTCTGCTTACAAGAGGTATTAGGGTCATGCTTACATTTTAAGAGTCGTTAAAACACTGTGACATACATGCATGCATGCAATATTTAAAAAGGTTACATATTTATTCTGTTCCTTTACAGAGCTGCTCAATTCCTGAGAAAAATGGCTGACCCACAGTCCATACAGGAGTCCCAAAACCTCTCTATGTTTTTAGCCAATCACAACAGAATTACACAGGTACATTTAACTTCAAACATGGTGGATTCATGGTAGTGGAATAAGCAATAATAAAAACCATAAAACTGGTCCATACAGCTTCTGTAACTGTTTTATGGATAGTCTTGTCTTCCCCCAAAGCTTCTCTGTTTACTATTCATTTGGACATTTGCGTGCAGTGTGTCATGTTTTATGTGATGTTTGTCCAGTGTCTGCACCAGCAGCTGGAGGTGATCCCAGGTTATGAGGAGCTGCTGGCTGATATTGTCAACATCTGCGTGGATTACTACGAGAACAAGATGTACCTGACCCCCAGTGAGAAACACATGCTGCTAAAGGTGAGCGCATTCATTCTTGCTGAAGGTTTTTAGACTCTGCTGAAAGATTTTTACAAATGAAGGCATGGCTCTGTGTTTCAGGTCATGGGCTTTGGCCTATATTTGATGGATGGGAATGTCAGCAACATCTACAAGCTGGACGCAAAGAAAAGGATAAACCTTAGCAAAATTGATAAATTCTTTAAGGTGAAGACAAACGTTCTGGTTCTCTGGAAAACTGACTGTTTTTTTTGTCACAATCCTTTGAGTTTAATATTTATGTTGGTTGCTATCACAGCTTCAGGTCGTGCCACTGTTTGGAGACATGCAGATCGAGCTGTCGCGATACATAGAAACAAGTGCTCACTACGAAGAAAACAAGTCCAAGTGAGTGATTGAGTACTTGACATAAAAAGCATTTAATGAATGCCATCATCTTGTAAACAAAAGTGCATTGCTTTCCTGAAACTAGTTCTCTTGTTTGCATCACCTGACTGGAGTAATGCTGCTGAAAAATCAGTTTTTACTTACATTTTGAATCATTAAAAAGAGACTCACTTGTTAAAGTGTATGTGTTTTTAGTTGCATCTGTTTCCCTTCTCTCTCAGGTGGACCTGCACTCAGAGCAGCATCAGTCCTCAGTATAACCTGTGCGAGCAGATGGTGCAGATCCGAGATGACCACATCCGGTTCATCTCTGAGCTGGCACGCTACAGTAACAGTGAGGTGGTGACTGGATCAGGTCTGGACAGTCAGAAGTCCGATGAGGAATACAGGGAGCTTTTTGATCTGGCTCTCAGAGGACTTCAGCTTCTGTCTAAGTGGAGCACTCATGTCATGGAAGTGGTACGTTTGAGATCATTTAAACGGTTTTCTGAATTCCCTCTATCCTCTATGTGAACTGTCTTCTCTTTTTCTAGTACTCTTGGAAACTAGTCCACCCGACTGATAAGTTCTGCAACAAGGACTGTCCGGGCACAGCTGAGGAGTATGAACGTGCCACACGCTACAACTACACCAGCGAGGAGAAGTTTGCCTTGGTGGAGGTCATTGCTATGATCAAGGGTCTCCAAGTTCTGATGGGCCGGATGGAGAGCGTGTTCAACCAGGCCATCAGGCACACAATCTACTCCGCCCTGCAGGACTTTGCACAAGTGATCCTGAGAGAGCCTCTCAGACAGGCTGTGCGCAAGAAGAAGAACGTCCTCATTAGGTAAGATGTACACCACTTGGAAAAAATTAACAGACTTACTTTTTTGGGCATTACTTATCTCCTTGCTTCCATATAGTGTACTTCAGGCAATTCGTAAAACCATCTGTGATTGGGAAGGAGCTAGAGAACCTCCTAATGACCCCTGTTTGAGGGGAGAGAAGGACCCCAAAGGAGGATTTGACATTAAAGTTCCTCGTCGCGCTGTCGGCCCCTCGAGCACACAGGTCAGTTAAATTGTGTTTGCAAGGTAGATGATGTTTAGTAATGTTTCCAAATGTTGTTTCTGAGTATCATGTGTTCCTCACTGTCCTGTAGCTCTACATGGTGCGTACCATGCTGGAGTCTCTCATCGCCGATAAAAGTGGCTCTAAGAAGACTCTTCGCAGCAGTCTGGATGGCCCCATTGTTCAGGCCATAGAGGACTTCCACAAGCAGTCTTTCTTCTTCACCCATCTCCTGAACTTTAGTGGTGAGACAACAGCAGCAGTTTTCTATTTTGCAACTGTATGTCAGTATAGACTGAGAAATGGTGATGTTTTCTTTTTCTCATGACTGGCTATCAGAGGCCCTGCAGCATTGCTGTGATCTGTCCCAACTGTGGTTCAGAGAGTTCTTTCTAGAGCTCACCATGGGCCGTCGCATCCAGTTCCCCATTGAGATGTCCATGCCTTGGATCCTCACCGACCACATTCTGGAGACCAAAGAGCCCTCCATGATGGAGTATGTGCCACATACACAGTTTATACTGTTATACTGGTTTGGAGTCAGTCTAATATATGTGAACCTGGACCACAAAAGCAGTCTTAAGTCGCTGGGGTATATTTGTAGTAATAGCCAAAAATACATTGTATGGGTCAAAATTTTAGATTTTTTTTTTTTGGCCAAAAATCCTTAGGATAGTAAGTAAAGATCATGCTCCATGAAGGTATTTAGTCCATTTCTTACTGTAAACATATTAAAACTTAATTTTTGATTAGTAATATGCATTGATTAGATCTTTATGTGAGAACTTTAAAGGTGATTTTCTCAGCATTTAGATTTTTCTGTACCTTAAGATTCCAGATTTTCATATAGTTGTATCTCGGTCAAATATTGCCCTATCACACATCAATGGGAAGCTTATCTATTCAGCTTTCAGATTATGTATAAATCTCAATTTCGGAAAATTAACTCTTACGACTGGTTTTGTTCACATTTGGGAATCTAGCATCTTTAAAATAACGGTACAATACAAAAATTCGGAATTCTTTTAACAACAGTCATTACATTTTGTTTCGAAAAGATGTCCTTTTGAACTTTTTTTAAGCAATTAGCGATTACAGTCTCTCTGGAGGAGTGCAGGGAGGCGACTCTGCCTTATCATAATGAAACGCCGTTTTGTATGTGACCTCACACCTGTACATATTCTCACCGCTCCATTTATGAGCCACAACCGAGTACAGTCCCACAGCCGAGAAGGTGCCTCCAGGCTCTCGGTGCACTTGTGGAGAGCTGGCGTGTTTTTTCAGGCCTGGTGCTCCGTTTACCTTCCATGTGATCCTCACCGCTTTAGACTGTAATCCGGTGATGACACAGGCCAGCGTCACTCTCTCCGAATGCTTCTGAACTCCAGCAGGGAGAAGAACATGCACTTTCGGAGTCGCCTGATGATCAACACGTAAGCGAGGAACTGAAAAACATGCAAATAATGAGTATAAACAGAGAAAAACCTCATTTCTAAAATTCCTGAAAGCATCTCCCACCTTCTACGATAAGCCGAAGTCCTCTGCTAAACATCAGGTTCATCGAGTCCTCCTCACCTGATGCAATGCTGTAACAGAAATCTGCAATGAGCTGCATGATCAAGACATTAATTGGCTGAATCGATTTTGACTTTAAAATCTTACCGCAGCAGAAGAAGAGAGATGATAATGATAATCCCACCAGTTGCCTTTCTATTGGTCATTTCGTTTGTGTTACTTTTAATTTCTTGACATGTATTGCGTGCGAGCGAACGCTGTCTAAGAACGCGCTCTAGAGCCAGTGAAGCTTGATTTGACTCAGTGTTGACTCTTATGAGGGTGACGGTTGAGGGGAGAACGTCCCTTGTGCTCGTATGCTCTGTGCAGATGGTCCATTTAAAAGCAATCAACCATTGCACTGTTGGTTCCTTCACAGGGTAAATCAATCAGGTCTTAGGAAATTCGTTTTTCTTTTTTATATGATCAGAAATATTTTATATTGTATTTATATATTTATATATATATTCTAAAAAAAAATAATATTCTAAAACTAACAGAGAGCTATTATTTTTATTTATTTTTTAACTAATTTATTATTATTATTATTAATTTTTTTTTTTTTTAAATAAAAAATGTGTGATTTTGTTGTTTTATAATTTTTATTATTATAATTATTTACATAGTTTATCTACATAGTTTATATTCATAATTATTTTAATACGTTGCAAGTTAAACGATATAATAATTCAAAATGTTTTATTTATTATGTGCTTTGTAGTTGTTATTGTATCATTTTTTATTTTATTATATTATTTTATTTTTTTCTCCGAAGTTTTCTACATTTTATTTCATTTTTTCAATTTTAGTAAAATTGAACTATGTAAAATTCGGTTGTTTATTTTATTTCAAATAATTCATTTCCCCCCTTTTTTTGTTCATCAAAAATAACTTTGTTATTTTATACTATCTTAAACAACCTTTCACTTTCTAGTTTATACTGTAGTTTATGCTACATGTGTGAAGTCTATTAGGCTTTTTATTCACAGATGCAGTGCTTATATACAGCATATACTGTAGCTAATACATGCAATACTTAAATATATACTATATGTGTGTGTATTTGTATATAGATAATAAATAAAACCCAGTACACATATATATTGTAAACAAAAACTTTTATTTTGGATGTAATTAATTGTTTGACAGCACTAAATATAATATATAATATAACATTGGATTAATGTCTTTTTCCTGGAATGTAAAGATTATTTGAAGTACGGAAAAGATGCAAACACACAATTGCTATTTGTGTTTATTAATATACATTTTTTCCATGAAATGCTGAAAAATAAATATCGTTAATCTTTTCTGTTATACACCAAAAAGTATCAGTGTGCTAAAAACATATTTGACTGTTATTCCGTTCAGAGGGACATAAAAACAGGAAAGAGCGGTTGGTTTACTGGCAGAGACAGATGCTCGTTCTATCACAACACCGCCAGCACTTCTGCACAGATCTCCTGGGAGCCAACTAATCCAATTAGACCAAGGTTTGCAGGGTTTGCAATGCAAGCCAGAAATATTTGAACATTAAAAAGAAAGCTTTCGTGATAGAAAATAAAAAAAAAGTTTATTGTTTTCCATAAATAAAGTTTATTTGCAGAAGAATACATTGAAGATCAGTTTATATCAAAACATAATATATATGCATTTAGTCGCCAAACATTCCCATCCCTTTTTTGTTTGAAAACCCGCAATAGTAAGTTCCAGTGTCATTTTGTAAAGTTGTGATGATTTGTAAGAGGTGACGAGGGTGTAACCCTTCCCTGGTTAAGATGGTGTATCTGCTGTGGTCCAGTGCCGTCCCGTAGTGGACTTGTGAAGTGTTGGTGATATTGTAGGAGAGGATCAGCTGTGGCTCGTGCCACGGACTCTGTTTATACCAGCTCAAAACCCCTTTGCTGCTGTTGGGTATCAGGGGACAGCTCAGGGTGACATTTTGCCCCTGCTCCACTGAGACATTCAATGAAGTCTTCCATAAAGAGCCTGAAATTACATGCATACAGTATAAAACGCATACATATGCATGCATATAAAAGTCATGAGAACTTATACAGTATATACTAATTTACTCATGATATATATATATATATTAATATGTTTTTAAAAGGCAAATAACAAACTTAAAATATTTGAGGAGAAATATGAGTTTAAAAATCTTACAGTGCAGTGCCAGATACAGAAGTGAAAACAGCTTTATGTTGCAGTTTGCATAAAGATCCATGGTTTTATTATCCAAGCCAACTTGAGAGCTGTTGAAGTTTGTCTGTCTAAAGCAGCTTCCTGTAGGATGGTAAGTTCAGTCCTTACAGTTAGACCCGTCTCTCAGGAGAGATGAAACTGCTGGAGGGAGGGTGCAGATGATGTCATGACCCCAGAAAATGAGACATGCAGATAATAACATTTTACAAGTGTAGATAAACAACATATGTATTTAAGCTGTTTCTGCCACTGAATAAATTTTTTTTTATTGCTTATTTTTTTGCAATTGAGAGTTTGTACCTTACCTCAGTTTAAGAGAAGTGGCAGCACAACGTCTCCTCTTTATTACCAGTTACAGCACAAAATACACCTGCATAAACATCCAAATGTATGTTAAAAGAAAGGGTCCTCCTTATTCAAATCTGTATTCTGCCTTAATCAGTGTTTCAACTGAAACAGAAACATATCAGTATAAACAGCTTGTAGCCTAAGCAATAGGTAACATTTATCTTAATAAATTAACTTGATAGATTCATTAGTCACATTTAAAATCGTTAAATAGATGCAACATTTTAATTATACTCTATACTCTTTATGTTTGAGTTTTTATGACAGTGACCATTTATATTTGTATTTCAAAAGACAAATTGGAGTGAAAATATAATGGTAAAGTTACTTTTACAACTTGTTTGTATGCAAGTTAGTTTATTTTAACACTGAACCTCGAGTCTTAACCCTTTATTCTAGCTGAGCCGAAACTAAACGTTGGCTGAACGTCTGATGCATACGGTACACTTTTCTGGAAACACTTCAGCAGTGTCAAAGTCCTCATCTGATTGGTTGAATTTGAGCGGATTTCCGGGGGATGCGATTCTCGCGTTTATTTACGGTCCGCCGGGAAACAAAGCGCAGACGTGTGATTGTGGAAAAAAACCCTGTTGTGTTTACATGAGTGACAATAAGCATTTATTAAGATCAGTTGAACGTTGGATTCTCAAAAGTATGCGATCCAATTTTACTAGTTGTGTGTCTCCGACTATCTATTATGGAAGATCCAGTGAAGTACCTAACTCAGGAGGAGATATCACCCACGTTTGCTGGCAAACATGAAACAACAGACGCTGACATCGAAGCTGGCCGATTCATTATAGTGTTCGGTTCTCCAGAATTGCTCGTGGGTGTTAAAAACTGGAGAGATATGCTTCAAACAGATGTTTACCGCGAGCGTCTCATAGGAATTTTCTATCTGACTGACTGTTGCACGCCGTTTTGTTGTTGTGGGGACAAACAAACTGTGATTGGTTGTTTGACATGTCGGTCAAACGGGTCTAGCTACGCAAAACTAACCTACACCTAACCCTGCCCCTAAACCTACCTGTCACTGGGCTTTAGACAAATCGTACAAAATCTAATTTGTATGAATTAGCAGAAATTTTCCACCTCGTACGAACTGGTCGTGAGACTGTGTTAATTTTTCCGTATAAATACCATGAGTTTTCATTTTTATTTAGCGTACTAAATGGCCTGGCATTTTATTCATATTTTTATGACCGACTTTGCTACAATTATGTTTTACAACCAAAAAAAGAGAGATGCAAACTCTAATTCTTTGTAGCTATGTGAATGCACCAGTTGTTGTATTTATAATCTTCTCCATTATCAATAATTACCAGGACATTAAATAAGAACATGTGTACAAATGTTTCTCAATCTGGAATCTGAACCTGATGTTTTCTGCCCAGAATAGACACACATGGAATCTAGAGATCTGGAGTACACATTCATTAGGTTAGTGAGTGAGTCGGAGCACTGGTGTAAAATGCTTGTGGGAGCTCTTTGCTGTTACTGGCTGAGGTTGCAGCGGACGGTAGATCTTCACGTTGTCAATGCACACATGCAAATTGTAAATGCAAACAAGGAACAAGAGCTATGTGGAAAGATGGCTGGGTGTTGCCAGCATTTCATTTATTAAACATGTACTGATAAAATAATAGGGTAACAATTTATTTTAATAGTCCACTTTAGGCATTCTACTAACAGCAAGTAACTACATGTCAACTAGCAGTCATTAGAGTATTAGTAGGATGTCTGCTTAATAACTTCTAATACTTTATTTTGATGTACCCACAACGTACTGACTTTGCAAGAATATTAACTTACTCTACTAACCCTAAACCTACCCTAACAGTCTACTCTGAGAGGTAATAGACATGTAGCTGTGAATTAATGAGAATTAGTTGACATGTAGCTACTAAGTTACCTAAAGTAGAACGTCTAAAGTGGACTATATTTACTTTGTAAACATTTCACAACAAAAATACGCATGTAGGACCTCAAGGTGGTCATTTGTACAATTAAAAAGACTTTTACTTGCAGCTAATTTTTCATCATGTTGATCCTTTAGAGGCCTTTCACATTTTTGGTGTCAAATATGATGCGGTGGACTTATAGGGTTAAAATAATAGTGTGCATTTTATTGAAATAAAATAGTTCAGAAAAAGGATGGATGCAACAGTGAATAATCTTCCACTCCAAAACTGTGTGCCAGATGCTAATAAACTCTGTCAAACTCTATTTCACAACACAATAGAATCTCGCAAGACTTAAAAATTTAACTTCAGGAATTCAATAAAAGGGCCCATGGAAACAGCCGCCACCCTTCAGAATTATGTAAGAGCCCCCAACTGATGACTCATCACTTGCTGGAAACACTGAGCAGCAGAATGTCGAAGGTCCGTTCTAACTCGAACCAGCTCTGGAGTGCTGCTCTTGAACCAGCAGAGGACGCCTGAGGGTGAGGTCTATGCAGTTTAAATATTTACATATCGGACAGTCTATCTATATAAAGAGTGACAGCTATCATCTGTATAGAGCTAAATAGATTTCATACAGTCGGTCCTCCTAAAAGCTGCTGTTTGTGTAAGTTCGTGTGACTCAAAGGGGCATGGACACTCTTGGCAAAACTTCAGGAAACACTGAGTTGCTCCTGTTGAAAAGTCCTAGCAGAGGTAACATGCTCTCCTAAGATTCGAGAGCCCTGCCAGGACACTCCCCATCACCGTGGAATGGAAACTGAAACATGGCCTTTCAGTAAAAACTGGAGGGAGGCGAGTTTTGTTTTTTGTTTTTTTTCAGTAACGGCGAGGATAACCTCTAGCTGATGTCACGTTGCAGCAATCCGTGTGTTGGGAGGGCTGAGGAACTAGACGGCAGGTCCCATCACAGGAGCAGAGCCACTCCCCTTTCCTGAGCCGAGCTTGGAGGGGAAACCCAGGCTTTAAAAGTTTCGTTTCACTTAGAAGACAGTCCCTCACCAGACTCGCACCTAGCAGCCCGTTCTTCTCAGACACCTCCGAACCGCGTGCCTCAGGATGACCAGCTCCAAATCTTCCCAGACCACTCGTAACATCGTGATCGCCTGCCTGGCCCTGTGGTCCATCATCTCTCTTATCATTATTGTGGTATGGGCCACCTCGCCCGAGATGAAAGGAGCCAGTCAGTGTCGGACGGAGATGCAAGACCTCAGGGAGAAACACGAAGGAGCAAAAGTCGTGTGGAACAAAGACCGAAAAGCTCTTGAGGAGCTGGTGAGACAGGGATGGAGGAACCAGACCACTTTGCAGAAGCAGAGTGACCAGTACAAGGAGCAAATACAGTTTCTGAACATCTCTCTGAATGACAGGCTGCAAGAAATTGTGAGTTTATCTTCTTGTTTGGGTTTTGAACTAACCTCATTAAGTCAGAGCGACATGCAGATTTGAAGAACAGAACAAAACATGCCTTAAAGTTTTATTTCAGCTGAAACCCAGATATGAAACTGTTTTGTTTTGCATAATGAGCCTCAACGGGAAGTCGAGGACAGGTCAGGTTCAGTTAAATCTGTAGGGTTATGCAAATAAATGCCAAATCAAAACCTCTCCTGCCTGTCCAGGGGGAAGGCTATCAATCCCAGCTCTTCCTGGAAAAAAAAAAACTTTTCTGATAATCTTCCCATTGTTCCTAAGGAGACTGTGTTTCAAAACATGGGTGTTAAATTGCATTTTAGTTTTGGCTTGATATTCTGTGGCCTTGTTTTTGACCTTTGGAGGTGGTGGCGGTCTTCACTCGCACGCCCATGAGATCTGACAGCCACTCCTTAATGTCTTAGTGTGAACATCCACAGCCTAACTTGTGCTTAATTAAGCTTCTGTTTCTCCATAGGCTTTTCTCAACGAAAACATCACAGTGTTAGAAAGCAGGATTGAAAAATACAAACTCATTCAGGAGAACCTCACTGCTGAAATAAGCCTGCAGAAAGGTAGGAAAATTCACGTCAGAGTTTTTCCTCTCATCAGAGCACCCATGAAAGGAGTGCTCTCTCCCGCTCTCTCTCTCTCTCTCTGACGATATTCTTAGATGCATTTTCCCATGTTACCATAGAAACTCGGAAGAGACAACAAATAGGAAAGGCTTGTTTGTAACATGGAATTCTCTACAGTGGCTGGCGTAATAACATGAAGCGCAGTAGCTAGTGGTATTTTTTTGCCCTGTCTATATATATATATATATACACACACACATATGCATTTATGTACTATATTAACAGAAAATGTTGCTCAGTGCAAGTAAATGTTACGCTGCTGATTGAAGGTTTTTTGTACAATGCCTAACTCATCTAAAAAACTGCTAAATCCGGCTGAAACTAGTTTGCTGGCCTTAACTAGTCTCCCAATCTGGCTGGACTGATTTGTAGGTTAGTTATCAACTTTATCTTTAACCAGACTGAACCGGTTAGACTATAAATCAGCTTAATAATCATGGTGGGAAACTGGAGAGTATCTAGGACACTTAAGTCAGCTTTGCCAGGTGGAAGAGCATCTTAAACTAGATAAGACCAACCCAAACCAATCATGAAGCCACCTAAAGTTAGTGCTTTCTTTCCAGCAGGGAACGGTATTGTTCAAACCATAATGAACAGAATATTGTTTAATTTGCAAAGGATTTCCTGGCTCACTAAACAACTGCAGGAAATGGCTCCTGAATGCATGAGATATGAAAATAACGGGTAATACAAGAGTGAAAGCTCACTCACTCGGCTGATAAAGCGGTTATCTGAAAAAAGCTGGCCAATGCTGGACCACTTTGTCAAAAAAACAGGATAGGTGTGATGACCAGTAAAGCTTTTCACACCAAGACTGTATTTTAATACCAGTGTCGAATTTGAGACAAAGCAGCAAGCGAACAGCACCAGCCAGCTACCCGACCCAAAATAGTGCTCTGACATCAACGAGGTCCTTTAAGAAACCAACTGATAAGTTATGCCGTGCCTAGACGTTGCCTTATAAGCCAATGGAGTCTTTTCTTCAAAGAATGCTTGGCATATTGTTAAGAGAGAGTTTGAAGAGGAGCGCAAACATTGTGAGAGGCTGCACGCTATTGGCGTTAGAAAAATGTTACGTGTGGAATGACAGCTTTGTCATAATCATTTCAGACCAGATTGAAGCCCTGGAGCACAATTTGACTCTGAAGGCCCAGGAGTTGGCATCATGTGAGGCTTTACACCTCGCTTCTAAACAGCTCCAAAATGCTGCGGAGAAGCAGAAACAGGCCTGCGAGACCACCAAGCAATATTTACAGAAGCAGCTGTAAGTCATACAGCATACAGTTTCATCGCACTTTAAACATGAGTTTAAACTATCACATTTTGCTGCTGAAATAATATGCGATTCGTTTTCTTTTATTTGACCGTAGCATGAAGTGCAAAGACGTGGACCAGCATGTACATGAATATCATGTTGATCCCAATGACAGCGGAGCCCAAGGAATCACCACAAACAGCGTTACACTGGCTGCGATCGTTTGCCTCAGTCTGCTTTTAGTACCATGTAAGTGCTTTTTGTTTTAGTTGAATCGTATTCCGAGTATGATTATAGTCTCTGTTGTGTCTGTGTTGATAATGAATCAGCATCCTGTGTGCTTATGAGATTCTGGTTTATTCTCAGAGACGAGAGGACAGCTGGATGATGGAGTATTTGGGTACATGTTTCGTTGCAACACTGTTCTGAGGACACCGCTCTGGTGCACTTGTAACCCTGGACTTGAAGCACATGTAAATTGTCATGTGAAAGTGCTGATGCGAAATTTATGATCACCTATAGTTAATGAAGGTATTTGTGTTGCAAGCTTTTTATGGTGGCACGGCTGAGAGCGAGAAGAATTTATTCAACTTCAACAAATGTATGCTGTAACTTTTTTATTTTTTTGATTTAGACTTTTTTTTTTTGTGGAGAAAAATATAAAAATTTTAGGGACTAGATGTTTCAGAATTGTATTTATTTTTGTTTGGAGCAACCAGGCTAATATGACAATGAGATATTAATGTTAAAGAGAAATTTGATCGCACTGTTTTACCACTGTTGTTTTTTTTTTTTTTTTTTTTTTTTTTTAAGAATTTCATGAAAACCTTTTGAAAGCTATTTTTGAATAAACTTATATTGTTGACTCTGTAATTATGACTTGATAAAAGACAGTCTTTAATGTGTGTAACCCTTCCATCAGTAGCTTCTATGTCAGCCTTTTAAACAATAATCTGTTGAAAGAGTTCCCAGTACACATTGACTAGTGAAGGGCGAAGAGTATACACACACACACACCACCAACACCAAATATACCACAGTACCTTCAACCATAAAAATGAGAAATTAATCAACTTATACTGAAAGATGCATGCTTTTAAGAATATATTATTTTTACTATTTCATTATGATACTGAAATAAAGTAAAGTATTTGGTCATGAGAGCTTATCATGTCGGCCAGCACCATGAGGGGGGATACTTTTTCAGCAAATATCTCTTTTAGTGTTATGTGCTTCTACACCCTTTTTGATCTGCTATATTTTCTCACTGATTTTAGGTATACATTTTGGTGGTAGGGATTGGGATAAATTTCTATTTTTGGACAGAAATCAGGATCATGTCAAGCACTGTGAATTGAGCTATTTTGTAATAGTGACTTCCCCACCCCTTTTGAGACTTTTTTTTCAAAAGTTTAGGGACAATTATAGCAACCTCTTGCACAAACCTTTTCTAAGTTTCCGTCTTGCCCACTGATCTTCTATATTCAACTTTATATAGATCAGTGAATTTGCCATTTGTCCTCTAGTGACATTTAGCTACCAGTTTTAGCTACTTTCAATAGAAAGCGACTGGAAACACTGGGCCGGGATGTGCAGTGAATGAGGATGGCAGCAAGTAGTGATAATAATGAAAAACACAGATTTAATAGGTGTGTTCGACTTGAAGTGATCGGTGTATAACATTAAAGTAAATTAATTGTATTAATTTGATTTATTTATGACAACTGTAAACACTAATTTTCCTAGATATTACTTTTTTAATTAATCAGTATCATGAAATTAGATCAATCAAACATGATAGTGGATTATTTTATGTTTAGATTGTTACAACCACCTGTTTTAAGGTGAAGCAACATTACAAAGGGGAGGCCACACATGAAAGTCAATTTAACAAATAAGCATTTAATCAGAATTAAATCAAAATACAAGCATGAACTAAACAACAAAAACAATCCAAGACTGAAGAGGAAAAGTTTAATGGTACCATGGTCCAACCCAGACATTCCTTTCTCCATATCCTTTGTAAGTCGCTGCTCGCAATAGTTAAATGTGAAGTCATTCAGGGAAAAAAATCCAAAATTTCTGTAGTCCCTAATGATGAATGGTACAATGTGTTCTCCCATATTTGAACTACTACTAGTAACTATTACTAGAAACCTTGTTCAAGCAGAAAGTATAATTAGTTATGGGTTTTAACTAAGAATTCTGAAAAATTACCTTATCTGGGGAAAACTGTACAAAATCTATAAACCTCAAGTTTCAATTTATCGTTTAAACATCAGTGCAGTCATGATACACGTATTTTACATAGTCTCAATATCTGCTAATGGTCTTCAGTGTCCATAATCCGCAGTGTAGATTCTAGAAATAATTGCAATGGTATTTATTCTGCTGCCTTCACACGCTGTCGGAGCTATGTAAATACTCGTTTCCTAAATGGAAATTGGATGCTAAAGGCCTTTAAAGTTTTATTTTTTATTATTGGGAAATTAGGAAATACTTGAATACAACAAGCTCCTAATCGCAGCTTGGTAAGTGGGAAATTTCCTATTAAAGGCTAATTTAACTGTTCAGGTGCATTTGTCTCATTCTAATTCATAAACCAATCAAAAGCCCATGGAGGTTTGAACAGCAAACTTGGAGCAAAAGTCCCAACCATTTGGAGCTGGTTTTGACCTCTGGTTATACTGCGTTTGTGATATATTTTTATAGGCTACTATACAAGCTGTATTTTATATCGCCCTACACTAACCATACACCTAAACCCTTACACAACACTATTGTCATTTAAAAAAAAAAAAATCATAAACCACACGTTTGCATGTTTTTAACCCTTTTGCTTCATGGGGACACAGAAAGTTTCCAAATGGACCCGTTTCAGGGTTTCTCCGCAGCGGAAGTCGTCATGGTTGGGTTGATT
>JAUCMU010000013.1:10690886-10707445 GCA_032275025.1 Enteromius treurensis
AATAAATCTGCAAAAATGTCAACAATTCTGTGTTTTTCTGTCAATATGGGGTGCTGTGTGTACATCAATGAGGAAAACAATTTACTAAACTAAAATGATTTTAGCAAATGCCTGCACTATAGCAAAGAGTGAAAAATGTAAGGGGGTCTGTATACTTTCCGTTCCCACTGTATATGTCTATATCGTACATGTAGGCCACACATTCAGATGTTCATATTGAATTATTGATTTATGTGGCGGCAAAGCACTGAAACATTTAGTTTGCTTTTGTTTATGGATTGTTTCAAAGTATGTCGGACCTCAAGTACATTATCTTAAAAGCTCTTTCCAGTATAATGTTGTTTGGAATGAAATTATGTTAACATGCACCTTCAGAATACCACTCTTCTCAAATCACAGCTCTCATAGGACACATTACAACAGGCCGTTACAGTTCACTGCAACAACAAAGAGAGATGTTCTTTTGCTCACACTTAGGTATGCCCTTACTATTCCTGAAATATGGTTAAAGTTGTACGGTTAATTAATTCACTTGTTTAAATCATGAGGCTAGCAAAACTAGCATCTCTTGAAGGTCAGTGTGATACATGATAAAATTAATTAAAAAACATTAACTGTGCTAAAACAAATTTCAGTCCATTAATAAGCATGACTCGTTTTTAGAGGCAAGTCACTTTTTAAATCTTGCTGATGTCCCTTACAAAAACTGTTGTAGGTAGTTACCTTTGTTGTTGTGTGTGTGTGTGTGTGTGTTTGGCGTATAGATTAGGATTTGTATAACCACAGTTTTACTACAAATACCATGGTGTTACTAGGGTTTAACTAACCATGTTTTTTGTTTTGTTCAGTTTTTTATTGTCTCAGCTTAAGAAAAAAAAAAAACATCTGAGAACCAGGTTAAATTGAAACCCTGCACTCCTAAACATGTAGGCTTCTTTCCAAGCCTTGCAAGGGCATGCTTAGCTTCTTATTCTTTGTTTTGTTGTTCGGGCTAGAGCTGAGCTTTGGGGTTTAGCTGAGGACATGTTTTCAGGTTATGTTTGTTCTGTCTTTTGCAGGCGTGGTTACAAAGATATGGATACATCCACAAGACACAACCTAACATGGCTGTCCTGCGATCAGCCCCATCCATGCATTCTGCTATTGCTGCCATGCAGCACAAGTATGGACTAAACATCACTGGGAGTCTAGACAAAGAGACAATAGAGTAAGTACTCCTAAGCACACATACATACAGTAAAGTCACACATAAAATGCACATATTTACTAATGACTACAACATATCAGGCCCATCCTCAAAAAAAAAAAATGGCATTGCAAAATGCCAATTGTACATTTATTTTTACATATTTGTGCAAAACCTATTTGACCCTGTCACATTCCAAAGGTTGCAGGGTTAAGTGTTACAAAGATGAAGGTCAGTCTGAAATTGTCTTATCATCATACCAAATGAGCAAACATATTGATATCAGTATTTTTGATTTATGCAAGAAACAAAGAATAAAACATTTAATCCATGTTATTTTAATTGTAGTATGTATATATACCTGTTCTCATGGCATAAATGTACCTGGAAACAAATTTTTATTTGTAATACCTATGTATTTAAATACGTACCAACTAGGGATGCAACACTACAGTGAGCCCACGGTTCGGTTTGTATCACGGTAACGGTTCGGTTTCGATACATCAATTTTACTGTACAGTATAGCGGGAGGTCATTTGCCCTTTCTATTACCATCGCCTGATTGTCTATGCACTTAATACACAGAAAATGCCCATTTTAATTAAAATGATAGTTTAATGCCTCAAATAGGCTACCGAAATATCACGGTTCACGTGAATGTACCGAACCGAACAGGGCGAACCGAACGGTCCGATAAAGAACCGAAAACCATGGCATCCCTAACAGAATGATAGTATTATATACGGTTATAAAAGCTATGCAGATCAGCATTGCATTATAAATATATTAAAAATACCCAAGACTGCTTGAACACATGTTGTGCTGTAGGGCTGGACCAGAATATTCCATTATTCTAATATTCTTTTACATTTTTTCCCCATACACCTGGCATCCTCCGCGAAACGGTTCTTATTCCCGCTTGAATATGAACGGAGAAATTAGACTGCTGCGCCACTAACACGGAGACCGCGAAGAAAGACATTGGCCAATATTTGAGAGACACTACTAGTCAAAATTATTGCTGCGACTCTCGTAAAGACAACCGCGCAAATGCATGCAATAGGGTGAAGCTGGTCAGCAAAGCCCCAGCAAAAATAATTACCATGAATGTGTCGGGTGAAAAGTAAGGAGATATTCAAATTATTTATTAATAAACTAATATTTGTCTCAAAGATGAAGTTGAGGATCCTGACTCGCCATCTGCTCAATGGATGCGCCTTCATGCCAGAATGGATCTTTATGGTCAGGCTCTTAGCTAATGAATTATTTCGTTTTATAGTAGCTTTCGAATCATGTCTGTGTGCAGCGCTCCTGTTCAACATCAGAAAGCGTATCCTGTTTGTTTTCTTTAAACGCACGTTTTGTTGATAATGTGAGTAGACACACTAAGCTTCCTTTACAGTTCCGGATGATATATTACTCTTACCTTTATGAGCAAAAATTAAGTTTCACATCGCACCGGCGCCTCCATGTCCTGCAGGAATTATGAAGCCCGCTTCAGCTTTCACTCTCCACACAAACGACTGGAGATGCGCATAGCACACAGTTAAATTGATCTGTCTGCCGCCTGGTCATTACTTTAAAAAACAAAAACTTGAATTTAACCAAAAGTGTTCAAAACATATTTCTAAACTAACTTTATAAACAAAAGAAACTAAAATAAATGTAATAATTTTGCTATTAAAAACAGCAGCTGTGTAATGGGGAAGAGAAAGAAAAAAGAGACCGGTTTCTGTCGGACTCGGGCCAGTAATTCTGATGTGCTGTCGAACAAGGTATGGGCGAGGTTGTTAGGAATTTTTGCTGGGAATGTTTGTTTAATGGCCTATTTAACATTTGTATTTAGGCTACTTTCTTATTTAAATGTATTGTTTAACTGATTTATGTTAGCGTTTTTTTGGCTACTTGTCCACTGACAGAAGTGCTAAAATAAACACGCATGTTAGTTATTAATATTTGAGCCTCATTTATTTTGTTTCAAAATTATATATATAGGCTAATAATCTTATATATATGCCTATATACACAGAGGTTATATATAATTGATATATATTTATTTATAAATAAATGTATTACCGTGCCATTTTTTTTCGTTCTTCTTTTATTTAAATAGACTCCCTCCAAAGCTTCAAATATTCGGTGTTGATTACTGCCGAAGCGTCGAAGCTCAAAAAATGGTATTTGGAACAGCCCTAGTGCACAGGTGTCTTTATGACAGCTAATGACCTCAAACAGGTGCTACTGATGTAGAATCAGGAGCAGAGTGTAGCTGGACTATTAAAAAGCTAAAAAACAGGTCTTTGAGGGTCAGAAATCTGACTGATAAGCAAATGATCAAATAATTACTTGACCGTAATTATCAAATAAATTGTTAAAAAATCATAAAATGTGATTTCCAGATTTTTCTCTCAAAGTGGAAATGCACCTATGCTGAAAATTGTAGACCCCTCCACTCCTCACTGTATGTATGTATGTGTGTGTGTGTGTGTGTGTATATATTAATTACTATATATATTTTTTTTTTATTATTATTTATTTATTTTTACTCACCATAGCTCAGTTTGTTGCATAAAAAAATACAGTAAAAACAGTAAAATTGTGAAATTTATTACAATAGAAAGCAGTCATTTCTTCAGTGTTATATAATCCTTCATTTCTTCATATATTGTTATTATTGCTTTTTATTATTTATTCCTGTTTAATTTCTTAATTAATTTATAGGAAAAATGATCAACTCTCAAATATGTTTACCATTATTTACAGAAAACTCACTCCTTAATGTCATTTGGTGTAGTGATAAAGCTTGTGAAGAATATTTAGAATTATCATTGTATTATTATTGGATGACATTAAAAGACTTTATTTAAGGATCACAGTGCAGCTCCAAAATGTCATAACTGTCATTTTAAATCTTTACCTACTCTTGATACCATAGTTTATCTAATTTGTCAGCAAGAAGTTTTAAACAGTTCAAAATCCTTTACAAATTTTATTTTTTCATCTACTTTTACATAAATATATTCTGTTACACAGAATAACAATGGAGCACTGTTTCACCAATATATTGAGGTTTTATTTCAAACATTGAAGTTAATTATTTTAACTGAGGAAACGGTTTTTGTTGAAATGAACTGTTTTCCTTTTCCTGATTTCAGCTTTTACAAGCCTTTACTAAACTGCCCCTGTTTTCATAGACAACTGATATTTTAATCCATCTCATCTCTCCAACAGGTCCCGTGACCAATGCTGTTATCATACCAGCACCTGCCAACATGTTCCTCACTGACTGTCATCCAGCCGTCCCACTGCCACGCTTCAGTCGGCACCTGAACCCCTCGGATCAGGGTGATGGCACGGGATCCGGAGGCATGTGTCTGAGACTGGGAGCCAACACACAGGTAACATCAGAAACATTGCTTACACAAATTATGAAAAAAGATAAGGTCCACTGAGATGTCACAATTCCTCATTTAGAGTAACAGTGTTGCATTTACTTATCAATTCATATTTGGTTTGCAGCAACTTGGCCTTCCCAGAGAAATGCAAAAGGTCACATGCAGAGGTTTAGCAAAAGCTAGACATCATTTCCATATAAATGTCTTAAAAGATGCGAAAGCAAAAAACTTTTTTTATTGATTTTTATTTTTAATGAAGCTATGTTTCTATAAATCTGGCATAATGAATATCAGTATATACTAGGACAGAAAATATAGCCTAAAAGTTTGATAGTATGTAATATGTTATTTATTTATGTTTTCAGTCATTTGATGTTTTTTATATGTATGTTGATATAGTCTTATTTAGTAGCTACTTTTTTTGTAACTACTTTAAAAAACAAACACACAGGTACGCATACATCATCGGAATGAGTGATCTGATTGGTTGTAGACTCGTCCAGTAGTATACAGAGGCATCTGATGGACGCAGGTTAAGCCCGCCTCCCAGAAGGGGGGTAGTAAGGTAGCTTTGCCAGTCTAAAGCCAGGCTAGTAGTTTTTCGCAAGAGATTGAGTTGTTAAATATGATTATATAAAACAGATGTTGTTGATGGCTTCAAAAGAAGAATATGCCATCGTTTTTAACAACCTTGGAGCTCATTGTACGTCTGTCTTCAAATGTTTTTCAGTTGTTGTTCAAAATCAATTTCTCTGCTGAGAATATGAAAGGCACTTTTACTCCCAGACCCCAACAGTTGCATGTTATCTTGTCATTTTTACTCAATGTGTCATACCTCATTGCTAAGTTCATTTTATGAATAATACTTACCTCAAAATCATTGCAAATACATCATGAATATTCAGCCATCCTCAAATGCATAATCAGGTGGTTGTTCTTTTGCTTTCATGCGGGTGTTTCGGTTTCGCTGACACTTGTATAAGGTGTAACAGCTGCATATGGGTGATACGATTAGGTCAAAGGTGTTTAATGTTAAACATATGGATCTGCCTCCTCACCGACAGCGGAGTTCAAACGTGATGAATGTTTACAGCCGTTAGCAGCCTGACCGTAATTCCCTCCGTGTCTAAATCAATTACAGACATATAAATGAAATGCTTATAAAGTCTTACATTTGCCCACCACCTGCTCAGTGGGTCCAACTGTTTTTATTATCTTTCCTTCTTTCTGCATATCTGCTGTGTTCCTGGTCCTCCCCCTCCCCCTTAGCTTATTTACAGAGCGGCTAATCTTCCAGCCTCTGGGAGAGCACATGCTGTCTGGAAAACACGCTTCTTTCACCTCTGCACAGTGAGAGGGAGCCTAAAACAAATGTTTTGATAAGTGCATTAATACGTCTACTAGGAGGCAGAAACAACTGCGACCCAGAGGCAGCACCCAACATCACACATACGGCATGATTGGCGTTCCACGCGGCGTGAAAATTAACGCTGCTCTGAGAAAATTAATTTCTCTTCCGGAATTGTTTCTGTTATTCGCTTGGAAGGCGAAGCAACGACCCCGCTGGGAGGGGCACGCTCCGAAACCTGGCCTGAATTGAACTGTGCAACGCTCTGAATAATCGCGACTCAAGGGGGGAAGTCTATTAGCAGCCTGGCTGACTCTATTCAGATGGAGGTCAGCGGGAAGATGGGTTTCCATCAGACCTGTTGCCATCCTGGAGGGGCTCAGGTCTGCTCTGCTCTGTGCTAATGGAGTGGACATCGAGGACAGTGGGCTACGGCCCTTAACTTTGGATATAGATATGAAAGCTCTTATTTGGCCCTGAAATAGGCTAAAGGGAGCTGCAGAGGTCTATTAAGCTATTTTTTTTCGAGCGGTATTTGCCAGGTGCTTATTTATCCTGAAAACATTTCGTTCTTATTTGGCATTCGTGTTATTTTGCATCTGTAACAAGCCTTCACAAGCTTTCCTGGGTTTGGTTGCCAGATTTTAAGAGTGTGCAGTGGTTTATTTAATGTTTCCAACCTGGCAACCATGCACACGTGCTCTCTCTGTAGTACAATAAAACTGCTAATGAGGTGAAAACACAAAAAATAGTCATGGAAATTACATTTGAAACATTTTTAAAAAATAAAATGGTAGCCTAATAAGATTAATTCTAAACAAAATCATACTGAGGACACACTTGGTAGTGTAAATGGTAGTGTAAGCAAACCCTCCACATTAGGGAAATGATGTACCATTATAATATTAGGAGTACAGTATTCAGGAGCACAATCACACTACTGTGCTGGGCAGCAGCACCTGCTTTACTCATCTTTCTGTGAAATCAGCAGCTTAACTGTATCCATCGAGGCAGGAACAGTAAATTCCCACAGACGGGCACTGATGGTCCGTAAATTAGCAGAGTAAGATGGCAGGATCTGGGAAGGGCCGTTAAAAAGAGATTGACCTTGCTGAGATTTTCATTGTCAGCCTTAATAATCTCGTTGGACCCTTGAAACAACGTCATCCCCTCCACAAACCCCTGGCCACTTACTCACTGTCAGCAGTGATCAGCCTGCGGGAGACAGCCATGGTTAAACCTTGTTGTAATTGACCCTCTCACGGTTGGCGCAGCCACTTCAGGACACTTGTGTCACGGGAAATGCTACACACAAACACCTTATTTGCACAATCGATCATTATTGTTGCTTAACATGCTATTATGCCAATATTTGAAGTGTTTTGCTTTGTCTTTTCATGCTCTCAGGAGCCGGAGGGGACGTATTTGGAGAAAGCGGATGAGCTCTACTCTCTGATGTGTGCTGTCACAGACAAGGTAAGCAGGGAAGTTCACCGCTGCTGTTGCCAGTTGTTACTGTGAGCTGAATTTTAGCAAGGCTTTTAAGGCGGAGATGGTTTGTAGCCTGTTGGCTTTGATTTAACTGATGATTAGCGTGAAGAGAGTGGAGATGGGGTACTTGTCATGAGTAGTGTGGACTAGTGTTCGGCCAGGCAGAGTAATCAACCCATAATTGCCATTTTAAGATGGCTAATAACTATGCCTGCCTGGGTAATTAACACAACCTTATTATATGAATTGTAATCAAATATTGTTTAAGTGAAATGTTCAGTAAATGAAGGTTCTTTGCTGTGATAACCAATACTAAATTGTTTTAACCGATAACCAATTATTCAGAAAGCTGATCATGATTGAGCTCGTTTGGTGTGTAACTATAATAATAGAGGCCAAACTACTGTATTCAGCTGCTATTTATGTCCATATTTAATAGTCACAATCAAATAAAAACTGAAATGTTTGCATACAAACTTTCTTACATACTACTTATGTCAGATTTATTCAGACATGCATATAAAATGATCAGTAAACAAACTCCCTATCTAGTGTTTTGAATGACTAAATAACCAACTGGATAACTTTCCTGAGGTAAATGCAAGGTGAAGTGACATTGATTACAAGCTGTTTTATTGACGTCTTTCTATCTGTTGAAACACTGATCGAGTGGTTACATGAGGGATGATATATTTAAGTTATGTTTCCACATTTCTTCTGTCTGTTTTGTGTCATAACTAGTAGTAAAGTAGAAGGGACGCACGTTCCTAAGGCACTACTGGAATCCGTCACGCTACATTTATGAATGTCTAAAGGGCATTTATTGCTTGAATTTCAATACAGTTGTAAAAATTAGAGCATTGAGACTTTCACTGTATCCTAAATCGAATACTTGCGTATTATATAGCATGCAACAAAAAAGATGCATAAAGAATAATACAGTATGTCTGTCTCAAAGTTTGAGACAGACATACTGTAGATTTGAAAAATGCCAGGTATGTGCAAAAAACAAAACAAAAGTATGCCAAATGAGTATGTCTGAATTCACAATCAGAGTATACCATAAGAATAGCATTTCAGAGTATGGATATAATAACGGTATGCTAAATAAGTATGTCCAAATTCATAGTATACAAAAAGCAGTATGTTAAAAGATTAGTATGATCAAATTTGTAATATGTGGACATACAGTGTGTACAGAGTAATGAGTCTGGATTCGTAGTATGTTTCCGCCTGGATTCTGAACTACATTCTCAGCTGATTCTTTATTATCCCATGTGGCCATAGGAGAGAATTCATAAATAGCATGAATATTTACAAATAGCACGTGATAGTAACAACATTACCTTCGTATTACCCATAGTCACACTACATAGAATGTACTCAAATTCAAATGTAGCACCTATTCAGAGAGTGCGCAATTTCATATGCTCTTTGCGATTACTGAACAGGAGGTGTGCAAGAAATAATGTTTGGTGAAGGAAATAACCTTGGACCTGGCAACCCTGGCTTTAAGGCAGGGTAAGCAATTTCTGGAAGCCAATGTTAATATTTGAAATCACTAGGGCTGCAACGACTAATCGATAAAATCGATAATTAAATTTGTTGCCAACGAATGCCATTATCGATTATTTGAGCGCGACCACACGATGCACAAATACACACAGATAGATACACAGCCGCTCGTGCAATGGAGGTTACAGAAGCGTCTGCAGAAAAAAAACGTGCGCCCCAAGTTCTAAGCGCCTCTAAGAAGACGGTAACCTGCAGGCTATGCAACACCGAGCTTTCATGGCACGGCAGTACCACAGTCATGAACAAACACTTAAAAAGAAAACATGTTGGTGTTACGGATGGCGAAACATCAGCAGGGTAACGTTAAGTAAAAACTGTATCTCTTCATTGTGTAAAAGTTCTATAGTTTAAGTGCTTTTGTTTAAACTGTTTGCTAATTTCGGGACAGTCGCGCTAGATCTGTTCGCTTGCTACTCGCTAGCATCACATTGCGCAATCACCTCATTAACAATAGTGATTAGTTCAACGGCGCCACTTAAAATTATCTTAAATCACACGGTGCGAATATTGCATCTAGTGATTGTTGTGGTTTTCAGCATTTTTTTTATTGCTCCGCCCCACACATACATAGCCTACACAACCCAGGCAACGAAGCAGAGCTAATGTTACACTATTGTCTACACGGGACATGAGCGGCGTGACAAAATACTATAGAAGTCATTATAAATAGTGATGCTGTCTGAACCGTAAGCGAGTTGCGCAACATAAATTGATTTATAATGGTGGCTTGAACGTGTTCAGTGTAGGCAGACTTTAGCTGTGGCGGCGCAATGTCTGGTGTAGACATGGTGTTACTCACCTATCGAGAACGAACCAAAGCAACCTCGGCGTCCGATCGATCTGATCCGACATTTACATGGGTGCTATTTCTTGTCTTATTGTTCCGCAGACATTTTCCTTTTTTTTTATCTTTCTGTCGCTCGTCTGTTCATTGAATGCTCTCCTCCACATCATTAGTAGACACGCCCCTTACTGCTGATTGGCTACAAGTTTGTTTGGGTTCTCTCTGCCCCGACTCCATTTTCTAAAGTATTTTTGAAAAATCGCTTCCAAGTCTCTTCAGTAATCATCATATTAAATGCTCTAAATGTATTTATACAGAACGATCAAGAATAAAAAGTGTTATTGTAATATTAACACGTTTTGTACTATTTTCTCAACTCTGAATGAGACAAGAGCTAATCTGACAGCGTTGTATTCAACCCTCCACCAACGCCATCTAATGTTCACGTGTTTTGGAGGAGGCGTGGCTTTGAAGAGTGATTTGCTGAGAGGGCGAGATCTTATGCCTTTAAAGCTAGCTTATAAAGCTACATATTTTTTAGGTAATCTAACCTCTTATTCGACCAGTAGAGTGTAAAATGAGCAAACTTACTAGCTTACATTTATGAATGAATGGATAATGCTTAAATGAATTGATCATGTGAAAACAGACAGCAGAGTGAAAGGAAAGCATTTCCTGGGACAAGTCTACGGTGGGCTAGAGGTGAAAAAAAATCTCAATTCTGAAAACACAATAAGAAATTACGAACGCAAATCTAAAAAATAAACGAACAATTCAGAAAACATCATAACAAGTCAGGAACACCACAACAAATCGGAAAAACTGGAAGAGGTAGGTGGAGGTGTGTTAAATCTAGATTTTTGTGGGGCAGGGGAGAATATAAAATATTAAGAGTCTTTATTGGGAAAATTATACTGCAACTGAGTTATATCAAACAGCACTGAGGGTTCTTTCACACTAGCATTTTTGGTGCGCACACGGTTTGTGGTGTTCGGTTCCTTTGGAGAATGAACGTTGTCTTCCGACCTCGCGTGCGCAACCGCAAACCATACCAGAGTCCACGTAAAGAGACGTGCCTGCTGGTGTACGACTGTACGAACGCTCAGACTGACTGAGATTTGCCCCGTAAACATTTCAGCAGTAAAGTATAGGCCCGTGTGTCCTGTATTTCTGACTACTGAACCAACCATGGCATTACTGTTTATGCATTTATTTATTTTTTTATGCCAAAGTAAACAAATATAATAATATGCAAGTGATGACGCTGGTGCGTCCGTGTCCTGCAGAGCGCGCTTTAACTTCATGTAGGTTAAACGTTTTAAACTAACATTGTGATATGCTTGAACTGTTTTATGTCTATAGATTTTATAGTACGCAAGTCGTGATGATTTGAGAAGGCTAGACTATTTAAACATTATATGATCAACTCGCTGCCGCTGGCTGCAAAATAAAAAATATATATTTATAAACCCGTTCCCTCGGAAGAAATCCTGCAGGCGCCCCTGTTTCTGAGATAAGAACGCAATCAATCACGGAAATGAACCGCTATTAATGTTCTATCTTTTTATGGTGTTTTCTGCATTGTTACAGTATTTTGCTTCTTAGTTTTGCATTTGCGTTTGTAATTTGTTATTTTGTTTTCAGAATTGTGATTTGTTTTGCACCTCTCAGCCACCGTACAAGTCAGCTATACAAAATATTTACCGCAGCACACTGATTTACAGAGGCGATCGATACAACACTACAATCTTTCATATAGAGCATCTCACTCACTTCCTCCTGCAGGAAATGAGCCACTTGCACACGTCTGTCGGAGTCTGTGCTGATTTACACCACTGATAGAGCAACTCCACTGGGCCGCTCTTATCCCCAGAGTTCAGACTCTCTCCATGGGATGTTGAGTGTGTATTTGAACCAACAGAGGAGAACGTCATCAAACTGAGCTTGAAGCTGAACTGATGAAGAGTTTATTTTCTGAATACTTTCGACCTGTTGAACATCAGTTGTTCAGGGAATTAAATACTGGCATAGCACAAGCTGCATACCTCATAACTCTGTCCGAATACGTTATTTTAAAATGTCAGAGTACAGTGAGGCCAGATGGTCCACGCAATCTGGAGGGATCGACGGGTGTTTGGGGTTGGTTGCCGTTATCCGTCTCCGAGCGTGTTCAGGTCACTATAGAGGTTGTTCCCTCTTCCTCATGGATCTCCTGACGCTTTTAAAGTGAGTCCGGGTCTGGCAGGACCATTAAGTAGATTAGTTTCACTCACTCAAAAGGGAGTAGGATCCTGCCGGCGAGCTCAGAGCCCGCTGTGTTTATTCAGGAGATGTATGTAAATAAATATATAACTGGAGAGCAGGAGATTTTTTTTTTTCCCTCCTCCCGACTTAATCTGGGGGAAATGTGCATCGCTGTCACCCTCCGTTTGCCTGCATGGGAGGAATCGAGCACAAAGGGAATGTCAATATTTTCTTCGCTAGATTAAGGATGTTCTAAAACGGGATTTGATGAACTCAGCGAAAACCTATGATGAAACTTGAATTATTAGACGCAGGTGCAGGTTTTTTGCTTGAGAATTAGGTCTTTAGATTAAAGGAATGTACCGGGTTCACTACAAGTTAAGCGCAATCGACATCTAGGACATTTTGTCAATAACCACAGAAAATAATAGACTCTTTACCAAGTTCTTTTAAACAAACACAAATTGATTTTATAGTAATGCTTTTACAACTTAAGCATATGAGACAAACTGCTGTACTAGTATAATAATGAGCTGAGGTTGCTCCATTCACAAATATAATCTAATATATTTAGAGCTGTCAAATGATAAATCGCAATTAATCGCATCCAAAATAAAGGTTTTTCTTTACATAGTATATTAGTGTATGCTGTGTATATTTATTATGTGTGTGTGTGTGCATGTATATATTTAAGAAAAATGTTATGTTTATATATAAAATATGTTCATATAAAATATCAAATATAATAAAATAAATCCGTGTGACTCTGTTCTCTGTCAGAGTGTGTTTGGTGATGGAGAGAACACTAAGGTTCGAGTGTCTGAACTGGAGGAGGAGGTGAAGACCCTGAAGAAGATCAATAAAGATCTGTATGAGTTCTCCACTCAGCTCCTGACCAAACCCAACTAGAAGAGCTTCCAGCGGCAGACGTCCTCCATCAGAACCGTCGGATCAGTACAGGAACGAGAGAGAATAATGCATAAAAATGAACTGAAAAATACCAGCTGTTTTTCTGCCCTATTTTCATGTCCTAAGGGCAGATTTTTTTTTTTTTTTCTTTCTTTCTTTCTTCATATCCCTGTCAGGACTGGAGGTATATTTGTAGTGTGTTTGTGGTGACATTTTCTTTCTCTATTATTGTAGGCATATATATATATATATACATTTTTTTATCTATATATATATATATATATTAAAAATTGTTTTGATCTGTACACTTCATTAAAAAAACATTGCCAAAAACTTTGACATTTGAATCCTTTTTCAGGCACTTTATTGTCAACCAACACATAAGACACAGATCTTTTAAAAAAATCTATTAAAAAAATTATAATAAAAGACAATTCTGGATCTACTTATGCATCTACCTAAAAAAAAAAATCCAATTTTAAAGCTTTCTATTTAGTATTACCAACCCTGGTAATAAACAGTACTTGACTTTAACCCCATCTTGGTCAATTTGGAAATTAAATACTAATAATTAAATTGGCAACTGCAGTTTTTTTCTGTTTTGGTGTGTTTTTAAATGTAACTACAGTAAATATAGAACAATATTCCATAACATTTCCTTATTTTTGTAAGGGGAAAAGGTATAACATAAAGTATAATGCATGATTTGAAAAGAAAGACAAATGAGTCATTTCCTTTCGTATTGCATTTTTTAAATTATTATTAGGCCTATTGTTACTATCCTTTAAATGCTACTTTAGTTCAGCCCTGTTAAGGTGATAAATGATATACACTATATACTGGTTTGCTAGATAACTACAGTATTGCTCAGTGCTGTAAAATGTGAAACAATTAATATATAATATTCTATTCTATACTAATTATTATATATATTTTTAAAGAGAAAATGTCAAAGCATAACCGTTGCAAAACAATAACAGAAATGCAAATAATGAATTCTTGATTTTAGCAGTTTATTTGACCTTTAAGTTGAACTCTGTTGTAAATTTAGAAAATGACTTATACTTTGACAGTCACCTTACAGTTAAAGGTTTGGAATGCATAGTAAAAAAACAACAAAAAAAACAAATTCCTTAGATAATGCGTGAGCATTTACAGTACTTCCTTGTTAATGTTACCAAAATAAAACAATGGAGAATTCAAAGTCTTTATCAGAAATCTTGTTTCTGAACTTCATTTTCACTGAAACCTCAAACATGGGGTCATTCTCCTGCTGTACGTCCTGCAGCTGTCAGCAAAGTCATCATCTTGTAATTTGAAGCTGGCCAGAAAGATCAGATTAGCCGTGTTCTTCTTCGATCTGGCTTCCTCCACATGTGCCTGTCTTCTGCTTTGCAGTGCAGCCTAAAACTTCATAAACACCTTTCCCCTGCACAGCGGCTTATTTTCCCTCTCTTGTTACAGGAGAGCAAAGCTGCCCTCACTGTGACCCTCACTGACGTCTCCCAGGATTTAACATTCTGGAAACATCCACAGAATCTTAAAGAGGAAATATTAAAGCCTCTAAAAAGTCAAATAAATAAATAAATCAATAAGAAAAGAGTGGGGGGAAAAAGTCATCAGCATTCCACCGGCATGCTGTTGTGAATGCAGAGAATGCTTGATTTTTATCTAGTTAACTCAATTAGACCATGTGATGCAGATAAGACCCATCTGAGTATCATCGTCTTAGGATGGAGAGACAGACAGAGCGAGAGAGAGGAAGCACCACTGATAACAATTACAAGTACCTCTCAGCACTTCCTCTTTGAAGATTGTTCTACTTCAGCTGTTCCTGCTCACAAGAGGGAGAAACAGTTCCGTAGCCCCACACACACACACACACACACACTCCAATCATCATGTGGAAACTCATTCTTTCACCTTGACAGAGTCATTCAGTAACCCTAAGCTGCGGGAAGCATTGTAAGCGGGCGGTTCATGGAGGAACAACTTCTTAAGAGCGTATTTTGTTGCAGTGGATGAGAAGGAAAGGTGTGCTTTGAGTGTGACGTGAAACACCTGGTCTCTGACTCAGTTCCAAACTTCTACCAGTTAAATTCTTCTGCTGAACTCAAAAGAAGATGTTTTGAAGACCGTAACAAGTCAATGGGGATTGTGTTGGTTAGTGCATTATTCAAAATATATGCAAACTGTAACACTTTATTCTACAGTTACACCTATTAGTTGCTTATTAGCATGCGCATTACTTGAATATTAGTCATTAATTAGTGGGAATTAGGCACATATTAATGCCTTATTATACATGACCTTATTCTACATCCCTAATTGTACCCAAAACCTAAACTTAACAATTAACGCATTAACTAATAATAAACAGCTAATTAATAGTTTATTAAGGGAAAAGTAGTAGTTAATAGTTAACAAGTGTTACTAGAGCTGGGCCATTTATTGATGCGTCAGTAAAGCAGATTCTTATATTACCGTATGTAAATCTCCATCAACTGTTGTTAAATGGAGCGGTAGGTAATATACAGAGCCATAGATCAATGACAAGCTACGCAATATCGTGTTTAGTTTCGTGTGTGATTCTTTTGCGCTACTGAACCCAGCATTGCGTAGATTGTCAGTGATCTACTGCTCTGTGTATTAACTGCCGCTCCATTTGAAAACAGCTGATGGAGAAGAACCGGCTTTACTGACGAGATGTGCATGAATATATCGCCCGGCCCTAAGTGTTTATCTATTCTCAAGGGTGAGTAAATGATGATGGAAATTTAATTTTTGTGAACTACCTCTTTTATTAGTTCTATTGGACCTGTTGACGCTTACAATGCTCAATGTATTAGGAGGAAATGTTTTTCCCTAAATGTAATGCACGTTTCCACCACAGTAATGTGTAATTCCCACTATATATCAAGTGATGTAATTCTGTGGTAGAAACTATCTGCATCATTTATATATAGATTAATTATAAAAAATGCATCCAGAAATGAATCCAAAACCACCTCTGGCTCTGCACCCCTTTACCTAAATTCATTACTTCAGACCTACGTGCCATCTAGAAGCTTGCTTTCTGCAAGTGAATGATGCATTATTATACCATCCTGAAGAGGCACAAAATCCTTTTCATTAACTGGTCCCATCTGTTGATATGTACGGAAGAGGATTAGGGCCAAGCAATAATAAAAAATGTAAATCATTTCGGGATTAAAGTCGTTAAATAATGAGAAAAAACTCGTTAAATAACGAGAAAAAAACTAAATGTTTTTGTATGCGCTGTCATTTCTTTAGAGCACGAGAATTCCTGAATGCAGCAAAAGCGTAAGAGCTCTAAACTCGCGCGAAGCGCGCTGCACGGACCGTAATTCTGTCTAAAGCCAGCGCCTGCGCGAGCTCAGATCAAACGCGCTACTCGTCTCGATCAGGGAAGCGCTGAACAGCGCTGTGAAAACAATTCTCTGCCATAGATGCTATTTACAGGGTAAATGAAATCAGTCCATTTTTATAGATGTAAATAAAAAAATAGCCGTTTTATTTATGTTATGTTAAAGTAGCAGATCTTTTCAAAGTTTAAATAGTAGCTAGCTAATTAGATTTATAGCTTACTTATAAATGGTGACAGAT
>JAUCMU010000013.1:10712341-10728546 GCA_032275025.1 Enteromius treurensis
CTGAATACCTGTATTTCTGTGTACCGAACTCTGCCTGTTGACTATCCTCCATTAAAGCTCTGCAAATGGATCCTAACGCTCCGAGTGATCTCTCACAGCAGGTAATCAGCTTTTGTCAATTTATCAACATTGTTTGATAATTTTCTAAATTACTAGGTATTCATATTTTTGACATTGTAATTGGATTACTGTACTAACTAGGCTACTTTCTCTTAAAAGTATTGCATGAGGCTTACTTACCCATTTACTTTCTAAATCCCACATCAGCTATGACCAGCGGAACGATACAAGGATAGACATGAAATGATTTTTGAATGAACATGTTGAATAAATGATTGGTGTTATGCTATAGCTCAGGCTGCACAGTATCCTCACTGCTGTAATTTTAACGGTTCGTTTTGCTGCGTGTTATTTTAATGTATTATCTTAATTATGTTATTCGACTCGTTATTTACCTTAAGCGTCTAATAACGAACAGGAAGCCTCAACCATAGGCTTACTTCCGCATTGAAGAAAAAGGTGGATAGAAATGTAATCTTTAAAAAATCCACTGTAAATAACGTTCCTGGAAATCACACCGACCTCAGTCAATAACATCTAATTACAATAAAACACCGCTACGGATATTTTTTTATTTTAGCCAATCGAATAGAAGAACAGGAAAATAAAAAGACCAAAAAGCGATGGGACCAAGAAAAAAAAAAAAAGAGTGATCATCGTTAAAGCTTTTCATCGCTGGAGAAAGCCAAGAGCTTCAAAGTGCGGCTTTGGGTAAAATCTGTTGCTCGGTCACCATGGTTGCCACAAAAAATAAGGGTTGTAGAAAAAGGAAATGTGTATCAAAGTGGTTTACAGAACGTTTTATGCTCTACTCCAGTGGTTCTCAACCTTTTTTAACTCACGGCCCACACAGCCAAACACATATGTTTCTGCGGCCCACTGCAAAAGAATTTAAACGATCCCTCTTTTTGTGTCGTGTTAACTAAGTACTCGGAAGCAAGGCTGTTAATTGTCTTTATTGAATAAACTGGCAAAGTATTGAATAAACAGAAAATATTCATAACGGATCAGCAAACTATTTTTTATTATATTAACAATGTTACAATTTCTATTAATTATAATTGGCGGCCCACAAGTTGAAAACCACTGCTCTACACACTTTTATGTATGAACAAGGACGGATTACGGACCAGGCCAGGGACCCTTGGGGTGCAGGGGTCCCGTGGGGTGTCCGGTTTGCACGAACGTTCTGCCCAGGGGCCCATGTGAACATTTTGCCAACGTTGTGTGAGCGTTCTGCCCAGGGGCCCCCACAACCCATAATCCGTCCCTCTGTATGAACGCCACTGTATTATAAGAAGATATCAGATATCTGTGTCATATTTGCAAACAAACTCTTCTCTAAGCCATTTTTTCCAATTAGGCTACTTTCAACGAATCGTCACGTGTCAACTTCATGAATGAAAAGTGTCTGTGTGCTGACCTATGTTTCCAGGAAAATCCTTTTGTTTTGATATTTGTTTACTATACAATGCTATTCATGTAGTTTTTAGTTGTCTTTATTCCTTTCAGGACATTTTTTCAGATGCTGATACTGAAAAACCCAGTTTCCCGCATATTCATGACTGCTTGCTAAATTCTCAAGACTCTTAAATACCTGAGGTGCTTCAACCGTCTGACAGGTTGTTTATTAAGGATGGAAGAATCTGACAGATGTACGGTGAGCGAGAAAGAAACATTCACTGTTCTCTGAGAGGATAATGAATAGGCTGTAAACGAGTGGCATAGGCGATTCAGCAAAAACCGTCTGTTTACTTTTCTTGCGCAAATGTATGACAATAGTGACACCCTTTACTGTATTTTGAATCATTTATACATTGCGAATGAATAATTGACCTTGACATTTTACACTTTGATTAAGTAATTTACTGCAAACCCATTTACTGTGGGTTGGGGTGGGGTATTTTCAATCCATCATCTACATCTGTCATCCCACAGCTTGGGTCATTTAAACACTGTGGCATTTGTGGAAAATCCCCTTTCTTTTCATAAGCTTTGAAGATTTGTGATTCTCCTTGCTTCAGTCACCTGGCTTGAAGAGTGAACAAAGCACCCCCCTTCATACCTTGTTACATTTCACGCTCATGTGGAACCGCGGACGTCTCAGGAATGTTGAAACGGCAACATGACATTTAAAAGCTGACCGCCTTATTGCATCGTCACGATTCTCCGTCAGAAAACAGAAGGGTAAGACGGGGTTCTGCTTCACCTCAAACAGGAAAACTCAAGTAATGGGGTGTTTTTATAAAGATGGCTGGCCATGCAGCACTCAGATCCCGGGGGATTGTCTGAGGTCATTTATCTCCGTCACCTGAAATTGATGATTTTAGAGTGATACTGAAATTCAAATAAAAATGTTTTTACAGCAATGCCTTATGAACCACCGTAATGTAGATATCTTTAATACTTTATTATAGAGTTTTTGAACGCACTTTAACAGGCCAACTGGGACTTTGGAATAAATGACTAATGTGCTGCTTATTAATAGTAAGGTAGTCTAGTTGTTGTAAATTGTTACCTTTTTTAACCATTGCATGATTTGTTTTGACTTTATGTAGTTTGGCATCATTTTGTATTATTATTTCTTTTTAAAAAATTCTAAACTGCTTTTAACATTTAAAAAAGTGCTTGCAATCAGACGCATGAAGATTATTTCTGTTCATCTTTCATCTGAAAGTTCTGTAAATATTTTTTGAATGCAAATTTGCAGTATATTTATTTCCATAAGGTACATGGTGCTAGATCAAAGAGCTCTACAGAAAATTAAATTCTAAAAAAAATTATTATATTAAAAAATAGTGGCCATGAAATGTTTCATAACAAAATATAAAGTACAAATTTTAAATTTTATATATAAATTACCATTTTTAGATTCAATATAAGACACAAAGAGTGCGTTTAAAAGTAAAGACTTTTCCTTTAAATCACAAACCCTTATTTTTATTGACCCTTTTAATATTTACATCTCAGCCACAGTCTACTGTCACCTTCTGAAAGTCACTTTCTTCCAGATCATTTCTAACACAGGAGTAAACACACCCTTCTGAGCCTCTTAAGACTGCTTATGGTCTCAAATGTTTGTGAAATTAACACGAACAAGGGCACTCCATAGCCAGGGAGTTATCTGTTAGGTGCAGACATGATTTAAACAATGACAAAGTTCTGCATATTTCCTCTGGCTCTGGCTTTTTTTTTTCATCTTGGAGTGATAAGGTTTCATTTAATCGGTGTTGTCCTGTGTTGGCTTTTGTATCACAGTGCAGGCTCCGTTAATCTTGCCTCATTTCCTCTGCTGTTTAAACACCTAGCACAGCTGATAGGACCGTGGATGTTCATCTATTATCAGAGAACCTTTAGCGACTAGGAGACCTCTCTGGTGTGTATTAGGCATGAGCAGAGCTCCAGATCAGTTGATCACGCACTCTGATCAATATGTGGTCTCGAGGAAATTGGCTGGGGTGGTTGTGCTACAGAAAAAGGTTCAGCTGACAGCTGTGACTGAGGGGCTCCTAATGAGGCTGAGTGTTTCTGCAAGCTGGATGATGTTGCACACCAACCTGATTATGTACTTCGAAGAGGCCTGATTGAAAAAACAAGATGTAATAGCTGCTATAAGTTTGTACGTTATCAATTACCACTTTCCAGGAGTTTCTTAAAGCCTAATCTTTTTGTCAAAGCAGTTTTGCTTGGGGATTTACAAAGGAGCTGATGTGGAGATTCAAATTTGTTTATGTAATGTGTATAAATTAATATTATGTAATAAACATACTTTTTATACACACACACACACACACACACATATAAAGCCTATATTACTATGAAGGATGTCTCTATAATATATCATTTAAAAAATATTTTATTTAGAATTAAACTTCATTTTTAAATTATTATATAATTCTATATCTTACAAAATGCATTGTAAATTATATTTATTTAGTTATGAAGTGGTCTAATTTAATTTTGTTATATTTTGTTTGCTGACTGAATGAATGCAATATGCTAATTGTGGCATTGCATATTGACAAGATTTAACTATATATTGCATATTTATAACTATAGCATTAACTATAGCATAATGATTATGTACTGACTTTACATACACTTTGAAATACAGCTGATGGGGAGTGACATTAACTTGACACCTCCCTTTCCTCTGAGTGAGGTAATCCGTATATTATATCAAAATGATATTTTTTTTGGAAAAGTGGTAGATTATTAATAGTGGATTTTTTGCATTTTGCTGTTGGAGAACAATATAACTTTGTAAAGCAACGGTTCCATTTTCCCGGTTTACTTCAGCTCTCAAAAATAGGGTCCATATTTGCTGACTTTCTCTCTCTCTCTCTGCTTTAAATCTAAAGATGTTTACATTTGACTGACATTTCATTCAGCAAACCTAAGGAATAACCAGCAGACAAACACTTTTAGTGCCCAATATTAGTAATTAAGGGAAATTCTACATTAGTTTCGCATTCCATGCTCCTCTAGTTCTTTATAGCGTATATAACAGGGTGTGTGATTGGCCAAGGCTTCAGACTACCTTCATCAGATTCCATTTTACCGCATGACTGGCCCGTATCGAATCCCTGATACTCGGGTCCAAAACAGTGACCCACTTATCATCACCTGCCTTCTGTTATCTCTCGCTTCTATGTTTTTTTTTTTTTTTTTTGGTTGTTGTTTGTTAATTTAAGACTTTTCATCCCTCAGTCAGCTTATTTATTCTGTAATTACAGACTTGATAATATGATAGTCTCCAGTAAATGTTTTGATGTTCCACTTATTTTGCAAGCATATTTTGATGATCTCTTAAACACTTTCATTTTTGCTATATCCTATGGTGTGACATAGCAAAAATGTACAAATCACCTCATTCTAAGAGTTTTAAGTAGCATGAGAAAGGTTAGTTTTTATTATAATTATTATTATTTGTTACATTTGTGCTGTCATACTATAGCTAACCATATATATATATATATATATATATATATATATATACACACACACACACACACACACACAGTACAGTAGTTCTTTATTGGCATTGATGGTTCAACGAAGAACCTTCATGGAACCTTCCCATTCCACAAAAGGTAAAAAAGTTATACATCTCAGGAAGTGCTCCCTGAAAGGTTCTTTAAGGAACGAAAATGTTTTTAAAAAATAAAACAAAAACACATTTTAGAACTTGTATTTTCAAAAGCATGATCAAAGCTCCAAAATCGAAGCAAAAACTAAAATAAACTCTTCTAAACCTACCAACATCACTTAGTTTAAAAATGTGGACTGACACTTTAGTGCTGCAACGGAGGGGAAGATAATGAGGACTAAACTTTACATTTTTTTGATGAACTATTCCTTTAAAGGAATGGCATAGAAATTTCTAAGCGTTCGTTTACCAGCTGCATCCAGTTAACGTCTGCATGGAGGACTTTTGTCTTTCACTAAGTTGGAATCTTGTTTATACTCAGCTATGAGGTTTCCTCTCTGAATGAAGATTAAACAGTAAAAAAACACGCATTTGGGCAAAGACAGGATTTAATACGAGGGTTCCTGAATTTACGCTATGAAGTCAATCTCTCTCGCGCTGTTTTCCTAATGATACCATTACGCCTCTCCAGCGCTTCTTTGGGTGTGAACGCAATGACATCTCCGCCTTTCGCGAAACCCCCTCCTCTCCTGAGCGGAGTATCACATTCACACAGTAACTCCATAGATCACTCCTCATACACCATCCTGCACTAAAAAATACAATAACAATAAAAAATACAATAAAGGACGTTAAAGAAAAGACCAGACAACAAGGCGAGCAATGCTATCTTCTGACAATGCCTCATCACCACCGTTGAGAGTGAAGCAGGATGAATTTCATCTTCTACACATTCTTGGCATACTTTTATTTGGGATCGCAAATATTCCTTCTCCATACTCTGCTCGTCCAGCCCGCTCGTTCTCACCCGCAGCCCTGCCACATCCTAGCGCGGATAGGACACACCGTGCGCCTGGGTGCCCTCCTGCCTCCCCGCCAGTCGGTCCGGGTGCGGGCGGCTCTCCACCGCGCCCTCAGCGGTCTCGCCGAAAGCGGCAACAACTTTCTTCCGTACAACTTGAGCCTGGACGTGGTGGCTCGGGAAGCCCCGAGCGGAGACCCCGAGTCGCTCTTCAGGTGTGTTTGTCAGGATATAGTGGTCCAGGGGGTCTCGGCTGTGCTCGCCTTCCCTCAGACGCAGGAGGAAATAGTGCAAATGGAATTTATGTCCTCTTTTTTGGAAATTCCTTTTATAAGCATCATTGAGCACGGAGAGCCCCTCAAAACTCAGGTAACGCGTTTCATTTAAGCAGCAAACCTGCTGCTGTTTTTAACTGTGTGTTGTTTTCTTGACTTTTTAACGCCTGCTACTAACATCTGTGACGCGTTTATGCTCATACACGACTTTCGTGCATCTGTTGACTGGGAACTCAACAGGAATCGGTATGAGTTTAGGGGGTTCGGAGGCTTGAATCCCCCCCAATGCTTGTAATACACCCCATCCCCGAAAATATCCTGTTGCTACTAGTATGGTGGACAAAGCACTTTGTGTGGCCTTATGCATAACGTATGCATTTCAAAACTGTTTTCAAACAACCTGTCAATAACAAAACAAAAAAGTTTGCCCGAATGCGGTAATTGTGCTCAAAAAAATCGCGTTTGCCCGAGCAGGTAACCATGGCAACAGTTCGCTGCTTTCCATTAAGATCATTAAGATTACTATTGGACAGTTGCATCGACAAAACATTATCGCTTGTTTGATGTATACAAAATAAATAAATCACTTTTGTAGCTTAGTGCTTTATTTACAGCGTTTAAAATAGTCGCGAAACGTTATAATTGTCACAACAAAATAGTTTAATTTTTTTTTTTTAAAAAGGTTGCTTTAAAAAAGGCTGTATCAGTGGATAAATGTGCCTTTTAAAGTACAAGATTATCCTCTTTTCTTTTTTTTTTTTGATCACTTTGTTATATTTTGTTCAAAAGGTGACTATCTTAAAAAGTAAAGCCTGGTAGTATAGTGCCTCTACTGTAAACAGCTGGTTAGTGGGCTATTTGTCATCATTTTTGGAAGAAACACATCTTTTAGTGTAATGACCTTGAGCACAAGGCTAGCAATGAACTGTGGAATGCATATCCCTGTTATCCATGTTGTGTAGAAGGCATGGCTAAATCCCAACATGCATACACGATTTTAGATTATTATTTATTTTTGCTTGTCCTTGACAATGAAAATGTCACCTGTAAAATCTGGATCCACCAGACTGGACAGGAATCTACTTAATACAAATATATATATATATATATATATATAAATTATAAAAATGTAGATGAGTAATTAGATATGCCACACAAGACCAATTTTCAAAGATGGCAGGCGTAGTGTAATCGCCAAATCAGATGCTTGTTAAACAATTTATGTAAGAGCTGACCTAACTAATTAACCACCATGCCCTCAATTTATGTGCTACCCGAAATGGCCTATAATATAATTCAGAGTTTTATGTTCTTTTTTTTCACTCTCTTTGATGTCGATGTAGATTCATTTTTGCGGAGATTTTGGCTTGACTCTGAGATTCAGCTTGATGTGGACGAGCTGATGTTTCCCTCAGGTCAAAACAGATCTCCTCGGCTTGTGTGTGAGGTTTGTGTTTGGACTGTTACGATGAACCTGCTCTATAGGTGAAAATGACAGGTGTGCTCTCTCAAGCAGAAATAGATGCCACATTGCATTACACTCAGTCAGGTATGTCACACGCCGAGACAGTTTCACAGACATCAGTGTCAAATGAGATGTTCTGCTAAAACGCTGGAGTTAATGTTATGGCCTGGAATACATTAGATGGTGAAAATGACATTTGCATGAAGCAGCTGTGCTGTTTGCATATAATTGCATTTCTCTCGTTTGTTTGTTGTCATGTTTGATGCTGAATTGTTGGCATAGCTAATGATATATTATGGAGTTCATTTGAGTGTATTGGATATTTTGCACCTGTCTTGGCTGCGGAGGGAAGCTTCATGTGCTGGTGTATTTGGCATGCAGCACTGGCTGAAAAGTGCTTACATCACAAGGTACTTTAAGAAATTAAAAAGGGAGAAAATACTGTAAATCTTACAGCCAGACGGGGAAACGTATACATTTGTCTTGCTTAATATCCATCCATTAAATTCTCTTCAGGGGCTTCTTAACTGTTCAAATATTTAGTGAAAATCCAGTGAAATTCTCCACATCATCATTCAAAAAATTACAGTTCTACCACACATACTCTCACAGCATCTAAATTGTAACTTATTTACATACGGATACTTTCTAGATGTACCAGTGTGTACACATTTAAGGAGTTTTCTCTTATACTGTGAAATATAATATTTTGTCCTGTTCTGCATGATTTTTTTAGCTTGGGCCCGCCCATACTTCCTTTGACGCTACATTCTTTTCGCGAGCAAAGTCAGTCTGGCCAAGCTGCCGTTTTAGAACATTTCTGTTCCCAAAAAGTGGGAACCAATGAGAAACGAGCTCCCCTGCCCCCGGCACGACTGAGGCGGGTGTAACGCGATGGCGCAGCAGTTCTGCGGCGTTCAAACATGGCGTGTACAGAGCAGCAACAATCGCTTGACTCTCCTGTTGCAGCTGTTTTGAGAAACTTTCATGACAGCTTTTCTTTGAAAGCGGAGCAGAAGTAATTAAAGTAAGTAAAGTCATTTTCCTACTGCTTTAATGAAGCTAGCTACAATTGATTACGGTGTCTTCAGGTTCCGTCGCTACACATACGTCATCGGATTGAGTGGTCTGATTGGTTGTAGACTCGTCCAGTAGAATACAGATGCATCTGATGGACGCAGGTTAAGCCCGCCTCCCGGAAGGCGGATAATAAGGTAGCTTTACCAGACTAAAGCTCCTATGAGCTTTGTAGTCGCGGAAGCCTGGCTATGATTTCTGCTGCCAACTCATTTCAAAAGAATGACATAAGACTACACTTTACAATCTTTCAGTCTTCTGCATTGACTGTAAACATCAAATTCTGCATTCATTACTAGGTTGGGGATGATTTTTAGTGAATTTTAGTGATTCTGATTCGTCCTAGATCCGAATGAGGTACAGTATAAATTATGAATTCGTATTTTATTGGCCTGTTTATTCTTTTTGCAAAACACTGTATTGCTGCTGAAGGCCAAAAAATCAGCAGCCTAAAAAAGAATCCTTTATACAAATGTTTAAAAAAATAGACAAACCTAACAACTAGACTAATAAGATAGCTAATATAGATTTCAAACATTATCATATTCATAAAAATGAATTTGTGCTATCGCTAATTTGTTCTTATTTTGTTACTGACTGATTAATTGACCTTAATCAATCAGTCAGTAACGAAATAAGAACAAATTAGCCATAGCACAAATGAATGAACTAAACAGAACAAAATTTAGGTACAGAATCAAAATCAAATGTAAAACAGCACTGTGCAGTTTGCTTTTTATAAACCATAAAAATATTGATTAATCCTAATTAGTTATTCTTTTGTTCTCTGAATAACGTTAATGTAAGAGACAGCAGCTGTTGCTTTAAGACTCAACTAAAGGAGAGGCGACTTTGGGTGTGGTCATTGTTTTCTCTTTTTCATGTCTTTATGTGCTTGAATGGTTTAAAATCACACACACACACACACACACTTGTTAATGCAGGAACACAGGAACACAGGAATTTATGAGCAAAATCGAAAGCACGTGTCTCATAAGCAGCTTTTCCACTGTCACGCCAAATGGTTCTCTTTGCAGAAAGGTTTGTTCGGTTCTGGTTTCGTTTTCCACTGCGGGGCTGAAAACGGATCTCTTTGGAATGCAATTTAAATGTGTCAGTCGTTGCCGTGGTAACACAAATGTTTACAAAGGAAACGAGGTGTAAATAACCACCACGTTATGAAGGTTGAACTGAAATTTCTTTACGTTTTATTACTAATTTGTGTTAACATTGCTCAAAATGGCACGCTTAGCAAGACACTCAAAAGCTAGTAGCCAGGGAACAGGCAAAAGACAGATCGTGGAAACACAGCTGGAACCGTACCTGACAGTTCTTAGAACTGTTCGGCCTGACAGTGTGGAAAAACGGCTATGTAATCTTAGGTTCTCAATTATATGGAACTGGTTTTACAATGGAATTGTTCTCAATACCCAGCCATACAGTACTTGTGACACGTTCAAAAACTGCCACCTCAGGAAGCTTTATGACAGCTTTTACGGTAACGGAGCTTGGTGGCTCTGGTCTGCTTTGTCACAAACGTCATATGCTATGTTTTCGGGGTGATGTGCGATTTTTAGCCATTGACGCCTTAAATATCGCTCTGTACCACACATAAAACTATTGGATTTTGTCAGAGAGGACTGTGACTTGGATGTATATGCCGTGAGAGCAGACTGAATCATTCTTCTTAAATGGAAAGCCTTACCAAAGCCATAGTTTAAAGCTGAAGCCATACGTCCAAAAGATGTTGTCCACTGTCAGTGGAAAGAGTATTACACGCTTGAGTCATGACGCTGACGTCGGACAAGCGGTACGGGGAAATCAGACATTGACGGATCTCACTGTGTAGGCTGTAAACCTTCGCCTATGTCCTTCTGCAATCTGCCAATCAGCGTAAAAGCTCACGGTGCTCTGCTTTAGTGAGCAACATCGCTCAGGCACAAATAAAGGCAGGGCGATAATAGGGCTTGTGAACGGGGCTGCTGCTGTAATGCTTATGGGACGCTCCGGAGCTCCGAGCCGCTTGGATCCATGCTTCACTTGATCTGCTAATCTTGCTCTTTGAGGAGAAATGTGTGTTCTTCAGCAGGCTGGCTTTTGCCTTGTGTTTGTGTTCATCAGTTGTTTGAGCTCCATGCAGAGATGCGCAGAGTGTTGCAGTTTGAGGTTTATTTTTTTCTCTCATTGTTTTGTTCCTCACAGTTTGCTTTGTGGTTGCAGTTCTAACACATCATCTTTGAAGCTTTAACTCTCGTGTTCTGTTCGAGGTCCAGAAGACCCCAAGGCCTTTTTAATTGACCCCCGAAACAGAAGCAGTGTTAGTATAGAGGGTGACAATGGCTTTCTGACAGGGCGCATGACTGCTTGTTGATACAACAGCGGGAGAATGCTTCTGTAATCTCAGCTGAGTTTTAATTAGATCCGAGGAGCATAATAAAAGAACGTGATGGAAAGATAAGAAGTTAAAAGGATTGTTCACTCAAAAATGAACGACCTGTCATCAGTTAATCACCCTGCTGAAAACAACAGAAGTTGTTTTGAAGAATATTGGTAACCAAACACTTTATGGTCCGAAATTTTTTTTCTGTTCAAAACCATGGAAGTCAATAGGGACCAGAAACTGCTTGGTTACACACATTCTTCGAAATATCTTGTTTTGTGTTCAGCAGACAACTGAGTAATGACAGAATTTTTGGGAGAATGTTTATCAGTGGTAGATAAAGCAATGTAATCCGAAGGTTTAATACAACAAAATACAACAGTAAAATACTATTTTAATATTATATTCCAGGTGTTGTTTGGCATTTCTTTTTGATTAATTCTTATGTTCACTGGCGGTTTTTAAATGAAAAAGGTTACTAAACCAATTTTTTTGTTCAGTGGATTTGCAAAGTCGCACCACATGACTTTTTACAACCTGAAATAACCTTATCTTGTCATAAAAGAACAAATGATCTTTTAAGTGACTTGATATATTTCATGAGACTTATCTGAGAGACACAAGCCTGAGGGTCTGCAAGGGTCTTCTATATATTATAATTTACTTTTTTATGTTTATTCTGCTTAATGGTTGCACCATGTGACTGAGGTGACAAACAGAAGGTTTTTTATATACACTACTGGCCAAAAGTTTGGAATAATTAAGATTTGAAAAATGACAGTACAGTAAAAATGTCGCAAATACAGTAAAGTACAGTTTTTTTGAATGTCCTTTAATTCTGTGATGGGAAAACTGAATTAAATCCAAACGTTTGACTGGCAATGTGTGTGTGTACAGGCTTCAAAAGTCCAAAGACATTTATATTATAGATAAATTTGTCCTTTGTCTCATCTGTCCTCCCATCCCAGATCTGCTTGCATGAACCCAATTAAAACAATAAATGTTCTTTCTTGTCTCTAATTTGCAGTAGAAATGTAAAGGAATTACCAGAGGGGATGCCGTAAAATGAAAGAGTGCACAGAAAAACCCAAAACACAAAGCTCTTTATTATGTGGAGTCTATATCCGTACAGCTGTAGAGATGCCATGCTGTGGAAGTACGCTATAAAGACCTACATAATGAAAAAAGAGCTTCCATTTACTGTTGCAGAGCTTATAAAAACGTCACTTTATTTTATCGCAGTTTATCACAACACCGTAAAGTTTATCACAATCCTATAAGAGAACTGTTAAACTGGCAGTTGCTAAATGGGCAGTATTCAAGTGTGTTTGATTAGAAGCCGTCTCCAGCAAAGATTACTAAGCCAAAGCCATCTAGATATTTTACCCCAATCCTCCCTGTGTGTGTGTGTGTGTGTGTGTGTGTGTCAGTGTGAAAGGTCCCACATTTAGTTTGCTTAACTCAAAAGACTATTACTTGCTCCTTGAATTTATAGATCATTAAATCCAGGTCTTTTCTGAAACGGCACAAAATTGATCTAGAAATTGCAAAGGACCATAGGTACTTTCATAAGAAAAAAGTATGCAGTTGAAGGAGATTTTGTTGCTGAACTTCGCTTAACAGAATCAGCTTCTTTTGAAGGCCAGTAAGCGCAAGCCTTGTGCTTCGTGTTTTGCTGATTGCTGGTTAAACATTCAGCATTCAGCAATTCATGCAATCTAGTGGTCGTTTATTATTATGGAATAGGTTTTATTTTAACACCAGAATTGCAAGGTGGACATTTGTTAGTAGCTAGTGGTAGATACAATGAAGTCCTTTCCCAGGAGCTTTATGATGAGCGTTCTTGCTGTTCTCCCATTTTGTTGAATTGATTCACAATTGTTTGGTGTGAAAGATCCTGCTGTGGTACTTTTGAGCTCCAAGATATATTCCAAGCGTTTCAGACCGCGTTGTTTTGTCTCATTCACTGCATTTCTAAACTCACCCATCCTGTGAAATAACCTCCATGGATTGCCTGATAACTTGGTGGATAAAAATCAGAGCTGTTAATACAAATCAATCCCAGGCAGAGGTGAATCCCATGCGCTACCTAACTACTGTAATTACTAAGATCACAATCTTTCCACTGTTGTGACCTTGAACAAAGCGCTTAACTCCATGCTGGTCCAGAGAGACTGACCCTGTGATTGCTGTACTGTGGAGGCTTTTAGATAAAAGTAATGTTGCTTATCATTATGTTGGGTAATGTTGTTCTCGAATTCTAGAGAGGCAAAACATGTCCCCAACGGTCACCTGCCTTTTGTTTTAAAAAATAGTATTAATTCCACTTAGATGTTAATCGGAGTTCGTCAGTAGATTGTTTATTATACAAATCGTGAATTTCATTTTATTTGCTGTTTATTTTTAACCCAACTCCACCCCTTAAAACTGTAAGTCAACATTTTATGTAAAAATGTTTTTGAATAATTAAAGTATTTTGTAAAATAGATTCAAATGAAAGGCTTACGCTTGCTCTCCTTGGTTTTATTTCATAAAAAAAAAAAATATTATTAACTTGCTACTGCGCGAGTGGTTCAGTAGAATTTCTTGTTATATTTGATCTTAATTTTAACTAAAGATTTCCTAGCTTTAAAAATATTTTTTAATTAAGATGACTATTCTAACTGGACATTTGCATATTTGTGTTTTGTACTACGTTATCTCCCATGTGACTCAGGGTTGGTGTAGTTCAGGATGTAGAGCGATGCGTTATAAGACTCCATCATGGGTTCGAACCCAGAGAACGCATGTGCTAGTGAAACCCTTTAAAACATGATTTAATTACAGTAAGATCCGTTTGAAAACTCTCCACACTGCATTTAAACAAAACACGCATTTTGATTGGTTATCACAGTCATGCGTCATTTCATGACACCAGACGCAATATGATATTGTCATTATTTCTACGCCCGCTAGAGGGTGCGTACTTTTAAACGTAAATATAGGTCATAAAAAGGTACTTCCACAAACAACCCAAGGTTGTTTTTTGTTGGAGGACAGTCTCAAAATTTGTGCTAATTCGTACAACCTCACCCAAGTGACGGGTAGATTTAGAGGCGGGGTTAGGTGTAGGTGAATTGCCATGAGACTGGGCTGGAAATGCTGCTTCGGAAATTAGCTCAAATAAAACAGTTCATTTCAATATTAGCATTTAAATTAATCTTATATGTGGATTTAATTTGAACAATACTTGTAGACATGGTTTGATGTCCTTTTACATATGATACATATTTTACACATGTATCATTTTAACTACAAGACAACATTTTGATCAACACTTTTCAGCATTCTGAGACTGTTTATATGCCAGCTTCAGAGATTTTTTCTCCAACAGTGTTTCAGTTGTTTAAGTGAGAGCTGCTCACAAGCAACACATTACCAAAGTTTAATGCTTCAGTCTTATTCTCAGTTCTAACTGAATTATCTTTCTTAATTGACTCTCCCAATTTCAATGTATGTTGCAATAGAGTCAGGAGTTATTTGTGACACAGAGATCAGCGGAACGCAAAAATCGATATGAATTTAATCAGAATTCCAGGAGCCAGTTATTGGGCAGGATGATATGGTTTGTTGAAGCGAGCGTGCTCTTTTACTAGCTGGTAATTTGGCTGATATACACACTCCATGACCTTTTTGGTGAAAAGTGAGCAAACCTTGCCTGTATCTCAACACGGGAACGGACCCACTAACACCAATCCTTCAGAGATCATCTACTGAGATGTTCATACACTTTTAAGTACATCTGTTTACATCCAGCCTCCTTACCTAAACCCAGACAAGAAAGTGATCAAGGAGGTCTAAAATACCTGGAGAGAGTATCTGTTAGCATTCTCGTTCATCTCAAAGAGAGTTGCTCAGCTGGCAGAAACAGTTGACCTACATGCCATCTGACAGAAGAACGCACACAAGCTGCAGGAAAATGACGTCCTGATAGATCTGACTGTCACCATGATGGCACCATGAGAATAGTCTCCAGTCCTTCACTAGCTTGCTCCAGGCCAATGCATGAGCTATGACGTGAAAAGCAGCGGACGGGGAAAAACATAAGTCTATTTCATGCTTTTAAAACCTTCTTAAATTGGACTCTGGTGAAACTTGTAATATAATGAATTTTTGATTCATGCGGTATTGTCGTCAGAATGCGGCTGCTGATGAATGGAGCAGCAGAAGACAGAGAACTTGGAATTAATTACATGAGTCCAACTTTCCGACCACTTAATATAATGATCTCTTTGTAAAGGAACCCCTTAGGCAGGTATTAAGCAATGCAGTGAAATTTGATTTGGCTTTTATGTAAGTTATAGCATCTCTCAAAATCCAATATTTTCCATTTGTCTTTAGGTTGTTCCAGAAAAATGCAACCAAGTGATACTTTATAGAATGTCCAGAAGTAAAAAGTTAACTCTATGTACAAATCTTTATTTAAAAATGTTTTCCCTGAGAGTTGCAAGACTGTGATTATAAACACAATGAGACTGTAAAAGCAGATTAGTGAGTCGGTGGGTTCACCTGTTAAATGGGCCACTTGTTAGCAACCACCATTCTCAAGAGTTATTGGTGTATTTTATTATAAGAAGTAAAAATATACTGTGAGCTTTTGCTAACCCTATAGACTTATTTCAGGCATTTATACAAAAGCCATTGACTTCAACACAACCAACCAAACTCCTTTCTGGGTTTCGGCCCACAAAAATGTCATACACAGTACTGTGCAAATGTCCTAGGCCACTAGTATTTTCACCAACTAAAAATGGTTTTAAATCTATTTATGGTATTATTTTTGAAAGCATCCTCATATTACAGCATTTTTGCACGAGTGTCTAAAACTTTGAACAGTGCTGTAGCTTTGCTGGTAGGTTTTTTTCTTCATCTTGGAGACCCTGCCACAGTTCTTCTGGATTGAGTCTGTCTCAGTTTGTTCTGTTACTTCATGTCATTCCAGACAGACTGGATGAAGA
>JAUCMU010000013.1:10739012-10750326 GCA_032275025.1 Enteromius treurensis
TAGGGCACTACTATTTTTGAGAGTAATATGTAATATGTAATATATTACTTTTTTGAGTAACTAGCCCCAACACTGGTTATGCATATAGATGCATATTATCCACTGAGTTGGTATCCCATTCATCGTGATACAAAAAAAGGAAATGAAAAAAATATGACCAAATATGTAATCATTCATAAATAGATGTAAAATTTAGCTTGCAGAAAGTATGGATACTACTCGGTTGTCAGTTTACATGTGTAATAAATACATTTTACATGTTTTCTTGATTTGGTTGTCGCCAAAAGCTAACAACATAATACATTTTACTCCCTTAATGCCTGATAACGGCTGAACATCCTACTATTGTTATCAACTCTGAAGCAACGCAGCTTGTCCACTGAACGCTTATTATTTCCGCTCTATACAACGTGACGCGAGTCAAGGCCGTATCAGTGACGACAGCAAATGCAATATATCTAAAGCTCATGGATTCTGGCAGATTCCTTCACTAATCAATGAATTTTTTATTCTCCACAAGTCAGGATCATCATTCACCTCTTTGAACTGAACTTTGATTAAGACAAACTTTACATCAGATTTTGACATGGTTCTTTCTCATTCCACTGTGGTACAGGGTTTGCATCTGTCGTGATTGATTCCCCTTTTGTCTAATGAAGCGTTGGGCTGCAGGGGTTGATCTTTGGTCTCATCAATCACAGTGTCAGTACAGTGACATTGGCTGCGCACACTCATTGCGGAAGCTTGAAAACACTGCAAAGAACGACACCGGCGGTGTAAAGTCGGATGTGTCGGGGTGATACAACAGCCTTGATGTCACGCTAAAGAAAAAAACGAAACTGGAAATTTCATCATAAAGGACCCGCCGCAGACCCTTAAAACTGTGTGTCAAGGTCAATAGGTCTCTTAAAATTAAGGCTGCAAAATAATAGAATAAAAAAAATATTTTTTTAAAACTGATATTTAATTGAATAAAAATATAAGATCTAATTATTACCAATAACAAACCATTGCCTCAATAAACTCCTAATTTGTTGCTTATTGATTGTTGGTAATGTAGTGATTAAGTTTAGGTATTGGGTATGATTATGGCCGTAGAATATGGTTATGCAGAATATATGCTTTATATGTACTAATAAACAGCCAATATTTTAATAATATGATGCATGCTTAATTGATCCCTATATTAAAAAGTTGCCAAAATTATTATTGTTATAATAGTAGAGACCTTAGTATTAGCTTATAGACTCTTTCTCGTATATAATTAAATGATTTACTCTCATTTAATGTGATATTATGGATATTACATGTCTAAAGATGATTTCTTAAAAGACTTCTTAATAAGAAAAATCATAATATTATAAATTAAAGTCAAAATTTTTATCAGTTTGATTAGTTTTGACTAAATCATGCAGCCCTGCTTAAAATATCAGTTCATTTGATATTTTAGGACAAAGCTAGGATAATTCAAGTTGTAGAATGTCATGTAGTGCAACTACGTGATGATATTTATGAATTAATTATTTATCATATTTGTGAACAGTTATTTTAATGTTAACTGTATATGAAAATAATTGTTAAGGTATTATGGAAAATAGATTAAAATATTTAACGTCTCGATGGTTACACTACATGACATTTTTAGAATAATTAAGCTGATTTCTTTTTTTTTAAGACCAAGAGTACATTTGTGAGAAAAGACTTTTTCCTTTTCGTTGTCATGGGCACTCCTACTCCATAGACTTATTTTTAAAAAGTTTTGACAGTCTAAATTCAGCACAAAGGTTTGTGTTTTTCTAAAAGCATGTTTGTAATTGAGAAAAAAACATGACAGATAAACCTTTATAAAGAATATTTAGCAGGCATGTGACTTTGGGATGCTGGGATATATATGTTTTCCTGTCCAAACAGTTTGGTCTCCTATCATGTAAAACTGTTTGTCCAATCGAGCACATTAACACACTTCAATGACAACATGTTTCCCTAAACTTCTGCGATCATTAACCTTCACCTTGAATTAGCGGCATCACTGACGAAGAGCGCTGTAGCGTAAGATTGTTTTTTTGGGAAGCTGGCTCTGGCTGTCTCTTTATCTTTCCAGGTCCTTGGGTCAAATATTAGTTTGTTGTTAATTGGCTCTGATTGGCCTACCGTGGCTGCTGTTTTCACCTGTTTAATCATTAATGTCTAGAAAGTGGATTAATTAAAATGAAGCATTTCCTCAGATGAGTAAGAAGAGATGTGATCGGGCAGTGTTGAGGTAAATGGGATTTCAACCAAACAGTTGATGGTATCCATTTATTTACATAACATGGGGGGAAAAAACACACTAGCTACTTTTACTGAAGAAAAACATATATAGAGAGATTTGGAAGAACATGAAGGAAAGTAAACTATTTTTACTGAGCTATTACACACAGATTTTATTTTATTCATTTATGTTGACTATATGAATATATTCAAATGAAGTGAATTTTATTAAATGGGTAAAATTAAGAATTGTCATTGTTTAATTTTGTTTTTGTTTTATTTTAATATAATAATGTAATATTTAGTGTAATAAGTAATGTACTATTTAAATGATATTTATTATTTGTTTAATATTTATTATGTATTATTTGCTTTAAATTTAGTTTTTGTTTCCACGACATCTGAATACGTTACATAAGTACTTAAGAAGCATTGAAGACATACTGCATACTACATATACAGTAGTTTTGATTGTTGTATTAGTACTGAATTAATTTCTTCAATACATTCTGCATTGTTGCAGTGTCTCATCCATCCGTACACGTAGTGCTGCCTTAGATTTATGCCCAAACTTGACATCTCAAAAGGTAGCATAATCTTGCCTATCCTGTCTTAAAACAATTGGTTGAATGTTATGAATGATTTTAGTTGTTGTTTTTTGTCTTGATGTAATGGCTAAAAATGTTTCCTCTTCACTTCATGTCATCTTGACTGAGATTTCCAAAACACTTATCATAATCCATAACAACACACACAAACAAACACACACATACACACACACCTCATCTATAATCCAGTAAAACTCTTTATTCTTCTCTGCTGTGTTTGCGGCTTTCTGTTGTTCCAGTATTTGCGTTCGGGGCTTTAAGTCTCTATTTCTTATTCTTTTTTTTGCCCTTCTGTCCTTGAACCCCTGTGTTCAGAGTCTGTGGGAATATCAAAGGATTTACACTTCAGCATAGTCATTCCGTTTTTTTTTAAAAAAAAAGAAAGGAGAGGGAGAAAAAGGTGTGGAATCTTCCATTAAATCTCTTTTATCTCCCAGAATGTCAGTGCTGGCATTGAGGGATGAGCGCGCTCAATCCGAGAAAGATAATTTTAAGAAAAGAGAGAAAGGAAAAAGTCATTGTCTCAATCTGTCCATGTGTCCTGCACGCTTCACACAATGGCGAGGGTTTTTCCTTTTTTTTTTTTTTTAAATAAGTCTCAGCTGATGAGTTCTAAAGAAAGATTTGAAAAGCGCCAAATCTTATTTTGTGTAGCCTCTGATTGTTGGAATGTGGACAGACCTCAACCAAACTCTAAATAGTCTAAATAGCCATATATACTGTAGCTTACACCAGGGGTGTCAAACTCAATTCCTGGAGGGCCGGAGCACTAATTAAACACAACTGATGCAACTAATCAAAAACTGCATAGTATGTGTGTTGGAACATGGTTGGAACTACACTCTGCAGGGCTCCGGAGTTTGACAACCCTGGTCTAAGCTGCAGTACATGGCTATGACCTAAGATAAATGCACTTGAGACCACCTGAGAAAAGAGACCATTCCTTCATGCAGAATCACTCCAGACCATTTTAGATTACCAGCTCCATGTTGGTTCTCCTCTTTAGTTCACCTCACTCAGGGTCAAGTTCAGAGGACTGGGACAGCCATGGCAAATCTATGTATGCTATATACAGCTATACATTGAACACATGGAGTACTTTTTATCCCTGTGTTCACCAAACCCATCTCGAGTGATTGCTGCTAAAAAGCAAATTTTTTAGTTTCATCTGATCATAGAAGACAGTCCCATGTGTAGTTCCAGTCCTGTCTGACAACTGAACACGCTGGAGATTGTTGAGATTGGATGAGTGAGAAGAATTATTCTTAAACTTTCGAACAAGATGTTCTGATGTAACTGTTTGACCATTTTTTTAAAGGTTTTCTGACCCTGAGACTCAACTATTTTCTGCAATCCTCCAGCTGTGGTTCTTGAAGAGTCTTTAGCTACTCAAACTCTACTCCTTGCCGTGTATTAGGATGATAGACACACGTCCTTTTCCAGGCAGCTTTGTAACATTGTATGTTCATTGGATATTCTTAATTATTTCTCTGATGGTGGAGATGGTAATTTTCACTGCTCTAGCTCTTCTCTTAAAGACACTTCACTAATTTGTGAAGCTCAATCATCTTTTGCTGCACATCATAAATATATTCTTTGTTTTTTCTCATTGTGTTGATGATTAGGGAGATTTGGGCTTTGTTTTCCCTCCTCTATATATTTCTGTGAAACAGGAAGCCAGGACTGGATATTTTCATGTTCATAATCACCCAGGAGTGCTCAAAATTGTGAATATGAATGGGAAAATACTTAGAAAAAATATAGGTATGCTAATAATTGTGGTCAACAAGTATTGGAGAAAAACATTTATTTCATCACAAGAATTTCTCCCTATTTTCAATGGTTTTATTTCAATGATGGGTTAGAATCGTGTGAATTTTGAACGAAAGATCAAAAGGATAAACAATGCAGATTTATTTTCACAGCCACCTTTGCTCAGATTTAGAGGGTATAATTGTAATTTATAGATATTACAATTTTATTATAATTTATTTATATACTTTTATAGTTTATTAAAGGTGCTCTATGCGATGTTGCAGGATTTTAGCTTGATTTCATTTTTATCTCAAACCGTATGCATTACCCCTTGATCGTCTTGCTGTCTGCCCTCTGAATACATTGGGAAAAAAGCCGTTCTCGAAAGACAACACAGAGGCTGCAATACCAAAAGAAACACTTTGGGCACCACAACAAAAACAAACTTCGGACAACCAATCGGCAAGAAGAGGTGGGGTTTAACGCCACCTCTTCTTGCCGGTTGGTTGGCCGAAGTTTGTTTTTGCTTTGGCACACATCCTGTACCCCTAGTGTTTTGCAAGATTGCATAGAGCACCTTTAAAGTTATATTTTGAACATTTATAGTAGTAGTGTTTTTTTTGTTTTTTCTTTTTAGGGAGGGTTCACAACAATATTTTGCTTTTGACAACCATTTGACCAGCAGTGACCCTTAATCTATGCACCTTTTTTAGTCCTCACATACATTTCTCATTTTACACTTCACACACACACACACACACACACACACATGCTTCTCCCTGCTGGCTGATATCTCAACCTCACTGACTGATGAACACATTGTTCTCAGCTCATTTTCTATCACATATGAAGATTGTTAACACTCATTATCACACATGCTTTGGTCTGAGAGCAGTGGTGTAGGTTTCAACAAAATATTAACCCTGCAGAAAACCTTTTATAATAGCCAACTTTGAACTCTAAATGTTGAAGAACAAGATAAACAGTGTGTGGTACAGAAATCAAATATGGATGTCTGTGTTAACATGCATTTAGCACATTAGAACTCAGTGTTAATCTTAATATTTTTTTATTAACAGGAAAAGAGGAAAAGACAGACAGAAATTGAGAACAAAAAAAGGCAACTCGAGGACGACAGACGGCAGCTTCAGCACCTCAAGGTAAAAAAAAAAAAAAAGATGACGTATGATGAGGTGACAGTTTACATGTACAATATGCCAAATACTGACACGGACATCAAACATTTGAAATAATGAAATAATAATGAAATGATGATTATGAGATAAAAAAGTCATAATTCTAACATTAAAAAACTAAAGTGATAGTTATGAGGTAAAAAAAACATGACATTCAGGGTAAGGAGCTTTTAGAGCCCAGAGGGACGTAGCAGATCTCTGTAGTAACTGAGTGTTGTATTTTAAGCTTGTCTCATGAAAACCGCTTGGCAGTGGACATCTAAGTATCGGTGTTGACCAGACCACTCGGATTTGGTGCACTTTGGGCCAAGAACACCCTGTCAGACACAGGAAGGAGAATTTGCCATGGGGGGGTGATGAGACATCCTGTTTGTGCGAAGAGGGAAATGCTTCACTCTGCTAAATATATGGGGTATTGTCTCTGTGGCCCTCAGGTCAGGTGTACACGATTGCGAACTGTTGGAGGTCTTTTTCCCCATTTCTGTTTACTACACAAAGTATGCTGTAGTTTAGAATAGACATTTTAATGTGTTTGGAATAACAGGCCACCATACTATTTAAACTAAATCTGTAGTGTTCAGTATGTATGCTTTGTGTAGCATGCAGGGTTTTTAAAATAAACAAATACGTGGATGCATTTGCCAAAATTCATATCTGCTGAAAAGCAGTGTTTCCCGAAAAGCAGTGCTCTGGAAGTGACCTTCCATTTCTAGTTTTGTTGTTAGCTAAAAATTAAACAAGAAAACATAATAATTGTTTTATCGTTGAAAAAAAAGCATGTATACACACACACACACATACACACACACGTAATATAGGTAATAGTTTCTAATAATTATATACATGTTTTAACTTAAATTGAAAAGGCTTTCGTGACCTCTCACGAGATCCCAGCAAAAAGTCTCATGATTTATTTCTAGAACATGATGCATGATGGGATACACTTAGCCAGAAATAGTGTTCCAGTGTTGATTTAGTGTGAGTCAAGGGCACTGGTGTTTTTAAGACCTGGGACAGTCTTGCACACTTACTTCCTGCTCTTAAGTGGCCAAGAATGCAAGTGCGAGTATTTGGACAAGGCAACAGGTTGACACCTGGACTATATTGTGACCCTGTACCTCTCCTGTCTATCTCAGAAACATTAATGTAAAACTCATGCAATAAATGGAAAAACGTATTCAATGCATTCATCTGCTACCATAATGTCATGTATTTGCAGATACAAAAATAGAATTAATTGTAATTTAGCATTAAATATTATTAAACAGATAGTTCACCCAGAAATGAAAATGTGATATTTATCTGCTTATCCCAAGGGCATCCAAGAAGTAGGTGACTTTGTTTCTCCGGTAGAACACAAAGATTTTTAACTCAAACTGTTGCAGTCTGTCAGTCATAAACCTTACGGCTTGTGATGATTCTTTGGGGTGTGGTGATTGTGGTGTATAAGAGGTAAAAAAATTAATATCCTCAATACACCTCAATGTATCGTCACAAGCCGAAGAGTTTCATTTGGTTTCGTTTGTGTATGTTGTATATTTTGTTTTTGAGCTTGAAACGTTTGGCTGCCATTGACTTTCATTATATGACTGACAGACAGTTTGAGTTAAAAATATTCGCTTGTGTTTTACTGGACCTTGAATGCCCTGGGGGTAAGCAGATGAACATCACATTTTATTTTTTTGGGTGAACTATCCCTTTAACGTTTTGTCATTCCCTTGAAACATTTCAATCATTATTACCAGTGCTGCTTTGTGGCAGTTGGCTGTGTTTTTCCTGGGTGTGTTTTTGAGGCTTCACAACTTTCGATCAGCTGTGGCTGAGAGACTTTGCTGCGCTGGCCAGAGATAAGATCCAAAAACTCTCCTCATTAGCAGTTTCTATGGAGCTCCCATTCAGAGTCAGCAAAATGCAGAGGGAGAGAAAGAGAGAGAGATGAATGGCCAGTGAATAGTGGGCCGTGGGTCGCTGAAGTATGGAGGGGCCTCTGAGAGTCCCGAAAACACATGCTATCTGATATATGAGAAGGCTTTTGTCGATCTAAGATAAGGTTCATAGTGTTCTCCCTGAATATAGAACAATTCCAACCACTTGAGCTCTAAAGCTGTGCTGCTTTCATCCTCCGGATAAGTCCTGCTGAAGCCTGCGTGTCTGTATAATGTATAGTAACTATCATATTCATTCTTTGTCAGTATTTTGGCTCCAAAGCTTCCCTTGTTTTGATTGGCTCCTCTCGTAACTCCAGACTGATTAAAGGAAGTCTGATGTCCTGGGGTGATCAGTACAGGATGTCAATGATGAGGACTGGATAGGTGTGGTTTGATTAGCGGGATGGGTTAACACAGGTCACGTGACACAGGATAGAGAGCTGTGAACTCTTACAGGGAGACAAAAGTCTTTGTTTTAAGCTGTTGCACAAAAAGCCTGATCCATTTTATTTTGGAAAACAGTGGCTCAGCCACTGGAAGCACATGGGAGCCTGTGAGCTGAGCTTGGTTTTGTACTTTTGATTGCATCACATCAGTAAAGACGAGCTTGTGTGTGTGTGTGTGTGTGTGTGGTCAGTATACCCTCTCCTACAGTAGGTCTCTAAGGAGTGGGAGGTGGCAGCTCAAGCAAAAATGAAAATGGAGATGAGAGAAAACAAAGAAACAAAATATGTGAGGTGCAGCATAAAAGAGATATAACATATCATTTAAATAACTCCTTTAGTGATTTGATTTGTTTTATATAGACCAGTGCCACTTAATATATCATGCATAATTTGACATACAGAGATAATATTGTAACACTTTTTTTATATATATATATATGTGTGTGTGTGTGTGTGTGTGTGTGCGTATTAGTGCTGTCAAACAAATAATCACATCCAAAATAATAGTTTTTGTCTATGAGTGCATATTTATTATGTATATTAATAGAAACACATGCATGTTTATATTTAAGAAAAATATGTTGTTTATAAATTCTAAATATTGATATATAATATTAGATATAAAAATATAAACTAAAATTAATATACATATATTATATACATTCAATTTATAAATAAATTTATATACATTTAAATTCATTCTAAATTATACACTGTATGTGTATATAAATAAAAAACAGTATACAAACATATTGTGTAAACAAAGCGATTAATTGTTTGACAGCACTAATAGAAATATATATATATATTTATTTATATATATATATAATGTATAAATATTTTATTTTATTATTATTTATTTTATTTTGTTTCAAAGATTTAGAAATGTTTACTAGTTTTTAATGTTTTTTATACATTTGTAATTGTTGGTTTTTATTATTTTTAATATTATTAGATTTTTTTGTTATTGTCACGGAGGCGGCGCGCTGAGAGCTCGCGCTCTTGCTTCCCTTGTGAGCAAAGGCACGGCAGGCAGGCAGAACACGGAGACAGATTAAACTCCAAACTGGGATTTTAATAAATCAAAAAACACAAAGGAAAACACGAAGAGCTTCGCAGAGCTCACGCGGACACCTAACGAAACTTTAACCACACATAACAAGAACTGAAAAGGACACGGCTTAAATACACAAAACTAATGACAAAACTCACGGCACCTGGGGAGACAATTACACACTAAGGACCGGGGCGGGGTTTACAGAATGACAGGAGCACATGAGGGAGACTGAATGAAAACAAAACACAGATCACAAAGACATGGAACGCCTGGGGGGCGTGACAAAAATAGTATAAATTAAAAAATATTTTTATTACTGGTCTCAAGAGGGCCTTCCTGATTCAACTTGCTTAGGGCAATCGGCTTGCTAATCTTTCTTAAGAATCTCTTTGATCTGGACCTGTGCTCCAGCCATGCCCTGCAGGGACATACTGAACTCACAGGTCAAATCTTGCCCAGCCTCAGGATTTTTACATCACTTTACAACAAAGTTATTTAATAGCTTATTTCAATATGATTTAAGGAAAACAATACTTTAACAGTATTTGTTGTTCTTCGATCACACGAAGTTCAGCATTCTTTAATGCATTATTAAATTAAAGGTTCTGTTTGTTAGCATTTGCAAATGTTTTATGGGCTCGCCTGAGTAAACAATGACCAACTGTTTCCTGTTGCTGGTATTCTTGTGTGAACACGCAACCTTCTGAGGAATGTGTTGCTCTTTGTTTGTTCAGGTAGCCTCTTCAACAATCAATATCAATAAACGTTACTTTATTGTAAAGTGTTGCCAAAATCTTTGACTAAAATCTGAGTTTTGGTCAGTTTTGTCTTTAGCTTTGGGCTGTTGTTACTATATCTTTTTTTAAGAACAATTTCTTCTCTATTGTTCTAGGTCTCCGTTTGTTTGTCTGTTTGGAGACAAATGCTGAGGTTTATTCCGGTTTTTGGTAATTTTCTTAACCCCAAATTAACCAAGCTATGGGCTATAGTTATTTAGGTTTAACTTTAATGTCCGCTGTGCGGAAGACATTTTCATTGTTTATGATAATTGTGAAATCACACGTGGCGTTTCTCTGCTCACATACAGATCGCTACTGCTTTATCGAAAATATCAGAGCGTATCATTAAGGAAACAGATAACTTTATTAAAAGGCAACTTCACTTGAAGTTGCTATTTTTGGTTGTTTTATTTTTAACCAAGACGTCTGCCTTAGGGTGCATTTTGCATCTCACAGCAGTCGGATTGTTTAAAAATAGCTTGACCAGTGTTAACTCTGTGTACTTGTAATCTTTACACACAAGGTGTTTACACAATTAGAAACTTGAAAATGCAAACATTGAAATGATATGTTTTTGTCATATTAACGTTTCTTTTGAAACTCTCTAAATTTCATTTGTATGGCTCCGTTTTTGCCAATTTTTCACACGAAAAGGGTAGTTTAGCTTTAGCTACCGTTAGCCACTAAGTAGTTTGTTGTTTCAGAGTTAGATTTTCGGTTCTCAGCCCTCTGTAGAGTAGCCAGAACAGCTGTGGATGTTGTTATTCCACTTTTTGAATCTCTTTCTCTCGTGAGAGTCGTGTTTTAGCTCAAGAGCCTCATTTTCCTGCAATCACTGGTTCGTCCCTATCAGCTTCATGTGGTTTGTCTAATTCTTAAACCCCGCCGGCTTTCTACGGTCACCGGCCTATTCTTTGAGTATTCCGACTCATACTACGAAATGTGTCTATGTGGGATGTTTTTATGCTTTCCCTCAACATTTCTAAAAGGTGAATAAGACATGACTTACCGCAGTAGATGAAGGGAGAGGAGAGAGGCTTTTTCAAATTTTTCCATAGAGCGCACTATCAGCTGACGTCGCGCCATGACACAATGTCCTGTGACGTCATCACATCGGGGTCACCAAGCTGTAAGGTCCGCCTACTTGCGTAGCGGATGTTGCGTATCTCGCTTCTAGCAGCGCCGAGGAAAAAAGCTTGTAGTTTCTCTGTTTTGAGCTTTTAGACTTTTAATTCTAATTTTACTTTAGGTTTTACCTCGTTTTAATCTGACTCCAATTTTAAGTTATTTATCTG
>JAUCMU010000013.1:10755676-10769439 GCA_032275025.1 Enteromius treurensis
TGTTTTTTACTCTCATTCACCTAACCAATCAACCAACCTACCTACCTTTTTCTTTCACTGACTCACTTACTTGTTTTCTACTCTCATTCACCCAACCAATCAACCAACCTACCTACCTATTTCTTTCACTGACTGGTAGATTGGTTGATTGGTTAGGAGCGCCGCTGATACCGGCTACTTCTCCCGAGAGAGAGCGCTTGCTTCATGCCTGAGGGCTGGCGTTCACTGTTTCTCACGTGCTCTTATACATCCTGTCTCAGCACTTCGTTGGATGTTGTCATAGCAGTTTCAGAGTGTGGTCACGCTGGAGGCGTTCCCAAAGCGTTTTTGGACGCAGTGTCTCATTCCTTCAAGGAACAGGGGTTATATTCATAACCCTGAGACGTTTTGTATATTATTGCAGCTCAGAAGCCCCCTATAGTTACGTGAAAGAAATTCACTGTTGTTATTATACCAGTGTCGTAATTACACTAGATAACACGTTTTTGTTGCTGCTGTAAAGCAATTCGCCAATTTTGTGAAATTGCACCCATGCTGTAACTTGCCCTTTTAGATGTCAGTGTACCTTCAGAATGCTTTAAAAAATGTTAAAATGTATATTTAAAGGGGAAAAAAAGTTTACATTTGCTTTAAAAAACTCTAGTTTAGATTTGTATTATTAATTCTTTTTTACAAAAAAAACTTCTCCTGATTAGTTAAACTGTTACTAGTGATGAGTTTAGAAAAAGACATTTACTTGGTCATAAACTCTGGAATGTAATATATGAGTTTCATGCTCTGTACTTTCACTCATCCCGAGGGAGTTTTCTCAGCTCATTGCACAGCCCAAATGACAGCTTCAGCTTTAATTTGAATTGCACTGTTGTTGTAATCCTCATTACAGTCCACATGGATACATGTAGTTGTACATATTTGTTTATTCAGGCCTGTTTAACATCTCTAATGTTAATTCTGCATACAGATGGTTCTGCAACAAGCTTTTATATTAATATACCAGGTGTCTATTCTTCCTCAAAACCCCATCCTTAATCTATCAGTCTTCTGCACTCGTTTAGTCTGGGTGCGGGGTGTGTCTATATGTGAAATTAGCTGAACTTTGTCAAGACAGTGCAGTAAAACCAGAAGTGTCTTCTGATGCATGTGACACTACAGACTCTCACACTGCTACTGATGTTTGAGGGTGAGTGTTGCTCACTTTTCTTTGACTGAAAGATTTTGTGAGAATAAATAGGTCAGCTTGTTATGTTAGAATAAACAGTTCATTTTATTTGCTCAGTTGAAATGCGTGAAAACCTTCATAAGTACTTTATAAGATTCCTAATTCAGAATAAAGTCATCAAGTTATCAACCAAAAGAGTAAAACTTTGTAACTTAATGTTCAGTTACTCTAAACAACAAAAAAGATTGTTCTCAGTATTTATATAATGTTACAGTTCTTAAATTTATGGCTGGAATGTTTGCTCTATTAGCTATTTTATAGCCACTGCAGTCTAAAGGTTAATCAGCTTGAATACAGTTATGTATCTTACGATATTTTTTTATGATGCACTTTGGAAGAAAGTGAAGAAGTGAGATTTTACAAAGTTGTTCTTTCAGTACAGTCTACATTACACTCATAATCTATATATATATATTTTTTTTTAAACTAAAAAAAAAACAGCTGTTCTGTTATTAGCATTTATTTCAATATTCTGAAAAGCTGTCATTTAGTGGGCATGTATTTAAAATGTTTTCATGGGGTAAAGGCTTGCTTTAGCACGGTTCCCCCAAATATTTGCTTTGGTCATCATACTTCTGTAAAGCTACAGTATATTTTCTACACTTTCGGGACACCCCTCAAACAGTCTGAGCCAATCAGCAAAGGCAGAGCAGTGGTTTCCAGGAAACCGGCCTGCTGTCATTTTATCAGTGGTTCACAGTTCACAATGTCACACACGGACACCAGTGACAGTGAGCAAAACTCCCTTACAACTACGTAAGCTAGTTCAAAGTGGTAGACACTCTTATCTATTGTTTTGATGCAGTACGCAGACCAGAAAACGTTTTTCCCCAAAATGATAAATTATTCTTAAACAACGGATTAGTACGTGTTTCTTCAATAACGTGAGGTGAGTGCTAGCTTTTTTTCCCCGTTAAATCTATATAATCACAATCTGAAGTCCTTTAAATACTTAAAAGTTTTTTTAAACAGAAAAGTTCTACATCAAAAATATTTGTTTTCTAAAACTAAATATATTATAATAATTGCATAAAATAAAGTATTCACTCGCTCTCATGTTTATTAACAATGTAAAGCTTGGAAAATCGTATAGTATTTAAAAAAATCTTGAATGCAATTGTATGCAATGTAATTAGTAAATTCTTACAACTGAGATAGGTGTTTCAGTTCTAAGTATAAGATGGGTCTCATCGAAAAAAGAGAAAGAATAAATTTTCAGCTGAATAGTAGGCTAAACTGATAAAATTATGATGATTTACCATGATTTTACTATAGGGAGGAAATGTTTTGATGCTCAGTCTAAACAATTTATCAAAAGATTTGCATTTTATTGCAGGTATAGATTTTTTAAAATGAACAAAGCTTAATTAAAGTTGTAATCGTAGTTTCCAGCATTAACATAAGGAAATTGTTAAAAACTGAACAAGATAGCAGTTAAAATACGCTTTTTCAGTTACAAGAAATAGGGTAAAAAATTATGTTGGATAAATGTTCTAAATGTACATTTTACATGTTCTTCTCTTATTAGACACAACCTGTTAAACCTTGTACCATGTAAACCATCTGTGTTATATATTTGGAGACACATTTGCTTACTCTCTACACACAGTGTGTTAATCATCTAGTCTCCATTAGTCCAGTCTATTAGTAAATCTGTTTCTATTTTTGTTCTTACCCAGAGACAGGCATCAACTGTGACGGTCAACCCCTATGATGCATGCACTCACTCCTCAGCAGAGGAGCAGGCTGTGATCCATTTCCATTCTTCTCTGAGACCTACACTTCCCAGGGCTGCCCAGAACCCTCCACCACCCAGAGTTCCCATGACCAGCAACCCAAAGCGCTGGGTGATGAAGCCCTTCTCCCCTAAGCTAGATCAGTCGGATTTGCGATCCATATTGAGCCCTACAGGCCAACCACAGTTGCCAGAGAACATGTGGAGTAGCAGTCAGGACATTAACTCTTTCAGGTTCAAAAGCATAACAGTAACAGACGTGCAGCCCACTGTGTTAGTTTCCTCTGGGTATGACAACAGTCCTCCAGATGTGGTGGTCCAGGCGAGGCAGGTGGCTGTCTCCGAGGATGGGAGTGACAGTGAAGATTTTAGGCCCAGTACTCCAAGCAACCCCAGCAGCCCTGCAACTGGCAGCAGTACAGGCTCACATATTGGATTCTATTCCTTTGTAGATGACCCAGCAAGTCCAGAAGCAGAGATGAATGAGGCCTACATGGTTTCTCCACAAAGGCAGGCCAAACTGAATACCCTGACGGAGAAGAACATCTTTAAGCTACAGACGTACACAGAGGAAAAGATACCTGGACGGCTTTTCAAAGAAACTAACGGAGACGACCCTTACCGAATTGAGGATACCTCAACAGTGGACGAAGACGAGGAAAATACAGACCGAATTGAGATCATTCGGAATCAGGCACCCAAGAAAAGCCCTGCACTTAAAGAGCAGTGGAGCACCTTAGAAAATCTGGACCTCAGTAATACGCCGCAAAGGCTCCTGCATGGGTTTAGTCTGAGCTACAAACCAGTAAGCGAGAAGACAGAAGAAGCCAGGGTTGAGCCTGGCACCATAGACAATGAGCAAATTGACTTCAATACAGCAAGAAAACAGTTTCTAAAGATGGAGCAATCACTACAGAACCCCTTCCTACAGAGTCCAGAGCGGCTCACTTTTCCCCCCAAACTGCGGGGAAGAACTCTGTCCTCAACGGCCAGCATCTTCACGTTAAGACAAGAGAACAGCCAAGAGGAGAATGAGATCCCACAGGCAACCCAACAAGAAATAGAAGTAAAGACTGAATCTGTGCCTGAGGATTCAAAAAATGGAGTGGCCTTAGATGATGTTGACTCTGGTCTTGGTGACCGAAGCGGAGGATACACCAGTGATGGGAGCATTGTGAACGATCCTTCCATTTCAGAGATGGAGAACAGCTCGACTGTGTCAAGTGCAAAGGAGACTCCAATTCAAAGGGAAATCAGAATTTCTCAACAACGGGAAGAAAATCTACGCCGATCAAGGGGTCTCTTGCACAAAGACAATTCAGAGATGGTGGAGATCAGGATAAAGCCAATTCTGTCCCTGTCATCTCCACAGGTGAAAGCTGCAAAACCCAAAGAACCCAACAGAGTAAGTTTTCTTATCCAGAGAGAGCGTGAGCTTGAGAAACAACGACAGATCGCAAACATTATTTCAAGCCATGATACCCAAGAGACCCAAGTAGAGGACAGTAAGAAGTCATTTGAGTCACAACCAGATGAAATTCCGACCGCATCCTTGGGGGCCAGTCTAAGAGAAAGTCCAACAACTGATTTAGAGCAAAGCACAGTCTCTGTAGATGACATGTGGATTACAGAGAAACCTGCAATTGTAGAAGAAGGTAACCTTTTGGACTCAATGGAAGTTCTTTCACCTTGCTGTCCTCATCGACATCCTGATGAATCTATTCTTCAGAGAAACTCTGAGAGGAACCAAATCCAAGTAAGTGCACATCCTGAGGACCATTTTAAAGTAAGCATCCATGAAGAAAATGGGGTAGAGTGCCAAACCGGTACCCTAAGAACAAAGAAAGAGCCATCCTGGGTTGTGGAAAATGACAACAGCGTGTCAGTAAGGAACAAATTTTACTCTCGAAATTCTCCGTCCCCACTGGAATCCCCAAAAATTAGTCGGTACATTCCTACCTGGCAATCTCACCTTGAGTACACCGATTGGAGCCCCAAAATGCAGAACGCCCCAAACAGCATCCGTCAGGAAATCGAAGAAGACCTCAGACGAGAGCAAGAGCTCCAAGAGCTGAGAGAGTCTAGTAGTCAGTCTTTCTCAGTACCTAACTTAGCATCAGTGAATCCCTCTGAACCAAGGTCTCCACTAACCAGCGAAGAGACTGTATTTTCACCACAAACTCCGCTAGGGAACATGACAGAAGTGGATTCGGTATTTACAGAAAGGAAATCTAATTACAGTAATCCTTATTCCGGGAGTCTGGACACTTCTCAGTTGTCCATGACAGGTATAACTCTTCAGTCTCACTGCACTCAAAACATGCTAAACATAACAAATGTGTAAAGAGGGATACTGACGGTTGCTGGGAAATTGACTAATTATTTAGTACAATGTTTGTGGGATGTGCATTGCATAACGTTCTGGTTTATACTGTAGCTACTGGATTAAAGCGTTTAATGTTTATGGATGTCAGCAGCACCAAGGAATCAGAAAGAATTGCCAACATAGTTTCTGAACTTTGGACATACCATGACATTCTGCTTCACTGAAGAATGATTAATCATTTACTGTATGGATGTAAACGCAAATTTAAAGTTAAGGCAAATGCATACATGCTACGTCTTGTATTCTAATATAATTTGTGCTGGTCAAGATCACAGATTACTTATCAGTTTAGAATTTGTATCTATAAGGATTTAAGATTTTTTCAACAGACATATGTTTGTTTCAGAAAATGCTCTTAGAAAAGCATAATGATTTTAAAACACAAATTCATTGAAAGCGTGTGGGGAAGCAAATGACTCATGTTGCTAGGTGAATGAACAGTTAACATAATCTCCTGTTTTTCTTTGTTTATCTCTCCAGATAAACGTTCACAGTTGTCCTCACCACGACCTACTTTCAGACTTCCCTCTGTGTCAATTATGACACCCCAGCCATGGGGCAGCCCGAAAGCCATGTCCCCGACTGTTTCACGAACAACCCCCATCAAGCCCTTAAGCGGGCTTGCTGACCTGTCATCGCCTTCTTCCCAGAAAGGTCTGACTGAGACACTACTAAAGGACTTTGAGGACAGACGGGTCAAACTGAAGCAGGAAGAAAGTGCTGTGAGTGAAGTTTCTTTCAGGAAAATCACATACATCTCAAGTAAACAGCCATTAAAAAAGATAGTTTGCCAAAAAATCTAAACTGTGGAATCCCTTCATGTCATTCCAAATCATGTCATAAACGTTTGAAATTACATGCATAAGTAAAGAATAGAGTTTTGGGGTTGAGATTAATGGCACAATGCAATGCAATGTAGAGCTGTATTGAGAGATCTTTTCACTTTATAACTTTTCTTTCCTCAGTATGCTGGGATCCAACCAATTGATGCCATTAACAATGAGGTGAGCTGAGGTTTTTGATGTCTAGTGTCCTCTGCTGGATGTTGTAACAGATCCAGTTTGATCATGTTGTGCAACTCTGGTTTCTCGGCAGGTTGTAGAGGCCACCCGTGTAATAAGGCATAAAAACCAACGAGCGCTGCAGTGGGAAGCAGGCATGTACGCCAATCAAGAGAGCTAATGGATCAGCACTAACATAACATCATCCTCAGATGAGAAGGACTGGTTTTCATTCCACACTACTCATGTCACTTTGCCATATAAAGCCAGCGAACATGAAACGGATGTTGCTTTCATCTCACTCAGTTTAGCTCGCTGCTCTAAATCGACTGGTGTGGTGGAAGTAGGTTTAGGTGTGGAGAGCATCTTACCTGCTTGGGGTGATTTGTAAGTGCTAGCAAACTGGATGGTGAAAACTTACTATTTCTCCGCCCAAGTACCAACATCCTCAAAAATCCTGAAAATAAAACATCAGACTGTGTTCAAGATTATTAATGTCACTAACCTTCAAATCCTCAGCAGTTAAATGAATAAACTGATTTGCTTTTTACAAAAAGTAGAAAACAAAACAAAGCAAAAAAGTTAAATCACAGAGCCAGGTTCCTACAGAGGGACGAGGAACTGTGAGATCTGGACCTGCACATGAACGTATTAATACACAAGCATGTTCTTCTAACAAAGTGCCCTTTATTTTGAAATAATGTACTTGCTTTTCACTGAAAAATATACAATATCAGTAGATCTTTTTGTATTGAACGTTCATAAAATATCAGTAGAAGATTCTTTTAGTACTGAATATTGAAGATTTAAAAAGTCGCACTGGAAATTTTTGCTGTATTGTAAATGGAATGTGATTATTGTTTTTTTTTATTTTATTTTTTTTGTACAATCTGCATTAGATATTAGACATTGTAAATGATGTCCTCATGACTCAGAGATCTGTTCCAATAATAGTCTGGTATGTCGAAATTAACTTCATATCAAAAAATAACATTGATGTATTCTGTGTTGTCAACACATAATAGTAATATATTCAATATATATAATAAAAGGATTGCTTTTTAGCCATGTGTAATGTAAGTATTTATTACAACCACTGGTACAGCAGAAAGAAATTCAAACATAATGTAAAATGAGGAAAAAAAGCGATAGTATTTATAAATGTTCTTGTTAAGAGAATTTTACAAAAGCAGTATTATTTTATTTTTTAAATTATATTAAATAATAATGATGACTTTATTAGTGCTAAGAGCACGAGTGAAATATAAGACACAGCGCCAAAAACTACGTGCAATATCAGTCTTGTCGTGTCTTCTAACTTGAAGGCCATGGGGCGGTTTCCCAGTCAGGTATTAGATTAAGCCAGGACTAACGTTAGGTCTTTGTTAATTTAGGACATTTAAGTAGTTTTTAGAAACATGTCTTACAAAAAAGCATTACCTGGGAGTATTTTAAGACCAAACAATTGCAGTAATGTATTTTAAGGTATGTCAGTGAAATATTTTTCCATTTTAGAAAGCTCTAACATTTATTTTAATCTAGGACTATTCTTAAACCCTGTTCGGGAAACTACCCCCATATGTTAAAGTTCCAGCAATTATCTCACTAATTAGGAACCGGCATAAAAAACACATATACATTTCTTTCACGTGGCTTCCCTTTAAGGAATACCCCTGTGCAATATTTCAGATAAATTAATATGATAAGCTAAACGCTTGACACGGTTTTTTGAACAATAACATGTATATGGCCAAGGCACAGCAGCGCCCTTTAGAGGATAAACTCCATTAATACATGATTTTCAAAGTGAACGCAATGCAGCTTGCCTAATTGTTCATTTTTATGCCAGTGTAATTAAAATGTCTACACAACGACAGCGCAGATTAAATAAAGCCACGAATGCTTGACAAGGCACAAATCCTCCTCTGAACCCTTTTTGTATTAGTACCACACTTTGTTTTATGCACTCAGAGGTGAAATTAAGGGAATCTCACGGTAGATGCATTTACAAGCAGCAACAAGTTACCTTGGCTTTTAAACCACTTTCACTTCAATCACAGCTTCTATTCTGCATTAAACCGCACATCAGTGCCAGGTGGGGCTTTCCAATCTTTCACCTCAAATAAAATCTAAGCTATTTCCAGTGGATAAAACATTTTGAGTAAGTGCAATGCATTTTTTCTGTATTTATAAACAAATATTCATATTAGAATGCAGTGATTTGATAAAATGCATTAGTGCTATTGTTTGTATAATAAATGAGACATTTTATTTGGATCTGACATTGATCAATCTTGAGACCATGTGATTTATTTATCTGCATGCACATTCATTTCAATAAGTAGGAGCGACTTGGACTAGATGTCATGCATTTTACTCTATTAATTATTTTGCAGTTTTGCAAAGAGATATTAAAGACATTTATACGGTTACAAAAGATTTTATTTCTATCTCAAAAGGCTAATATTTGGAGATTTTTATGAATCAAAGAATCCTGAAAATATATCATGGATTTCATGAAAATGTTTTCATTGTTGATAATAATAATAATAGCCATTCTAATAAATGAAAATTAATTAGCATAATGGTTTGTGAAAATTCAGCATTGTGACACAGGAATAAACTGTCATAAAAAAATGTTGTCATATTTCAAATGCACACATTCAGTATCAATACTGTTTATTTTATTTTATCTTTCTTTCTTTTTGTCTTAAAGGTTAAAAACAAGCTCCCAGTCTGACAATCAAATGGGGGCCATTCTGACTTTAGTGGAGCCGGTGGTTGTCATTAATAGACTGGGGACATCCTTCTTTGAAATGGCCCTCACACAGACCATATACAACCAGTCACTGAAGGCAACAGCAGGAGACAGCGATCGGGCTCAGGCCTTATCTTCACGCTTTCTTCTTATTCAGAGCGTGTTGTCCTCTGTGGCGGCCATGTTGTCCATTATACCACTGAGCCGCATGGCAGACCGTCACGGACCTAAAGTCTTCCTGGTGACCTCTCAAATGGGTTCTGTTTTGGGCATGTTCATGCTTGTCATCTTCATGTACTGTGAAGTTCCTCTGGAGTTTCTGTACTTGGGTTCCTTGCTGCATGGTTTGAGCGGAGGTGGGCCAATGTTTTGGGCCGGGGTGGCAGCTTTGGCGTCTCTGAGCTCGGAGCAGGGCAAGCGCACTCTTAAACTCAACATCGTCGACTTCTGTTTTGGGGTCGCAGGGGTCGTGGGAGGTCTCCTGTCTGGATATCTGTACCAGATGGGGCCATCGATTCTCCTCCTGACAGCAATTCTAGTCAGCGTTTTGGCATTACTGTACTCTGTGTTTGCCCTCACTGACTCGAGACATTCCCTGTCTGAGAGTGAGCCATTGCTGGCTGAATCTGAAAATGGGAAAGCGATGGATCGAGTCTCTGTAGGCATGCTGATGTCAGCCATGGTGTTGTTTATGCTAGGCATGGTTGGGGCAGAAAACGTGCTCCAGCTGTATGTGCTGAAGCCCCCCTTGAGCTGGGACTCGGTTTGGGCCGGATATGGCAGGGCTTCCACCAGCGCCATGTACCTGAGCAGCTTCATAGGGGTCCTGGGGCTGTTCAAAGTGTTGGGAGACAAAGCCCTCACTCTACTGGGTATTGTGTCCAACTGTACTGGGATGGCAATCATGGCATTCGCTGTAGAAAGCTGGGTCTACTTCCTGGGTGAGTTTATTTTTAAGGTAATTAAAGGTGATTTATTGTGGAATGATGAACATAAAGTCCCCACCTGACAGATGTCACTGAAATAAGTCTCCAGTAATAGCCATAGAACAGTGGTTTTCAACCAGTGACTATTATTCTCAGGGTTGCCAGTTCTGCGTAAAAAAACAGCCAAATTGGCACTCAAAAATAGCCCAATCACATTCTATCAAAATAGCTCCAAAACTGAATTCAGAGTTTCCTTGCACTGATTTTGTTTCAAGTCAAACCGTATTAAAGTAGCCCAATTCTTTGTGGAAAAAACGCTGATTTGGCAACACTGATTTTTATAGAGGAAGAAAATAGACGGGCTGTATAGTACACTTCTATTTGAGTGTTCTATTTCAGTGATTGCTGAACTCCAGCTTGCATGTTTGTCTGTGTTTTTGCCTCATCAGTGTTAAAATAGTGTGTAGGCAGGGCTGCAAGGTTATATAAAATATTTTTAGTATTAAATTGATTCCATGGTTAAGATTTTGCATTTTCCTGTTTATCACTGTGAAGCTGCTTTGGCACAAATCTGTATTGTATAAAGCATTAATATGACATAAAATTATTTAAAACAAGACAAAAAAGCATTAAAATAACATCTATATTTTAATGGGGGAACAATGTTCCCTCTAAAAAATCTTGCATGTGAGGTCATTTAAAAAATGTGATTTCTAGACCTGAAAATGTCATGTAAATTAATAAAATGTGCAGTTTTAGTTATGATGTGCCCTTTAGGCCATACAATGTGTGGATGGGTAGTTTATTCCTTTATGGGAACTGATTTGGAGACATTTTGCATCAGAATGAGTCCAAACAGCTAATAAAAACACCCCAATAATCCACAACTCCGGTCCACCACTTAACAACTGGTGAAGCTAGAAGATGCATGTTTACAATAAACAAATAAGGCAACCTTAAACAGTTACTTGTGGATAAAATAGAGTACTCTATCCAAAATTTTGCTTTTCCTCAGTGCAATGTTGAGATGTGTTGTTTTAAACAGCTAGAGGGATCATGATGTTTGCCTGCGTTCCCATGCCAACACTGCGAGCCATGCTGTCCAAAAATCTGCATCCTCAGCAATATGGTAAAGTTGCAACTCTATAGAAACAAAAACTTAAAATGTGCTTCTTCTAAGTATATGCTTTAGTTGAGGTCATACTGCATGTTATATGATACTTCATTAGAGTCCTCTGCTGTGTTTCTTGGCAGGGCGAGTCTTTGGGCTGCTCCAGCTGGTTCTGGCTGTGACCGATCTCTTGTCTAATGTCTTTTTCACCTCCATTTACCCACTAACTCTTGGCTGGTTCAGTGGCTTCTGCTTTCTCCTCTCCTGTGCTGTTAGTTACATCAGCGCTGTCCCGATCATGTATGTATATCTGTCGTTAAAAGACAACAGCAAGTTCTTTTGGTTCTTTTTTAGATCGTGCAGAATAACAGTTGCTCATTTTGTTTTCCAGTTATCAAAATGGCAGAGACTTCAGTCTTGGATCCATTTGAAATGTTGAACACTTACATAAAAAATGGACGTGATGGGAAAAAATAAGATTAATATTTCCATGCAAGTATTGCAATCCCTGAGAAAATTTGTGTTTTGTCAAAGCGTATGCATTCTCTCCCAAAAGTACTGCATTCACAGAGAAGCTCATTGGACCTTTCTGTACTCCCACAAAAATGTAAGAAAATTTCAGTGCTTTTGCATTTGCTTGCAAAACTTTACAAAATGTAGCATTTTCAAGTTTTAGATTATCTTTTTTTCACTAACAAAATGTTTTGATTGTTTTTTTTTTTTTTTTTTTTTTTTGTGAATCTTTGAGTTCATTTGCAAAAGCACTACAGTTTTTCTCCCATGACTAATGCTCTGTGATGTTTTTTTTTTTCATTGCAATAATATATAATTTAATGTCAAAGATTTGGAGAACTTAAATAAGTATGTTATGATAAAAAAGGTCTTCTTTCTTGCAGGACACAAGATAAGTATTGTTCGTGGTGGAAATAGTTTTAGGTCTTGATATAAAAGACTATTAGCATTTTAGGACATTTTAGTATTTTACAATGTAAAATGTATTTCATGTTGGAGCATACGGTTTTCTATTACTACAATACATAGCTGGTTTGTGCTTCTTGTGTTATTCTCAATAAACCTCCTTTAAAAAGATTGGTTATTTATTCAGTCATGCTGTTATTTTGTGGGATACTTTTTTTTGTAGCAGCTTGTGCAAAGGGTTATGCAGGTCACTTTTTAAAGCTTTTCTCCAGTTTGGTTCAGAGATAGTTCTTTACAAAAAAAAGTCTTCTTCTTCTGGGGATTTATCAGTATTTATAAATATCTTCTATAGATCCAGACAGCAACATTTCAGAACAACTTAACATAATATTTAATAAAAGACATTCGTGTGGATGTGTTGTATAATCAGGATGTTTTATATGTTATGTCCAGCAGATGCCTCATCATGGTGTCATCAAATAGTCAATGCACGACCTACTATGGGAAGAGTTTTAGCGGAAAAACCAAATTAGATTAATATTTTACAAATGTATTTCAGTTAGTCACACATACATTTTGACTTGTCAGAATGATAGTTTAATACATTTGAACTTCTATTTTAATCAAACTATCGTATCAATTCCTAAAAGACCAACCAAAGTCCTGTCAGGTATTTCACAACAATCCCAGTTTCCATTTCATGATGACTTTAAATGAGTTTTGATTATAATGAATTCCAGTTCTTATCTAGTAAAAAGTTTAATAGATGAATTTTGCTACTTTTTGGATATTTTAATAATAATACTAATAAAAATGTTAAAACCTGAACCCTTTATCGGGAAAGGAACTATATTTGGTAGCTTAATCGATCATTCACTAGAGCGGTCTTGTGCCTTTCCGTGAGCTCGTGTAAGCGCATGTATTTCTTCCAGCCAATCAGCAGAAATCAGTCTACGTCACAGATGGCAACACCGTGGCATTTGACCAATCAGGAGTTGCCCGGGGCGTTTCAAACATAAATATTGTTCTGTTAAGATTGATGTTTTAAATATAATCGATATAATACATAAATATGACATTTTGAACACATAAATATTTAACGATTAAATAACTGAAATCATATTTTACAAATGAAACTAAAACTGCCAGCAGGTGGCGACAAGTCACTGCTTTCATCATCGAACCATTCATTCGATTCGTTCGAACAGTGATTCATTCGGTCTTTATGAACAACTAATTTAATCATTGACAACGAAACTGAATTGAAATTATATTTTCTTTGACGGAACAAAACAAAATCGGAAGAAATAAAAATTCCAGTTAGACAATGGCAGTCTGAATATCAACGTCTTGTTTATTGAACTGTCATGAAATCTTGCAAACTCCCTTAATAATCATTAAAGCTGTTTTTGAAATTGTTAAATAATTAAACTGTTTAGATGAAAGCGATATTATAAATGTTAAATTAAGAAAAATAAATAAATTAGTGCATACATATTTCAGTGCTGAGATGCGCTTGTGATTCGGAACTGACCTAACCTGGGCATGATTCGCTCTTTGTTGCTATAGCGACAGTCTCACGAGTTCTGTCTGAATATATAAACAGTCGAACCCATCGCTATCTGTTGATTGAGAGACGAGGAGACTTTTGAGAGTATTTTCTGACCAGATCTTGTGCTTTCTGAAGCTCATCGGAGGATTCCCGACAA
>JAUCMU010000013.1:10769539-10788436 GCA_032275025.1 Enteromius treurensis
ACACTGGTCCATGCGCTCAGCATGTGTAACAGTCGTGAGCACTGACTGTACCGGTGCTCAATAAGAATGAGGAAATCACAGATATGCTGTTCCGAAAAAACATCGGGAACACTATATTGTTAGACCGCCCGCTCCCGTTTAAATTACACCAGAGTTACAGACCATTTCCGCGTTTTATTTTGAAATTTATTCCCGCGCCTCAAGAAGTCTGGTCGGGTCCCGCGGGAATGCAGACCTCTAATGCAAAGCTTTATTTAATTTTTCTCCCCAAACGTTAGACTCATCCTTCCATGTCTTGTTTTTTTTTGGTAAAAAAAAAGTTTGTTACAATAAACCATGTTCAACTAAAAACCATAATTTATAATTTATATAAATAATTTATACACTTTTATTAATTTAAGGGTCATTGTAGCTGATGATTATAATAATAATGATAGTTAGATACGGTATACCGTGATATTTTCTGAGACGATTATCATACCGTGAAAATCTCATACCATTACAACCCTACTGCCTGTATTTCTATATTTAGACATATGCCCGATGCGGGATGTTTTTTATGTATATACAAATAATGTATTAAAATGTAGGACAATAGTAAGTAATGTTGACACAGTTTTGTATAACATTATGCAGTCATTCAGTGGGAGATTGATTGAAATGATCAAGCCATAAATAGTGAAATATAAGGTTTAACTTAATCGATTTTATTCATTTATTACTTTTAACCCAGTTTAAATTATTATGGCATACATTGGTGTTTATTTTTACTGTGAGCCTTATTACTGCTAAGATAAGTGGTACCACCTAGACTAGTGTGCTATTTTCGCTTGTAATTATATATGTACATATTTGTCAGTATTCTTCGTCTTCAGTAGATCTAAACTGTACATTTTTGTATATATCCAGCTTTTGGAAAACAAGAGTCTATGGCACACAATAAAAATCAATAAAACAAAGTGGGAAAAAAATTTATTAAATGAGAAAACGTTTATGTACATTTTATGTATTTATTTGTATTTTATGTGTGTTTTAAACGTTGTAAATATATGCATTTTTGGGGAAAAAGATGAACATAGACTGGCGAGGAACAATACATGGTAATTTCATTGACCTAGATTTACAATATAAAATTTGTATTATTTTTATAAACTCACAAAAGCTTAAAAGTCTTGTTATAGCCTCCGATAACATTCCAGGGTTGAAATGATGAATTTCCAATTATTTCAGTGAGTGCCCTATAAAGGGTTAAATGTAAAATAGGCTACATCAAATGAAACACATTACAGCTATCTCAAATTATACCATACACTAGTGATAATTTAACTAGAGATAGGCTACAAAGTACAACACATAGTTGACTTTATTTACAATTGATAGTTGTTAAAACTATATCTAAAAATAGTATTTATAGCATAGCCTGAATGTATATTATAGTCAAAATTGCAGACCAGAAATCTGAAACTTTGACTAGTCAAAACTGAAGACTATTAAAGCCACAGGCAGGCATTAAAGGATACAATGGCTTGCCACATATCATGCAATATACCATTTCCGCTAAATTCTCAGTGTCTACGCGAGCTTCCGGTACAGAATTCACCGACAGGAGTTAGTGTTAGTAGTAAACTCTTTTTGACCAATTTCGTTTAACTATCGATCACAATCAAACCGATATATAATGAATTTGTACCTATATTAACTACAATAACATATCCAACCATTTAGCACGATATATTGAAATATAACGTTTAATAATGAGTTCAAAAACCTTTAAATATCTTCGTCGCGAGGGTGCATCGTCTCGATATTGCTGCGTACCGTGCTGTAAAATGTCCTCAAGATTTAATTCTGTGATTAGTTTCCACAGTTTCCCTTTGAACAAAGAAACGCGCAAAAAGTGGCTTCAGAGTATCCGGCGTGAGGATTGTAAGGTCAGTCCTAATATAAGAGTCTGCAGCCGACACTTCAGGAGTGATGATTTTATTGAGCAATCGACTCCTACATCGCGCAGACTGCTGAAGAAGGGCGCCGTGCCCACTCTCTTCACGGGGAACGTCTCGAGCGCTTCTGCACCAAAGCGCATTGGGTTATGGAAGAGGAGGCGCGTCCCGTCTCCTTTAAAACATGACCCTGTGCCCGCGGGCTTCCAGCATCGGGAGCATGATTATTGTTTAGCTCTCGTCCAGGATCAACGTGAATCGAATGAGACCGAAGCTCTCAGAAAGGAGGTCGAGCGCCTGAAGAGCCAGGTTGCACAGTTGTCTGTTCTTCACAGGTTTTGTTTGGGCCGATTTGCAGCATCTGACGATGACATACGGTTTTACACTAGGTAAACCCAAACAACATTTTCAGACATGCTTACATAAGTTTTTTCCACACTTTTCAGCATACCCGTTAAGTGCACTCGGGTTATTATAATAAATATGCACAGTGTACTTCACATCTTGACAACAGTTAACTGTTATAAAAAATTAAAAAAAAGAAGCCATTTTTCATTACTGTTTTTTTTTTTCAACACAGTTAGGAGGTGCACATTTGTAGCCTAAAATATATTTTTACGTTTTAAATCTTTTTTTTTGTTGTTGTCATGGCTTAATAAAGTAGGTGTTTGCTTATTTTGTCTAATAACACACTTTGATTGTTAAGTTTATTTGAATGAAGACCATATTTCCTTTTTATAGACAGATTTTAAAAGTCTTATTTGTTGTTGTTGTTATTATTATTTTATGATATGGTTTATTTATGACATTATGATATTTTTACTCCAGTCTTGCCCTAAATATAGCCGTGGCAACTGGCATGATGCTAAATTATATTAAACAATATATAATAATAATCAATGAATCAAATGCATGATATACAATTTTCAATATAAATAAGTATATTTAGTTTACGATAAAAGCCTGTAAGTACATTTTAACCATATATGGAATAAAATAAAATAAATGTAAATAATAAAATACATTTTAATAACAATTTGTTTACATTAATTTATTGAATTAAATACAAATGTGTACTTAAGCCCTACTTTAGTGGATCAGAAACTCTTTAGAGCTCTTATAAATTTGCATATACACATTTGTTTTCATTCAGTCATAAATAACATGTAGTTAAATGTCTGAAAATCATTAGATTCAGTTTGCACAAATAAAGCAACAAATAAAGCAATAAAGACGTACTTACTAAGCAAGTTTAAGTATGATACATTTTACTTCCTTTTTTTACAAGACTTATTATTTTATATATTTTATATATTTTAGTACACTGTAAAGTAAAAATAAGCTACAACTTGGGGGCATTTCTGAAATAATATACACATTTCTTATAGGTTTGCAACTTACAACCACTTGATGGCGTTCTGGAGACTCATTGAGCCTGCCGCCCACAACATGGTTCATTTGAGCAAAGACAGGCCAGCTGCAATGAGTGAAACTGGAGGATCAGGCAGTGCATCTGTAAATAATTTGTATATGTGTCAACTAAAATTAATCTATAATGTTGTTACATACTGATTTTTATGCTACTAATATTGCTTTCTCTACATAAACACACACATTATATGTATTTTTTTTTTTTTTTTAACTTCACAATTTTGTTGACAGTGCCAGTCCATGCAGCCCATAGATGAGTTTTTCCTCTTTATGGTTCATCTCTCAGTGGGCCTTACAGAGAGAGATCTAGCCCACAGATTTAATATCCATCAATCTGTCGTGAGTCCAATCATTACAAACTGGGCCAGTTTCCTCTACACCATTCTTGGATCTGTGCACATCTGGATGTCTGAGGAGGCGGTCAAGGCTCACATGCCAAAGGAGTTCCAGGACTATCCAGACACGCATGTTGTGATGGATTTAATAGAGCTGCGTTGCAATACACCGACCTCTATTTTGCTTCAAGGTGAAGGGTCCCAGTGCACATACAAAGGGTTAATCGGCATGGCCCCGCATGGTGCAGTCACTTTTGTGTCATCCGTGTATGAAGGATATGTCAGTGACAAAGAGCTTCTGAAGCAGTCTGGGATTGTGTCACTCCTGAAACCTCAAACGGCCATTATGGTCAACAAAGGGTTTTTTATAGACAACTGTGTACTGTGCAAAGTTTACAGACCTTCCTGCATGTTAAAGAAGGAGCAGACGCCGACAGAGGAAGTGAGCGAAACTCAGTCCATCGCTCGGCTCAGGGTTCACATTGAGCGTCTTGTAGGCAGGGTGAAGCAACACAAGCTGTTGGACACGGTCATTCCTCACTGCAACACCAGGACCATCAACCAGCTATACACTGTTGCCTGCCTCCTTATAAACTATCAGAACGGCCCCTTGATAAAAGCATGGGCAGATGATTAAAGAACGAGCAAATGTTTAAAGAGCAGACAAAACACTTGCTGTTGGTGGAAAGATCTACGGACTGTAATGTAAATATGTGGACATAAATAAACATGAAAATATAAATAACTTTGATTCTGTGTTTCTGCAAGCATGTAAATATCATTAACTTTAATAGTGTTTCCTGTAAACGTATACAAGATTTGATAAACCTTTTCTTGTATGCCACTCTTAAATATAAACAGCTTTAATACTGTGTTTCTAGTTTTATTTATGTTTACAGTGATGAACAGAAAAGGTTTTACACTTTTTTTTAAAAATATATTTTTACAGAAACATCGGATCAAATAGATAAATGTGACTTTTATCAGATGATAGATAGATAGATAGATGATGTTTCTATAAAATGTTTTATTTATAGTGTGTTGGCACCACTGCATTGGAAATGTGCAAATGTATGGAAACAGCATCAAAGTGATTTATGCAGTTTATTTTCCTTTATGCCACTGCAATATAGTCATAAACATTACTTTGATACAAGTAACAAATATCAGTATTATGTAAATGATCAGGAAATAATTTTGCAGTGTTAAACTACCCTTTTTTTTTTTACATTGAAAAAATATATATAATCCTGAGAAACATGAACCCTACTGTATTTTCATAATAAATTACTTCCAATCTATGGTTTATTTTATTATTTTTTACAATACATAACATATTGAAACCCCTTTTAAACTTGTATTAACTATGAAAGCTTCACAGTTCAGGCTTTACTGATCGCTTGGCCTCAACCCTATTATTTACTTGGCCAGGTCATGTGATGCCTTCAGTTGGCTACCTTGGAGACAATGAGTCTCAGTTTCTGTTGTGGCCCCCCATCTATTATTTAGATTTAAGCAGGTGCGGCACAGGGGAAAAGTAATTTCCTGAGTGTGACAAACAGGTAATTATTAATGATGATGATACCTGATTCCAAAGATCTCCATGTCCCATAGTCCTTCTGGCCAAGACATGTAAAACTTTTACATAGAGAGAGTTTCCACTGAAACAGTTTTTTAGTTCATGTCACATACAGTACGCCATATCACCTTGATTTCCACAAAAGAACCCTTTTCTTGACGGTATTCATTTTCTTGGACACAAGATGGTTTCACCAAATCAAAACTATCTCATCTATGAACCAAGTGAGACGACGTAAAATCTGTCCTCAGCCAGGTGGTCACAAGAGACTCGGTCTCACTCCAGAGACATCAAGGAGATCATGGGGCCTTTGATGCCAGAGTCACTTAAATCTAACTGACAGCAATCCAACTAAATAAGGGTCTGATCAGGAGACTGTGTCTACAATGTGAAACAACAAAAAGGGTCAAAGGATTTGTTATTTTTTCTGTCTGAAATGCACTAGACGAAGTTCGCCCTTCATCATTGGTCTACTTTGGCTCGTGTCGGTGATGCTGAAACCTTCGTGCATTTCATTCAAATAAGCATTATTGTTTTAATAACCATGTCCATGTCTGCTACCAACCGGAAATATTCATGGAGCTTGTTATACTAGCTTTCGGTTTGTTGTTGTGTCTAAAAGCTACTGTTTTCATCAAGGACTCATTATGAACTATGAAAAGGTGTGTTTAATTAGTTATAGTAATATAGCATAAGCATATATAATTAAGTTACTGTGTCACTGAAAAATAACACGTTGATGCTTTGACTGAACAACAACACCAAAAAAACGGTTTCTTAAGTGTCTACAAAGACAGAACAATACTGGGATGCAGTTTCTCCCTCTTCAACTGTAACCGCCCTTTGCTTTCAACTCCTCTTATCCAATCACAGTCCTCCTCGTGTCTCACACGCCCACTGTTGTCGAGGCTCGACCAATCACCGAGCTCATCGCTGAGGCTCCGCTCAACGCACTCCGCCATTTTGTAGCGAAGAAAACTCAGCCAAGCAACAAAGTTGCGGATCAGAGCTGCTGTTCATCGGTGTGCAATGGACGGGTAAGTGATGCTACGTTACTATGAATGGAAAATGAATTAAACTAACTGTTAGCCGGGCGACAAGTCTCGACCGAATAAAACCTCACCGCTATCAACTAGAATACATTTTTTTTGTTTGATTGGACAGCGCGAGCGCTTTCATCACCAGTTGCGATGAAGCAAACCCGTAATTTTTCATGCTCGCAGCACATTTTTTATTTCATTTATTTATTTTTTTTTAAAGTTTGCCTGTTTTGTTAGTACGGCGTAATTCGGAGTTTTGCAAAAAGGCAGTTTTTTCCCGCAAAACTAGGGTGATTTCCATCGAGAGGACTTGTTGCATCGTATACGCAGTGAAAAAAGTTTGAGTATAAAGAGTAAAGAAGATTTTTTTTAAGCTCACAAATATAGGGAAACATTCCCCTAAAGTTATGTTATTCATTATTACCAGAAAACCATTAATAAAACGAGTACACGCAAATTGAATAGTTCGGTTGTGTGATGGCATTGACATCTTTTTCCCTGTGCAGCCGCCTAGAGACTGAATTGTATCCTATGGGATCAACTTACGCAGAATTAGAGTAAGTCCATACACAATTTTCACAGTTCTGAGCTGGTGTTTTTTTTTTTTTTTTTTTTCTTCATTCCCACCCACAGATTACATTTTATTTATATTAGTCAAATGTTAGCATACTAAGGTACTTCGTCAGGGTTGCCATAGCTTCCACCAAAACACAGTAACGTTAGTTAGCCATTTTAATTTCCTGATTAGGATTTACATTGGTGTACCTTTACTTTTGGAAGCATTAGAAACAGAAGTGTTGTTGTTGTTTTTTGCAAAAATATGGGTTTTGGGGTATTTAGACTTTAATTAATTTTGGGTCACAAACTGGCAAACCAAATATAAGTTGAAGTACACGGAAAATAACAACTTCCTAAATCTGACACAAAACATTTCCTCAAATGCATATGCAAAACTAAATGGATTATATTTACATTTGAGAAGTTTTAGTCCTAATTTGCTAAGTAACAGCAACCTAGTGGTGGCTAATACCACAAGGCATTAAGGATTACTGTAATGTGTTGGAAACTGTGGTTAAACATGGTAAATGGTTGGCCAGTGAGTCTCATTGATAGACCTGAATGAACCAGACAGACACACTGGACGTGCACCATGTAAAATGATACTCAGAAACTAAAACCACACCCCAGGTATTGTGAAAAATGACCCCCGTTCACAGGGCCTCCTCGTTTGAGCTCTCGCACTTATTTACATGAAGTTTTTTTTTCCCTCTTGGAGAAGATGTATCAGGACATTGTTTTGGTACGCTCTGTGTCTTTTTCTTTCCATTGTTTCAAACATAAAAGCTTTCATGCCGCGCTGCATTGATACGAGGGTTTTTCGTAGACCCGAGCCAGAGGAGAGATTCTGGTATTGCGTTTACTTAGAGTTCATGTGAAACAGGATGTGGGGGTTAATCTTCAACCATAGACTGACCCAAAATACCACTCATATTTCTTGCTCTAAGGGAGATCTGTGGGAAGGAACTAGATCACGCAGTCTAGCCACAATCTGTTTATTCCTTTAATGGGAAAAACATCTAACCATCATGAGCCAAATGAAACATTAGACTCATTAGCCCCACTTTAATATGAATTACGGTTCATATTTGGGGTGAATTCTTATATTCTTTGCATGTAATGTTTTTCTTGACCTTTTGTTTCTTTGGGAAGTGCATGGAGCCAGAATGCTTTTCCAATTACATGCCTTTTGTTTACGCTTTCCTTCCCTAATTTGTTTTTTTTTTTCTCTTTTGCAGCGTCGTTCACGATATTGCAGTTGGTACCAAGGTAAGAATCTCATTTTAAGTCACTACGACTCTATGTGCTGTACAGCTCGGGTTGCTTATCTTTCTTTAACTATATGTGTGCCAACCGGGATTTGTGTTGATGTGTTGAGACTGCGCATGGCCACATGGCGACTTCCACACATTGTGCTATCGCTCCTTCCAGACATGATTCGTCCTGGCGATAAGGGGGGTGAATCATTTTAAAACAAATCAGAGATTTGAACAAGGGCCGGGCTTCCTTAACTTTGTGTTAACTCCAAGTTATCGTTGAGTTTCCAAAACAAATACGGATTCGTAATATTTGGCTGTTAAGAAATCCTTAACTTGCTGCCTGAATCTGCCTTCACGAGGCCACAACACGAACACTCCCACTCATTCCCTCGTTAAAGATTATTTCCTGTGGTATGTGGCTAGTGAGGAGGGACCCACAGGATGCAGAACAAAAGCCTGATTCATGAGGTTCATTTAGGTTTGTAACTTACATGCTTTAGGTCATGCAGTAACTTGTGTTGCACGAAACCTACAGGCGTTTCATTTATCTGAGGCTTAAACGGTACAGAGGTGGGAACTGCTTAAAAGAGTTAAATGCTAAGAGAAAATTTAGATTTTGAGAGGTTTCCTAGTAATAATAGATAAAGACAACATTGAACTCCATTCAGAACTCGCTTTACTTTTGTCACGTATATTTCAGAGTGACATTTAATAAGAAAAAGTGTTGACTAGGGCTTGATTTTTAAACTTGAGTGGATTGCGAAACCAACAACAATTGAGCTTGATTGAATAAAGGTTTTCTTTTACAGTTAAACCTCCTAACCAGCTATTGGTTAAAAGGACTCTGGCCAAAGTGATGTCATCAGCAAAGTAAAGTCATTTTGGAGCATGTTGCATTTACATTTTAGATGAAAATAAGAGTGGAATAAGACTGAGCAATCATTCACAGAAGGTTAATGTCATGCCAATAGCTTATCATTTTTCATGCATTTGGCTAATTTAAACTTTTTGCTAAATAAAAGTTTTCCTAATGTCTGTGTGAAACTGAACGTAGTTTAAACAATTCCTGTTGATCTTGAGCAAATGTATTATCGGTTAATTTAATTTTCCTATAGCTGTACACTGCCTTCGGCACAAAATGGGTTTTCTTTATTTGAAATGAACTGACAATTCATGCACAATAAGATCAAAGCCGTTCATTAAGAAAAGAAGATGTTCGGCTGTGTCTTAAAATTGGTCATGGGATGTTCTGACTGTTAGGTGATCTTCAGGTGACAAGCGTTTTATTGTTTGGTCGCACTTTCTACCCCAGCCTAATGATTGAACCCGTTTCAGGGACATTCCTCAGAGATTGGTTTTGGCTGTTGATATGATGAGATGAATGCAGGCTATTCATCAAATGCAAATATGTTTGCCTCATCACTCGGCACACACATGTAGCTCTTGTGTTTGTTCAGCAGTGCTGATCAGAGGGAAGATGGCTGGGGGAGGTGCTAATGGGTCACATGGGGGTTCGCTTGATGCTATCAGTCTCTCTTTCTTGTTCTCTGTCTCTCGTGAAGAATGCAGGTCGATAGCTTGTGGGTCGCAGGTGCTGGTCACAGCAAGTCGACGATTCGCAATTGGAACTAGAGTGCATTGCCATCTTGTTAGACTCTCTTCATTACCAGTTAACATGAAATTTTTGCCTCTACTCTGTTGTTGTTGTTGTTGTTTTTTTCTGAATGATTGGTGCGTTTTATTATACTATTTAATAGGTCTGATCAAAATGTAAATGCAACTTTTACTAAAACGACTTTCCTTGACTGATGACATCATCTAGCCCTTAATATTATGTTAGCAAAAAGCTATTTCGAAGGTTTTAGTGCATTCAATTTTTAACACTTTCACAATTAAGTCAGTTCCCATGGGGAAAAAAACATCAAATATTCTATTTTACTCAGATCTGAACCTGATACTTAATGCGGAAATATGAAACTATTTCAAATCCAATCTCAGAACCAACTTTTTCAGTTTTTTTTTTATCTATGTAAGTTAAAGTCTGTACTTGGACAATTACAGTGTCTGTCATAACGTAAAACTCAAGTCTGGATCAGTGCTCATAACCTGTATGGTTAGTGTACTAAATGGCCCAAGTTTGAACAGTAATTGTGGGTGAAAGGCACACCTGGGCGTATGGAGATAATGGGTCTTGTGTATTCAGTTCTGGGTTGGGTTTCAGTTACCTGCAGTGCAGGCACAAGGTCTCCATGGTGACCGCATGACAATCAGGAGCTGCTGTGGTAACAACCCCATTTTTTTTATGGTTTGTTGTGAATTGTTGCAGTCTTCGCCCCTCCCCTTGTCTTTCACACCTTTTAATCTGTTTAACCAAGCATCCCATCATTCCACACCCAAGAAAAAGTTAACACATTGAATGTTTGTGTTTGTCATGCTCCGTGAACTGAGATGGTGTTGTCTGACACTTATCTAGTAGTTTTGAGGAATGTTCAAGGTTCTGTAGCATGCTGTTGTTTACCACAGAAAATCATTTAAATTGGTTAAAACATGGAAAATTGTGTTTTTGTTGTGATGCATTGGTAAAAAAATAAGGTCTACACATTTAATTTCTTGTTTTATTAATCAATTATTTTTAATTGTAAAGTGACAATGACATCTGACCACATTGTAGTAATTTGTTCCCTTGTTTTCATGTGGTTAAAATGTTGACCACTGCAAAGTACTGGTTATATTGAACAAAGTAAACTTCTCTAATTCTCTAGGTAACACAAAAACAGAAATGAATTTGTATAGTAGTCTATAAACGCTTTAAGTTCGAAGTAACCATTTAAACGATGGTTTCTGAGCTCAGTTTGGTGAACCAGATGCTTGTTGTGTAGCCACCCCCCTCCGGTTTCCATGTGGTTCTCATTGAGTTTGACTTTGGAATTTTAATATGTGGTGGGCAGGCCTGTGTGGTTGTGTGGAGTTTCTGCTGAATATACTTTATTCACTCTTGCTTTAGTCACACACACAATCTTAATCCAGCCATCTTCTGTTGCTTTGTTTGTCTCGACTGTCTGCGCTCTGAAAATGGATAACCAGAGCAAACATTTGCTTTTGATTGTCCTAATTAAATGGACAAAGATGCGTGTCATTTGGAGAACTGTGATTTTGTTTCTTTTGTTAGTCTCACGTAATCTCGGTTGTTCCAAACCTCTGTGAATCCTTTTTTTCTGCTGAATACACAAGCTTATATTCAAGTGTTTTTAAAAATAGGGTTAACCAAACAGTTTCTGGTCACTGCTGACGCCAAGTTAATATGAACCAGAAACCTGGATCTGGTTACCCACATTCTTCAAAATATCTGCTGCTATGTTCAACAGAAGAAAGAAACTTTGTTTTTCTTTGAGGTGAAGTATTCCTTTAGGCTGGGTTGAAATGTGGTGTTTGATATCATGAATGTCCCGGCCCTTTTTTAAGACAAGGAAAGTGTGAAAGTGCAAATACAAGGTTCAGTTTGCACACTCATTCCTCCTGGTTGACGACCCAGAAATGTAACCCACCCCCCTCCCCATGTAGACCACGGAGATCTTACTTTATAGGTTTCTGGTGGGGGATGTCTTGTGGTTGATCTCTGACCCCACCCGCCCTTACGGCTATGCTGTTTGCACAGGAAAACTGAATGCAGTGTTGTCCAGTGTTTTCTGATGTAAACTTGTCCTTATTTGGACAACCCGCTATCATTCTTTCCTTTAGTGGTTGTTGTTGGCATTTCAGCTCATTTCAGGTTGGGTTAGTCTACCATAGTTTTTCCCTCCTTTACCTCAATTGTTCTGTTTGTAAACCTCAGAACAGACTGTCTAAACTTCATAAAAATGACTGAAACCTGTTTAATTTGGAGTTGTTTTTTTTCTCCAGAGAGGATCTGACGAGCTGTTCTCCTGTGTTTCCAGCGGGCCCTATATCATGAGCTCAGCAGGTAGGATCTGTTTGCTCTTGACTCATTATTTCTTTGTTAAATGTGTTTAGCTTTGTCCCAGCAATCCGCCCTGATCATGTGTTTTCCACGCAGCCAACGGTAACGACAGCAAGAAGTTCAAAGGTGATATCAGAAGTCCTGGCGCCCCATCCAGAGTTATACATGTCCGCAAGCTGCCCAATGACATCAACGAAGCGGAGGTCATCTCCCTCGGCCTCCCCTTTGGCAAAGTTACCAATCTGCTCATGTTAAAGGGAAAGAACCAGGTACCATTCCCTCTCCGTTTATGACATTCTTAGAACTAACTCAAAATAGAAGAAAGTTGACTTAACCTAGCGGTCCACCAAACATTTAGGGATTTTTCGTATATGTAGTAAATGCTGTAAAATATTACCACAGTCCCCAGTATTTATTTATATATATATATATGTAACTTGAGTTTTTTTTTAGCTAGAAGTGTTTGTGTTCATGTGCTTGCGTGGAGCTTTTTCTGGACTTAAGGCAAATTGTATGATCTGCATTTTTGTGCAGGCTTTCTTGGAAATGAATACTGAAGAGTCAGCACAGACTATGGTTACGTACTACTCCTCCGTGACGCCCGTCATCAGAAATCATCCCATCTTCATGCAGTACTCAAACCACAAAGAGCTAAAAACAGACAACTCACCGAACCAAGTGGTACGTGTCTCAGATTCTCTCAGCCACGAACAGGGCTGCATGTGGCTTCATTCAACATTTCTGACACATTGATTCATTTGTAAATGTTTTTACGTAAATAAAGCCGGCCGAATTTAAAAACAATGGGTTATTTGCAGCAGCTGTGCACTTGATGATTGATACGAGCGTATCTTGTTTGTTGTTGCCGCATTTTCCACACTGCCCGTTTTCCTCTCTAAACACAGTTTATATGCCACTAAAGGCCTTTAGCGGTGAATTCCACAGCTGCAGCCCATCAGCGCTCATTTGGAGGATTGCTTAAGTTACTTTGCCTCGGTCTGTTTGAGTAAACACAGAAACGTAGCTCATTGTTCAAAATAAGCCATCTACAAATTTCACGAATGCATTTTCAGACATAAAATTGCATATGGACGCATACGTGTAAAATAAAATTAATTGCAATAAAAATGTTACTAATTATTTTTTTTGGTGTTTACAGAGGGCACAGGCAGCACTGCAGGCGGTGAACGCTGTCCAGACAGGTAGCATGACTCTAGGTGTCGTTGACCCATCTAGTTTGACTGGCCCCAGCCCTGTTCTGAGGGTCATCGTTGAAAACCTCTTCTACCCCGTGACCCTAGATGTCCTGCATCAGGTATATAATTACTCTAGTTACTTTCTTACTGAAGGGATTGTTCACAGAACAATTTAAATTGTCATAGTTTGTTCAATTTCAGCCATAAAGCTTTGCTTAATTTTGGTTACACTTTATGTATAAGTCTTTATGGATAATGCATAATGTAATAATGACCATGCAATTAAAATGCATTTTAATATTCGAAGGTTCATTGGCATGTGTCTACTGGTTACAATTATTCATGAGATCATACAATGCATTATAAAGTGTATTACAAGGCCTAGTTAATGCATTCAAATTACTTTTATAATGCATCACATTAAAAGGCTGTAAGTTTAGTGTTACCAATATTTTCAATGAAAACCGAGATGTTTCTGTCCTTAATAATTCTAAAAGTTTTTAAAGTTTAAGATTTTAATTAAAGATTTATTAAGTTTTTATTTTCATATAAACATTAATAGACATGCATACCATGAGTACATCACATATATGGTAAGCATATTAGCCCAAACAATGATTTCATAAGCATATTGGTTATCTGGACTTTCAATGGAAGGACAGAAACATCTCAGGTTTGATAAATGAGTAAGTAAATGATGGCAGAATTTTCATTTTTGTGTGAACTATGGCTTTAACTGTTAGCAGTTGTGGTTGTTCAGTACTAAAATATGTTTGGTTCCTCAACAGATCTTCTCCAAATTTGGCACTGTGCTGAAAGTGATCACTTTCACCAAAAACAACCAGTTTCAAGCTCTCCTCCAGTTTGCTGATGGCCTGACAGCACAACATGCCAAGCTGGTGAGTAGCGCCATCTATCAGCCATAATCTCTAATGACAAATAATGAAACTTGATTTTAGGCTTTGTCTCCATCAGAGAGATCCTGGGTTGCCAGGTTGAGAAGATTATGTGAACCTATGGGCAGAAAATGTATTGATTTCTGGAAAAGCTCAGATTGGGGGATTTAAACTCTTGAAATCTGGCAAACACAATCTTGAAAACTTGTAATGACTTGTTACTCATGCACGATGAAGTAGATATCAAAATAAACTGAGCAGGATAAATAACCAGTGGGTGAATATCACTAGGGATTCATGTGATCACTGTTGAAATACAATTCATCATGCAGCCCTATCTAAACTGAACCAACACTAAAATGATTTGAGTTATATAAAGACATTTGTTGTCTTCAAGAGTCATTTTAGTGCAAAATCTGAGCTGTCTCCATAGTTGAGTTTCCATAATTGATTCTGCTGTCTATCGCTGAAGCTGCTTTGACACAATATGACTTAATTCACAAACTTTGAAAGAAGATGACATTTTATGTCTATGGCACAGTTTTGACTAAAATTTCTCTTTTCTCAGGCTCTAGATGGACAGAACATCTACAATGGCTGCTGTACCTTGCGCATCAGCTTTTCCAAACTTACCAGCTTAAACGTCAAATATAATAACGACAAGAGCCGTGACTACACCCGCCCGGACCTGCCAACTGGGGACAGCCAACACTCTATGGAACATCATGCTGTGGCTGCTTCTTTCGGTACAAACGGCTGTTAATTCACATCCAGCACGTTCTGTTCATAACCACATTCCCATTTCACCTCCGTTACAAAGTTTAAATGTCCTGGTATTTTGCAGCTACTCCCGGGATCATCTCTGCCGGACCGTATGCAGGAGCGCACGCCTTCCATCCGGCGTTTGCCATCCAGCAGGCCACAGGTAGGGGGGCACACAGCTCGACTCTAATACCTTCTGTATTTTAGTATTTGTGTTAATTCTTGTCTTGTATAGCATCAAATTTAATCCATCTTGAACAGGGTTGACAATACCTGGGGTTCCTGGAGCCCTCGCCTCGCTGGCCATTCCCGGGGCAGCGGCTGCAGCTGCAGCTGCGAGCAGACTGGGCTTCCCTACCCTCCACGGGACACACTGCGTCATGCTGGTCAGCAACCTGAACCCTGAGGTTAGCAGTTCTCAGTCTAGACCTAGAAAGTTCTCAGGATGTTGATTTTAAATATTAGGACGTTGTTATTTGGCTGATGTTACTATTGTGCCATTATGTTCTTAAGGCACATTCACACCAATAACGATAACTGTCTAACTTTTTCTTGACGTAGAAATGGCTGCGTGGCCATTTGTAATGTCCATGGGTTTGGCTTACGATATTGAAAATTGGCGTGTGTTAATCATGTTACTTGTTTGTACACTTGTTTGTAGTGCAAACATATTTATAGCTTACTGCACATTACTAGGTGGATAAAGATAACTATATTAGTGTCTGCACTAGTGTGCACCCTGGTCTACCCATTTAAATTCTCGAGCGCTTGACAGTGGGATTGATTCTAATTGGCTGTCAATTAGGGTTGGGTCGATCGTCCATCGCCGATGGCCGATAGACATCACATTACAAAGCCGGAATCGCGATCCTCCGCCCCGCCGCAGCAGCAGCAACCAGCTTGTGAAAAACGTGCTTAATTTATGGCGGCAAATCCGTGCCATTAATAAGCGAGCGCGGTAAATATGTCATCTGCGTGCATTCCTGCGCTCGATCTTCTCTCGTGCGAACACTCTTGTTTTTGTCGCCCAACCCTACTGTCAATATTTCTAACATTTATCAGCAGAAAAAAAGTGATTCCAAAAACATCGTTATAGCGTGGTGTGAACTCTGCTATTCGTTATTTTTGAGGAAGATTTTTAAGAGCCACATCTTTATCTTTGTAGTTATTGTTCTTGGTGTGATGTATTGTATTGTTCTTCCTTGTAATAATCCTTTCATTTTATTTCTTGTTTAATGTTTTTTTTAATGAATGACAAATGCATCAGTTGTATCAAATTTCTGTAGTTAATTCTCCGATTTTTTTTTTTTTTTTTTTTTTTTTAGCATTTCATGTTTCAATGTATGTTTTAATGTAATATAACATAAAAATATTGGTTTAAATGGGAATGCAATGGTACCATACGAGAACTAATTAGATATATTTTTTTTATTTAATTTAAATTAAAACATCGTAAATATTGGTATAAATATTTTTCATTAAAAATGACAGTGGCACCACAACATTTTTTTTTTTTTTTTTTTTTACACAAAAGTTATTTTTTGAGTTTATAAAGTAACGGGTAGATTAAAGCAGTGGCAAAGGTCTACAACTAATTTTTTTTTTTTCCCCAAATTTAAAAAATGGCACCACAAAATAAATAACAATTTCTAAAATAAAATGAAATATAATGTGTAGTAGTATAAAAATAATAATTGAAATAATGGTGATTTCAGAATCTTTTAAAACAAATTCATCAATTTATTATATTGTAAAAATGTTAATATTTAATTTAAATTAAAGCAGTAGCACCACAGTACAATGCATATTGCAGACTGATGCAATACTGCTGAATCAGTCCATATCTGATCTATTGTTCAGTAATTGCAGTGCATGGCACACAAAAGCCTGTTGCTATAGTGTCCATTTAATTGAAGCTCTGCCTCTTAATTTACTCAAGTGTTCTCACCCCTTCTACAGTGCGTTGTGTCATTTCTTCCTCTAACATCCTCAGGTTTCGCATTAAAAAAAAAATCCCATTCAGTCGAGCTTCATTTTTCTTGTCGCTTCCAGTTGAATATGTTGCTGCTTTACTTCACATTCCCCCTCATCTCCTCCAAATATTACCATCGTATAACAGCCAAATTGCATTTTCTGTTGGTCTGTTCAGAAGATCTGTTCTTTTATTTGTGTTGCTTTGTAAAACAGACCATCAGAAAGTGTTGACACAAGCGCATTGTTTACTACAGTAACTAATTGCTAAACATTAGCTTGTTATGCTGGTGAAGTTTCTTTGTTAACTTTAGCACTATAATTTGTATTTCTTTATGTATACTGACCTTGTTTTTTTTTTACCTCCTTTTTTTGTTTCTCCTATTTCTCTCCCTCCCCGTTCCCCTCATCCCATTGCTCTTTTTTTGTTTTGGAAACCTCGTTCTCCTTTGCCATCTGGCTGCACGCACCATATGTCTCTCTACTCATCTGATCTGTACGAACAATTACACGATTCAACATGATCCCACAAACACACACCCCAACATGTCTCTTCAAACACACAAACATCTCTCCCTCTCTCTCTCTTCTACCCCCCCCCCCCCCACTCCCTCCCCTCTCTCTCCGCTCCCAATCCATTAACCATCTTCATGATCCAACCATCGTTTTTCGCCATTTCCCGTGGAACTGCCTCGCTGCCTTGGATATGTTGAACCTCCACTCTGCCTCCGATCTTTACCTGTCTCTTCCTCCTCCGCTGCCCCCCTCTGCTGTCCTTTAAAGAGAGTTACGCCCCACTGCCTCTTTATTCTCTTCGGTATGTCATCTTTTAGCATCTTTTTTTGTCACTCGTTTGTTCTGTTCTTTTAATTTGATCTTATTTCCTCACAAGGCATCTGTGAGGCCCGATTCTTTTTGAGTGCCTCGCTTGTTTTCTGCAGTATTTGGTGTGGTGAGATGAGACGTGTCATGAAAAGCTGCAGCTTTCCCTGGACAGTGGCACTTCCTTTGAACACAGATGGAAGGCTGCAGCTTTTTAATGATGGAACAAAGCAAATTGGTCTCTCATAAATTGTTGCATGCTTTTGAAAACTGTTCCTCTTTTACCTTTTTATTGCATGTCTGTGGGAAAAAAGCTGTTTAAAATACTTGGTTAATAGTCAAGACTCCTGCTGTTTTATAAGTTCATTCTTTTTTGAGTTAAAAACATTTTCATCCCCTCAACTTTTTATCTTTCGTTTCTTATTTCAGTCAATCCGTTGAACCTGTTTCTTAGGAGATCTCTCAGGAACTAAACACATTGCAGTTTTCTGAAGTCTCCTCTTAAAAAAAAATTTCTAAGCTAAGATGTTTTTTCAGACTTTTCTTAACGCAAGTTCCTTTTTCGCTTGAATAAACCCTAGTTAGACGCTAGTGATAATTTGATATATTTATATATATTTTTTGTACCCTGAAGAGCATGTGATGGTGTGATATAATGGAGTATCTTGATTGTGAACTGAAGTTATTTGATAGCTCAGGCTGGTTTTGATGAGGTGTGTCTGATCGTAACATACTGCATATTTGTGTCTGACTTCATACTGTTTCTTATTGTAGGTGTATATGGGGATGTATTGAGAGTAAAAATCATGTTCAATAAGAAGGAGAACGCTCTCATACAGATGTCTGATGGGACACAGGCTCAGCTTGGTAAACAGCCTTAAAATTATGGCAATTTGCATGCAGGAGAATTTTATATATATAAATGTGAATATATAGTAATTTTTACAATGTTTTTAAAATAAGCCTCTTGTGCTTAACTTATTTGATCAAAAATGTAGTAAAATGGCAATATTCTTAAATATTATAACAAACACTATAAACTGTGTGTGTGTATATAAAAAATATACATACATATATATACACTACCGTTCAAAAATTTGGGGTCAGTAAGATATTTAATGGTTTTTAAAGATGTTTCTTCTGCTCATCA
>JAUCMU010000013.1:10788985-10804471 GCA_032275025.1 Enteromius treurensis
AGTTTTTTTCTGGATTTTTAATCTAATAAATGCAGCCTTGATGAGCAGAAGAAACATCTTTAAAAACCATTAAATATATTACTTGTTTTCATAATACATGAATGTGTACTATATTTATGTATATCTAGATACATACACAAACTATATATTTAGAAAATATTTGTGTGTGTATATATATTGTGCTGCTTACATTTTTCAGGATTATTAAATACAACATTTAAAAGAGCAGCGTTCTTTATTTTACGTTGTCATTTCTGCATCCTTGCTGAATGGAAGTTTTAATTAATCTTAAAAATCGTCACTGGTGTCATCGGTCACTGCAGTAACTGGCTACTCAATATATTTAATTATTATATATATTTCTTTCTTTCTTTCTATATATACGTTCATATTTTAGCAATGAGCCATCTAAACGGGCAGAAGTTGTACGGCAGGCCCCTGCGCATCACGCTGTCCAAACACATGAATGTCCAGATGCCACGTGAAGGACATGAGGATCAGGGTCTCACCAAAGACTACAGCAGCTCTCCCCTCCATCGCTTCAAGAAGCCAGGCTCTAAAAACTACTCCAACATCTTTCCTCCCTCATCTACCCTGCACCTGTCTAACATCCCGTGAGTTTATACACATCAGCGTCTTGTTCTTTTCGATGAATTTCAAAACCCAGAGATCTCACATGTAACTTTGTCTCTGTCTTTTTTTAGACCCTCGGTTGTGGAAGATGAACTCAAGATGCTTTTTGGTAGCAATGGTGCTCTTGTGAAGAACTTCAAGTTCTTTCAGTAAGTGATTACAGATTGTGGCAGTATCATCCGCTTTTATTTATTTATTTATTTTTTAAATATGTTTTAATTTTTAGATAGATAGATTAAAAAAAACAAACAAAAAAAACAAGACATTTTATTTGACACATTTTTACAGAAAATGTGTACTTAAATAATTTGAATGTTAATATTTAAATTGTTATTTATCAGCAGAAGTCTTAATTCATGTTTTATTATTATCCTTTTTTATTTTTTTTATTTGACACTGTCATTTCTTAATGTCTTTTTTGCTTTTTGATTTATGGTTCATTTTATTTTCAATTTTCTAAATGTTTAGATTTTTGTCACCTGGTCATTTTAAGTTAAATTGGCCACAGCACCTTACTGGATTTGTCAGCACATAAATTCTAAAACTTTTACAATTTTAAATACTAACACATTCATCAACTTTCAGGAAGGATCGCAAGATGGCTCTGATTCAGATGGGTTCAGTGGAGGAAGCGATCGAGTCCCTTATCCAGTTCCACAACCACGATCTCGGAGAAAACCACCATCTTAGGGTCTCTTTCTCCAAGTCCATAATTTGAGAGAAATACAGTCTAGAAAGGGCTAGAGCGGCCAGTCATTTTAAACCTTACTAAGTCTTAATCACAAAGCCCACTTCCATCATTCCATTATTTTATTTGAGGCATTTTTAGCGGATATTTTTTTTCTCAAGGTTTTAGAACAGCGATATTATTAGTCGGGCCCAAAAACTTCATTAACTGTATGCATCACTCCACCTGTCACTTTCAGCCTATTCCAGGCTTCTGAGAAGCAGAGACGAACCACTACAGGCCTTTGATTCCACTTGTACCATTTGTGCCTTACTGCTTCAGATCTCCAGAACCTCATTTGCTACTAACGTTTGCAAATCTTTAGTTTACAGTGCATTTCATGCCCTCAGGGCCAAACATTCATATTCCCATGAGACATGGGTTATTTCATTAGGCTGATGGTACAGGCCTTAAACTCTGCGTTACGTATCTCCCTGTAGGGTTGTACTTTTCATATCATCTAGCTTTAGCATTTATAATGTATCTTTAGACATAGAATGTTTACATGCATTTTCCTCCTTCAAATTTATGCAATCGTTTGTGTATAAATCCAATAGCGTTGTCTAGATTTGTATTGTTTTTATACTGTGGGCCATTGCATGTTGGCTGTGGTCAGCGGATTGTTTACCGCTGTTTGTCCTGTATTTTGCTTAGATGTTTAGCGTCTGGCTTCATGTTATTGTGTGTTATAGATTATTTAAGCTTGTTTTCCTTAAATGCCCCATGTATTTTATGTATTCATGTACCTGTGTGTACACTACAGCTTGATACCAAAGCCTTTCCTCTGTGTACCTTCATAAGGGACATCCTGACACCTTTTAGCCTCACGGCAAACAGGCTTAAGTCCGCTTCTCTGTAGAGAACGGTGTGATGGAAACAGTTCAGGTGAATTGGGACGGCTGCCAGATTTGACTGATAATCAGCACACCTGCTGAATTGTGCATGTCACAAAGTCAGTCTTAACTGATGGCCTTTAGTGACCTCTGTAAAAAATAGCTGGGCTTTTATTCTCTCCCCTCAAAAAAAAATGAAATCTGACAAGTGCCTTTTTTTTTTTTTTAAAGAAATAATGTCTTTCTTGACCGAGAGCAGTCCAGCATTGTGACATTCAGCTGCATTATCTTTCAAAAGCGTTTTATAAAGGCCTAAATTTGGCATTCAGACCAGAAGATTTAGAGAAAATCTAATCTTTTATTTTGTTTGTATCATATTCTCAGCAATGTTTCATAGTGGATCGAGTTATTTTATTATTATATTGGTGTATGATGTTTTTCCCCTTTGTTACGCGTTTTATTATTTGTATGGGACCAATCTTACAAAAAGAAAAAGAGACGGCGCTTTAAAAAAAACCAAATGCTCCTTGGATGTAGACAAATGTCTATCATATTGTTGATTATTTACAGTGGCTGGAAAAAGACCTGATTATGCTTTCTTGCACAACGTTGAAAACAACATACAATATACAACATCTGCCTTAGATTATAAAGTGCTTTTTCTTAAAGTGGACAGATGAGGTGTAAATACTATTTTTGTATCACAATGGGTTTTTATATCCGTTAAAACATGTATATTTTGATTACAGCTATGGACCATCATCATGCAAAGATATAGTTCAATATAAAATTGTTAAAAATCATGATTACACTGTTTGCAGTCTTTGTCTTGTTCTAAATGATATTCCTAGTTGTACTTTTTGCCTTCAATAAACATCTGTTTACTCAATTCTGTGTCCATGGCATTTATTCTTTTGTCAATAAATTAAGAACATCCGAAAAACTTGTGTAACGCGAAATTATTTCAGAAATCACATAAACATACATTACGCGAGCGTTACTTGGACAAAACGAAGTTGTGGGAACGCTATCGTCATGTTAGCATGACGCACAGTCGCGCGCTCGACAGTAGCTATCATGTTTTCAACGGCTCTGCATGTAGCTAAAGTTTTGTTTTACGGTGTTGGTCAGGGTATGATTCAAGCAGTAAAATGGTCATAATAGCCATATTTTCAACACCACACTGGAAAAGAATTGAGTTAAACGCGCCCGTTCTCTCATAGGGGAACCCGATCTCGTTGTTGATTCCCCCCAGGACACAATTTACCGTAACACTACTCGTGCTGTCGTTTTCAATCAGGAAGAGGAACAGGATTCTGTCGTTAAAGCTAACTTCATAGTTGTGTGTGGGTCTTCTCTTGTCTTTAAAAATTACGGACGCAAGTTACTATGTCACATTTAAGACTGCTGCCTCTGATTTTGACTGTATGGGCTGTTTCTTTCGGCGATGAAGCGAGCGTTAAGCCAACTGTCACTAACCAACCCGTAACCAAAAACACTTACAGCATCAGCAGCAGCAACGTTACAGAAGAGTCTCATAAAGCTGGTACCACCAAGAACAACTCAATGAGCTTCAATCTGAACGGCGCGACGATAAACAGGGCTCTGTATGTTCTGATCGGGATCACGGCCATCGGAGTTTTGTATTTCTTAGTGAGAGCGGTCCGGTAAGTCATCTGGAAATCACGTCAAGTGAGGTTTTGCATTAAAAGTGTTTATACCTAGACAGTATGTTCATTGTTTGTGATGCTTATACTTATTGATATAAAACGCAGCGTTGTCATGGTAAGAAACTTTGAGGATTGAGTCAGACAACCTGTTATTTCACCTCGAGCAAGACTATCGTTATCTGGGCTAAGTTTTATTTTCTTTTTAAAGTTTAGTTTTAGTAGTAATGGGGCAAGATAAGCTATAATTCCAAAAGAGCTGCGCTAGGGACCTTTTAAGCCACCATTTGTGTAATTTTTGTTTTATTTTATTTCTTTTTTTTTTTTACTGTTGAACGTAGAGCGGGTCGCCCGTCATACGCCATCACGTGACCAGCAATTGACTCTTCGTGACTAGGATGGCCATGTGTTTTCTTTTTGCACTACTTGTCCAGCTTTTGTTTTTATTTTCTTATTTATGTAGTCTTTGTGATCCTCACACATCGTATGTGTGCTTATTTATTATTGATTTGACTGTTCAATATCGATCCGGCCTTGTCGCGCGCCACGATTGGTCATCATGACCGCGCATTATCGGTCACACTACTTTTCCAGTCATTACCTTCAAGTATATAAACAATGGGAAAACAAAGCCAAACCCTGGATATATTATGCAATTAAAAAGAGCAAAAAAGGGACAGTTGTTCACCCGTCATAACTATTACTACTAACAATAACTGCAACAGCAGGGACGGTTTATGGTCTGCGTGGGCCCCTGGTCAGAACAAAACCCTCTGTCAACGTTTGCACTTACCCCTGAAGAAACCCTTCAGACAACATGCGCACAACGTTCATGTTGGCTCCTGGGCCCATGCTCTTGGGCTAGGGGCCCTTGGGCAGCTACCCCACTGGCCCGGTCCATAATCTCTCCCTAATGTATGTACTTTAGGGGCTGACATTTCAGTCATAAGTTGCTTATAAATGTATAAGAAAATATAAAATAGCTTAATTTTGTATTTAGTTTATTTATTCAAGTGTTTGTTGTCTTTGATTTTTGCTGTCATCCCAGTCTGAAGAAAACGGGTATTCAGAGGAAGAAATACGGGCTCCTGTCAAACTATGACGACACAATGGAAATGGCCCACCTGGAAAGCGATGAGGATGATACCACTGTTTACGAAGCCAAATCTTTGAGAAGGTAGTCAAACACTAGATTATCTTACCAGCTTTTCAAATATTGACATCAATAACGCTTAGTCTCTGCTTAGCTTCAGACTTTGGACTATGATGTTGAAAATCTATATCTAGATAGTATCCTGCTAGCCTGCTTTTTTACAGTTTTTATTTCCTGCTTCTTTCAACAGATGAATCTCTGGGGGTGTTTGATAACGCCCGAAATGGAATCTAGTGAAGACAATCCCATTATTTCCACCAAAATGGATTTGGTGTCATTTTCTGCAACCGTGGGAGGATCCAGTCGCTACGCTTGCATGCCTTTTTCCAAGATTAAGTGGAATGTATAGGTTTAGGTATATTTTGACCAAATAGATCTTCTTAGACATTTCTTGGAAGGTCATAAGTTGTTTTGTTGTGGCAGAAGGTCAAAACTGTGTTTTGTGCCAAAGTTACTTATGCATAATTTTTAGGGGGTTCAAACTCTTGTCTGGGTTGACATGTTAATAATTAATATTGCGAAAGATTGCCCCTCATTTGCAGTCCACCAACACTGAAAGGCCTGAAAGGTGTTAATTTATGACTATTATATTGTTTGGGCTAAATTTGTAATTGTTTTTTTTTTTTTTTTACCAATTTAGGTGTACTTTCAAATTAGGAGAGATATTATGTGTTGTTTTTTTAAATGTTTTCTTTTCGTCTTTCTTTCATTACTATACTGGGACCGTTCTGGGTATTGATTTCAGATGTGACTTCTGTGATAAACTCATGGATTCTGTGTGTATGATTCTGCCAAATGCCAGCATATGTATGAGATGCACTTTGATTTTTAGGATTTAAAAACTACAGAAAAACATGATATTTTATGACACGGCGGCACTCCTGAACACTCGATATTGTACCATTTCCCACATAACATTCCCACATAATGTTGGATCCAAATGTAGTGCTCCTGTGTAGTGTTACTCGGCATGTTAACTGAGGTTTCGTGAGACTCAACCTGACTTTTTTTTAACGGTGGTTGCAATTCTGCATTGGGTAATGGAAGCAATTTAATATGCTGTGAAAACAGCAAGTCCCCTCGAGGTATATGGATCCAATATCAGCATTCTCAGATTCCCAACTTGAACTTTTAAGGAGTGTGTATGACAACGTTGATGTCATGGTATTCTTTCAAATAGATTCACTGAGTCGTGATGCTGGCAAACTGCTACGCATGAGGCATTGCTGTATCAATATTCAATGTACATAATTTCAATGATTCCTGAAGTGTGCCTTTCATTCTTTCCCTTTTTGTAATTGCATTTGATTGGGTGTGATTGGGGCTCTTTTGTAATTAAATTCTCTTCTTTATTTTTACCCTTGTTAATGTTTTGATTCGCTTTGGCTTTTACATAAATCATTCTCTATGTGTGTGTATAAATAACCGCCCCACCAAACACAATGAGGTGAATTCTTGCTCCAAATTGATCTCGAAAGTTTGTCAGCCATGGCTTACTCCAGGGTTCAACTCTTTAATATAGTGTAGATATGAATCCTATCCCTGTTGAAAAACCAGCATATTCTGCTTCGGTTTTAAAGACAAGCTCAACAAGTTTCGTGCCTGGCATCATCATCATAATAGCATTATTTTCAGTTCATGTCCTATGGCACTATCATACTTTTAGCATGACAAGTAGGTTGTAATTTTTTACTAAATGTTTGTAAACAATTACAAATCAACATTTAGTTGTTAAGTTATAGTCTCTGTTTAGTGATCATTTAAATACTCAAAATATAATCCATGGAGAACTTAATATTTAAATCTCCTTTTTGCTCCTTCACATTTATATAGCAAATGTTGCATTATCATTAATGTTCTAATCTGTAGTCTAATTAAAAATGTGTGAAGGGGCTTCCTTATTGTTTTATACTATACTTTTATACTTCTTGCTATAATCGTGTGACTTTGAATTGACATTTTTAAAATTTCGTTCATGTGAATTTCAGTCTCTAGATGGCGCCATCTGTTTGTCTAATAGCAGAGCACACTGTATGCATAAACACACACAGACACACACACTGTCAGCTGTTGCCCAGTTGAGTTTGGCTTCCTTCCTGCCTTACGAACCATTAAAACTGCTAAATAACACGGAGAATTAAGTCTATAAACATCATTATGCTGGAACAACAGAAAGGTTCATATTCTCAGAATGCAGCCACATCTGACACATCAGCATAGAAATAGTGCTCTACAAATTCAGGGTCAAAAGGGGTCAAAACACACATAATCATTATATTACATTAACACCATAATGAGTTTTGTCATTTTCTGCCCACATCATCACTGCTTAATGAGCAACAGTCTTACACCATATTTCAGAAACTCGATTAAATTGTGAGTTTGAATAGAAACTAGTTATAATTTTGTTGAGTTGAAGGATGAAAGCCACAACAGATGAATGAAAATGACAAAAACGATAATTTGATGTTCATTATCAAACAACAAAAGCAAGAATAACATATTATTATAACATAAAAATATTGGAAAATACAATTAGAACGGTTTTGAAGGAGCTTAGCTTGCTGTTTTTTATATATATCCCAGTACATGAATATCGTGAATTCTCATTACCATACCATGTATAACCAAATACATTTTTTTGTTATAACATTTCTAAAAAAAACCTCCTAAAATTAAGTTTTTTTTAATATATAATATATTAAAATGTTGAAAGTCTTTTAGTTTATCAATGGTGTAATAAAAAGTTGACAAAATCCACTATTAGCAGATAAGCATTTAAAAGTGCTTTATGTCATTTTTTTGTCTGTACACCTAAAGCCTAAACACAATATAATTTGCAGCTATTCAGAAAACATAAGTTCACATACTTTAAATCTTTACATTAATCTTCTTTAAAAATGGGAGTTTTGTGTTGTTTCGCTCTGTGTGATTCTGCCCACTTTCAGTTCACCAAGTCATATTTTAGACAACCGTGTCAGTTTGAAAACACAGCATTCTGCAGCAAGGAAAGTGAGAAAAAGCTCTCTGACCCCCAAAAAAAAGTTACGTAAAAAAAGAACTTCAGTATTAGTTTCCAGTATAAGGTTTGTCAGTTGCACCTATTCGTGTTGTGTGTCGTCAATCTGGCAACCCACATGAGCACTGAGTCTGAAGAGCAGGGGACAGGAACATTATATTTCAGCCTCTAACTGTCATTATTACTTTTAAAACTTTCAGGGAAGCTGTTCTCTTTAGGGAAACAAAGCAAAACATATTGATGACTCATCCTGCATTACACAGATTTTTGACCAATCAGATGCCTCCTGATTGAGAATGTCCTGCCTCCTAAAGCCACAAGCAAGCTTTAGAAATGAACCATTTGATATATTCTGTCTCATAAACTGTTTTTTTGGGGAGGTTAAGCAGTTTTCATTAGTAACATTCATGCTTTATTGGCCTGTCTTGAAACGTTTTTCAATATTAAGCAGCAAAAGACTTTTCTTGCTGGATCAATTCATTGTCCTCTGATGGGATTTGCTTTTGAAGATTCCGGTTGACTCTATAGTGAGGACCAATTTACAGTCCTCCTGAAAATGTGGCAAGACAAGCCAACGAGGAGAGCAAATAACAAACGCTAAAGCAGAAATTTGGAAAAACGCATACAAAAGGAAGAAATACTAGAAAAGCAATGGCTAAGCTCTGTACAGAATCCCATTTTTAACAAGCATGCTAGAAGAGAGATTAATTCAGTCAAAAAAAAAAAAAAAAGGGGGAGAAAGAAAATCCAACTTAGTGAAAAGCTACGCTCGGACTGTTTGAAAGGCAGAAGAGCAGTGGTGTGTTGTTGATGATCATCCCAGCTTGATTCAGCACTCCATCTGCGCTCTCAGCCGTGAAAAGCAGCTCCCGCTTGATACCTTTTAGATGCTGCTCGGCAGATAAAAAATTACCTTTTGTGCCTCTTTGTCTGAAATCCGGAGACTGGTGTGGAGATTTTCCTGGTTTCCCACTGAGTCGCTCTGGCTTTCCTCGGCCATTTGTCCATTGTCTGCACAGCAAGCATAAAATATTCCTCCTGGAAGTTCCAGGCAATTTTCAGCTAAAGCTGTAGCTTTTGCATTGTGTTCTTCTGCTGACTGACATCGGTTAAAGAGCGCACCGGCGTCCGTCGGCCTCACCCGTGGGTCAGAGAGATGCTGAGGATGCTTCTGCTGGTGAGTTTGGTGCATTCGTGGTGATTTCCCTGACCCGGGGAGTTTAAAGGTGCACAGTGAAGCTTATTCTTTGTCCTTGTCCAGCTTTGGGACAGCATCTACTTAAATCTGTAAGAAATATATTGCCAATTTCACAAAGGGCTATTTCAGTCTCACATGCTTTACTGCAAGACAAAACTAAAGCAAAAGCTCCCTGTACGGAAAAAGATGCTTGTTTGTTTTTTAGCCCAAATTCCCAAAATATATGAATAATCTTAAAATGAAAATAAATGTAAAATAATCTCTTAATGAATATAAAAAAATATTTTTTAGTTTTATAGAGTAGCCTGAATAGAGAAACTGCTGGATGTAATCCAATATAGAAATATTATCACACTTTTACAGAAATATTAATTTATTAAATAATGCATTGTGAATGCACAAATGAAATCAATTTTGGATTTCAGGAGCTTTTAAGAACCCTTATATCCATATATTTTTTTACACACATATACCCATAAGCACACACATTTAATTTGTGATATTTTCTATATAAATTTTTACATATTTTTTTATAAATATTTCAGATAAAAAGAAGCTAATAAGAAAGTATTATTTATTAAAGGGATACTGATAACTTTGTTTAGCAGTATACGTTCTAAGCTTCTTACCATTTTCAATGAAAAGTAAGCATTTTTCCACAGTAAATAGTAAAGTAATACTGATTTTGACGAGCTATTGAGCTCCGTTTTCCCAAAGGGTGTATTTTATGCGGTAGTAAATCTGATGGACCAGTATCTTTCCATAGTTATCTACCATGCTTTGTTCCTTCTCTTTTTTTTCTTGCTCTTGCTCCTCTCCACAGACCCTCACAGTGACGTCCCAGTGAACAAAGCTGGATTGTGGGAAAGCGTGGGCATTGGCGGCTCGGTCACACACGCTAGTCAAGCACCCCGCCTGAGCAAGCGTTACGCCCGAGTCATTTTTGGACAGGAATTTTTTTCTCTCCCAAATTTCATTTGCATAATCCTTCACTAAACACCCCTCAAACACGCACACACACACACACACACACACACACTCTTTCACTCTGCACACACATCTATTGGACCATGTTCAATATAAGGTTGACGGACACTTCAGAGAAAGCAGAACTACACTCAACAGTACAATTCAAGCAGATGATGAAAGATTTGCTTTTATTCTGTGGCTCTATTGAACTTTTGCTGTTTCTCATGGATGCTGGAACAAAAGCTGTCAAGTGTACCCCCAAAGGCGAGGCAGTATAGTGGGAAACAGACTGTAATGTTACATTTGTCTTTTTATTATAGAATATTGATAATTACTATACATACTGAAATTGCATACTTCCCTACTGTGTAGTATGTAAAAAAACAGTAAGTCAAAAAAGTAGTTTGTCCAAATGCAACTGTAGGTGAAAAGTACCCAGATGATGAACCACCTGCCATGATTTTGTGCATTTGATGGATGTTTTACTATCCCATGATGCCTCAGGAGAGTATTTATGAGTGGCGGTGATGTGATGACTGACACCACGTCATTACTATGACACAACACATTATAGCAACAACATGGTAGATTTAGTATGATATGTTTAACATAGTATGTTTTAATTCGGACGCAATTTGGGACATAAAAAAACTAAAAATACTGTGGCAGTGTATGAAGAGTCCAATATTTGACATTTGTTTTTTAGTTAGGACTCCAGAAATTCAAGTTAAATGTTTAAAGTTTCATAAAATTAATGTTCCATAACCATGAATCAATACTGAAGTCCTTAGGGACCATTTTGTTTATTAGTCTCAAGAGTTATTCTTCGAGAAATAGCAGTGTGCAATAGCAGAATATGTCCCGCCTTAAAAATAAAAGACCCAATAACAACTGCAAATGCCATTAGAGGCTCTGGTTCCTTTAGTTCTGGGAAAATATAGGTCCGATGTGCAAGTACCTTATTACGACCTATATTGACGTTCCGAAGGTAAGCGCCCTCTAGTGGGCGTAAAAATAATGGCAGTGTCGTATTCCGTCTGCCATCATGAAATGACCTACGACTGTGATTACCAATCAAAATGCGTGTTTGTTTTAATGCAGTGTGTAGAGTTTTTACAATGACCTTGCTGTGATTAAAACATATTTTACTAGGTTTAATTTCTACGAATGACCACACTAACCCACCCCTAAAACTTCCCGTTACAAAAATTGTGCCATATATTTTGCAATTTCAGGATTTCCTCATACACAGAAATAGAATCCTGAAATAGATGTCCAGAGGTTTTGCAAACAAGGCTGCAAAGCCAACAGTCTCTCTTTGTAGGACTTAAGCAATAGTAGAGACATTAAAGTACCATGTTTGTGGTCAAATATCCGGTTTGTAATAAGGTGCTGTAATTCATTTTAACTCTTGGATTTACGATCTTTGTAATAATAACTAATCCAGACAAGCTCAAAAAGATGACAACCTAGTTTAAGATTCCAGCTGAACAGTATTTCAAGCTGAATTTCCCCACAACCGGATTCAACTTTATTAACCAAAATAGTAATAAAAAAAAAAACCTAATAATTAAAGCAAAAAATAAAAGCCGCGCTTATCAAATGCCCATAAAAAAAATCTATTTAATTGGCTGGAATAATACAAAAAAGGTTTTGAAAATAAAAAGACAAATATTATTCATTCTGTTTGTGACAGATTGCTTTGACAGAATCGACTTATCTCCAACATCCTTTCTTTGAGGTTGAAAACAGTGCCAGAAGAATCCTTAAAACACAACTTTAACATCCAAAAGCCTTGGTAACTAAAAAAGAAAAACACACTATAATAAAAGAAGTGCTCCATCAGTCATCAGAGACCCAATGAATTTGTCATCTCTCGCTGGTGCCGTTAGTAAATGTGGAGAATTTCACAACTGTGCCAAGAAACTGTTCCATAAAGTCTTGTTTTGGAGCAACATGGCCATATATCTTGTGCTTTAACGTGTTAACGTAATGATTTGTTCCAACAAGGCCTGCAGGAATTCAGAGACTGTTGTTACTTCATGCTTTATGGGGAAAAGGCGCTTTTGCGATGTTTTAAAAAGAGAGGATTGAGGCTCTTAAGAGCTGGCCGGCGTAGAGTTGTTTTCTAGTTTCCAGTCTTTATCTTAACGGCTGAACACTCAAGAAACTCTCGGGACTTCTTCCTTTGTGATGAATGTAGTTGCTGTAAATCTCGTAAAACATGGTATACGTTTCGCTATAGTCTCCTCCACTGTCGGCTGAGAGGGGCAGATGGATGGTTAAAGTTGAACAGATCGCTGAATTAGAGGCAAATGAGGGCTGATGAGATTTTTCGGGGGGAGTAGAGTAGGTTACCCCGAGGCCCTGAGGATTAGGTCGCAGTCATGAGCAAATGTAAGGAGGGAAAATTATTTTTTCCGTTCATTTTAGTGTAATGAGGTGTATATTGCTTCTTGGGAGAGTAATGAATTAGAGAATGCGATTCTTTTCAAAATAAAGTGGTACATTCTTCCCCGGCTCATTTTTTCCTCTCCCACTCTCCTGCAGTTCTTTGTGTTGCGCTGTTTTATAATCAGGGTGTCAAGCGGCAGAATATAATAACCCATAATTTCCTATTAGGCTCATGAAAAAGTCATTTGGGCTCGGAGAAGGCAGTGTGAAAATCTGCCGCTGTTTTTGCAGATCTTTTCAGAGTCATAACAGGTATAAATAGGCCACTGAGTCTTATTTGCTGAGAGATTATTGCTTGCTGCACTTTTTATGCAGAGTTTACAATAAAAACGTAAACTTTTATGTTTAGTGGTGAAGCAAATTTGAGAGGCCAAATGAAGAGTTGCTGGGGAACTTGTGAGGGTGTCACAGGATAGGATCTCTAACGGTCATTTTTTTAATTATTAAACTTACTCTTTTTTTAAATGTGTAGTTTGGAAAATTGATGTAAAGTGCCCCTATAATGGTCAACAGTAGGTTAACATGCATGCAATGTAATAGAAACACTTTCATTGTCTTATAACATGCATTTATGCTTAACGACTTCCAGACGATCAATTTAACAATTATTTTTTCCAAACCCATCCTTTGCATGACGCTAATATCCAGTGATAGGTCTCATTTTCATTGCATCATGTCTGTAATGCCTAGGTGTTTGTGAGCACAGTGCTGCTTTGTGTACAGCCTTACTGGAAAAAAATACTATTGTTCCACCTAGTGGCAAAGAATGAATTTGCATTTTCATTCAGACCAATGTTAAAGAGCAAAAAGTGCAATATGCTAATGTTTCATGTTGACGTCAGCATGAAAAGGCTTGGGATTCGTTTAAAACAACGACGGAGTTCAATGATTCTGAGTCAACTCTTTCTTTTGAGAGACTGTAACTTTATACACAGTGGACATTCAGATTTAAAACTTTGCAAGATGTTTTCATTCACTTTTACACCACATAAAAAGGACATTTTCGAAAATCCGTAATAGGGGAACTTGAAAATGATTTAGTTACATCCAAGCTACTAGGTGTCAGTGTCCAAGTCAAAGGCAACTGGTAAAACATAAACAAAAAAAAACTTAAATGAAGTCAGTGAGTTTTTGGTTAAATGCCTGAAATAAGGTCTGTGATGAAGACAAGATCAAAATGTTTAATCTACTAACTAGTCTGCTTTCACTGCCTGTGTTTTAATCATGCTCCTGCAACCTATTTTAACTTTCTGGGGAATATTTTGAATAGAGACTGAAAAGAGATTTAGGAAGCTTAACCCTTTGTCGGGCAACGAACTATATTTGGTAACTTAATCGATCATTCATTATAGAGCGGTCTCATGCCTTTCCGTGAGCTCGTGACTGTAAGCGCATGGATTTCTTTCAGCCAATCAGCAGAACTCATTCTACGTCACAGATGGCAGGTATTTGACCAATCAGGAGTTGCCCGGGGCGTTTCAAACGTCAGCGTACTTCCGGAGTTTGAAAAGTATGCGTTTACGCTCATACCTTCTCTCACAATAATATAAATAGCATCGAAACGAACAATGCTAAGTTAACGAAACTCATGCATTATATGGTTGAATAGATGTGTTAAATGTTGAGATCGGTGTTGTTTGCATAACATTTCTAGAAATTAGTGAATGCTTTGACATGAAAAATGGTGCGATCATATTTGATCATACACCCTATTCAGGTAAGTGCCTGTATGTCTATATTTAGACATTCGCCCGATACAGGATTTTTTTTATGTAAATACAAATAATGCATTAAAATGTAGGACAATAGCAAGTAATGTTGACACAGGTTTGTATAACATTATGCAGTGATTCAGTGAGAGATTTATTGAAATGATCAAGCCATAAATAGTGAAATATAAGGTTTAACTTAATAGATTTTATTCATTTATTACTTTTAACCCAGTTTATATTATTATTGCATACATTGGTGTTTATTTTTACTGTGAGCCTTATTACTGCTAAGATAAGTGGTATCACCAAGTTTTCACTTGTTATTATATATGTACATATTTGTCAGTATTCTTCGTCTTCAGTAGATCTAAACTGTAAATTTTTGTATATATCCAGCTTTTGGAAAGCAAGAGTCTATGGCACATAAAAAAATAAAAATAAAACAAAGTGAAAAAAATTTATTAATTAAATGAGAAAAAGTGTATGTACATTTTATGTATATGTTTACACACAAGTTTTTGTATATGTGTTTTTGTCAGGAAGCGGACGGAGACAGGATTCCAATCAACAGTAAAGTGTATCAAACAAAGGTTCTTCGCAATATGCGGCAAAAACGGTAAATCAAAAGTAGAAGTTCCTATCCAAACGATCAAAGAAAACAAACTGAAAGTCTTTGTCTTTCGTAAGCAGCGCCGATGGAGCACAAAACCGAAGGAGACGCACACCACAATGATGAACCAGGACGATGAGGAGAGGGATCACGGAGGAATGGAGTCACAAGGAGGATCACAGAGGACACTGGAGGAGAACAGGTAAGCACAAGGTAAGGTTTCCACAGAGATATAGCTAGGACAGAGTCCATTTACGTAAAAACAAGCTCTGACAATGAGTGAGCTGGTGAGTGTGCTATTTATGTGGTGTGGTGATTGATATCAGGTGTGCTGAGCAGGTGTATCTGGTTAATACTCAGGGGATGGTGCACGCTGTGTGGTTGTGAAGGTGGAGCCTGGTGTGGATGTAACAGTTTTAAACATTGTAAATATATGCCCTTTTTGGAAAAACAGATGACCATAGACTGGCGAGGAACCATATATGGTAATTTCATTGACCTAGATTTACAA
>JAUCMU010000013.1:10820824-10842255 GCA_032275025.1 Enteromius treurensis
GACCTGTAAAACCGTTTCTGGGCATTTTTCCCCTTACCTAAGCTACATACCTTCTATGTACATATCAGAGAACAATTAAAAATATTCTCTCTATGCATTCTATGGCACCTTTAATGCGGTGCCAGCCGTGGCGAACCATGAGGCGGCGCTGCTCCCGAAACTTGTATGCAAGCTGGCCGAGACCTTGAGGAGGTAGAAAAGAAAGAGAGCGGCGCCTCTGTGGAGGCGGGGAAGGAAAACCTCCGGGAGTGCCTCTACGAAGGCGAGTGGTGGCGAGGCCTCTGATGGAGGCAGGGGCTAAGCTGGACAAGACCTCTCAGAAGGTAGAAAGAAGGAGAAAGGATGCCTCTGTGGAGGCTAGGAGAGGTGAAAGACTCTGTGGAGGCGTGGGGAATGGGAGAACCTCTGTGGAGGCGGGATAGCAATGGCTGATTCTGATTCTGTGCCCGTGTACCTCGACCTTGATTCTACATAGTCTCCATTGCTCCATTTTCTGTTGTCTCGACCTTGCCTGCCGAAGACGAATAAACTACAGCATATGGATCCGTATGCCTCTGACTCAGTTGTTACAAATATTATTGAAATATAGAACATGTAGCAAAATCATTCACATAAACACACCTCCTTCACCGATGCAAGAGTTATTGAGGAATTTATTGAGAAATATGAGTACAACTTTACTTTTAGACTCCACTTGAAGTTTGCAATAAATCAATTAGTGCCAATGATCTGACTAAGCATTAGTTCATTAGTGCAACAATCCTGTATTTGACTGGAAAAGAAAGAGAGATTTTTTGCAAACTAATTTTTTCTTTTGCTCAACATCACTTGCGCACACATCATGTTTAAATGACTTCCCAGAAGAACTTGACCACAGCATGAGCCTCTTGTTGTAATATCTTTCTCAAAGTTCCTCATGTTACGTTTAATTTTTAAAGTCGTGTGTTGATGAAGGCAAAGAGTGCCGGGGGAAGGAAAGAGAGACAGAGATGGCGAGACTCTCACACAAAGTTTGGCAGAAGTCACCATCTGATGAAGGGTGACGGCCAGATCTAGTGAAGAGCAGATTATGGACTGTCAAGAACTCCTCTGGGACTCACACGTTTCCGGTCTCTTCTCCCCTCATCCCTCAAAGCCTTTCACCTATTCATCTTCCAGAAGGTGACAAAATTGTCAACGGCAGCTACCGCTGTGGCCGGGAGCAGGCCGTCTCTCCCATCGGCTCCCATCGGCTATAGAGCTGCTGTCTTCTTGGGCTTGATAAATGTGCCCGATTCCTCAAGCTAGCTATCTCTGTCACGTAGAGTGTTTTACCCGGCACCCGAGAGACAAGCTGTGATGTAACCAGTGAAGATCTCAAGTAAATCTCCACCTACTCATTCAGGGAAACTGTCTTTTGTTTTGAATGTACAGTCTCAACCGCAGGCTCTTTTTACTTTGCTCAAGACTCAGATTCAGATTCAGCTGAATAAGTCCAGACTACATTTATTAGACAATACAGGCACATCTATAGTTAATAATATATGATAGTTTAAAATGCTTGCAGTGCACATTTAACAGTTTCTAAAAAAACATATGCATTTTAAAAAAATTATTTTACAGAAAGAAAATATTTAAATTATGATTTTAATATATATTTATTTATTATTTAATATATTCAAACACACACACACACACACACACACACACACACACATGTATATATAAATATGTTACCAAAAACTCTTTTTACTTCTTTCTTTTTCTTTCTGACCGTTGACTGTTCTGGCTTCTGTTGAAGTACACATACCTGCACTCAGCTCTCTCTGCTGGTCATCGTCATAACCCAGCCCTTAACACACTCCCTTAGAAACAACACATCACAGACACATGCATCAGAAACACAAATCATGAACACATCACACACACCCTCTTTAAAAAAAAAGATACATCCCACACACCAACACACACAAACTGGTTATCACACAAAACAGATGCTTGGATTATGCAAGATATTCATCTGCAGTTGTAAATTCTAGACAAATATGGGGCATTACCAGAAATATTCATGATCCCTGTTTGAAATGATCCATCCATGGATATGTGTGTGTGTTTTAAATGATACTGGGGACAAGTAGTGTTATTCTGGTACAAAGACTAAATCCTAAAACTGTGGCAACGTCTCCAAGATGCTTCAAAAAACCTACCTGCAAAGCTACAGCACTGTTCAAAGTTTTAGACACTTGTGTAAAAATGCTATAAAACCAGGAGGATGCTTTCAAAAATAATGCACTAATTAGATTTTGCTACCACAAAAGATAGAAAAAAACGACTTGAAACCTTTTTTTGTTGGTGAAAATGCTAGTGGCCTAAGACCTTTGCACAGTACTGTATATATATATATATATATATATATATATATATACACACACACACAAATACACACAGTAGTCAACATTTGCAGTGGATCAAAACACAAAAATATTTACTCTGAAGTAAGATTCTGATGCACTTCAAATGTTGACTATATGACTATATTATCTAATTAGTTAAAAAATGCAATGTTAAATGTGTAAAATGTAACCTTTAATGTTTTGATTCGAGGTCCTGTTGTGACTCATATTCAGAAGCTGCCCAGTGATCAGTGACTCAGGGGTCAGTGTTTCATCAGCGACTCTCTCGGTCTACAGGACTCATAATCTCAGCTACAGTGATGTTGTACAGCTCACATACTGATTCTGACCCACATGTGCTCATGTGTTCTCTTTTAGGATCCTTAAACTCCTCTGATTAGTTCTTATTGTGCATGCCAGCGGGTCGCTGGTTCTAATCAGGTGGTCTTTGGTCAGCTCTGCATCTGGGACTAATCAAGCTGTATTTTAACCCCTCCCTACCGGCGCTTAAACGTCTGCACCACCAAACTGATGATGTCATCATCCTTCTTTTATCTCTTTGTCCCTGGTGAGTAAAGAGCAGCCCAGGACTGTTTCCTTTTCACCAAAAAAAAAAATCCACTCTTTGCATATATTGGGTCTAAAAGTCTGAGACCATGTTATATTTAAAATATAGATTCTCTCTCTGTCTCTTTTATACCTGGAAATTAACAGAACTCAACATCCATAATAATTAACTTCAGAAATTGATAGTCAACAAATACATTGTTAAATATTCAGCTGATTGTGTGATCTGCTCATCTGATGGCTGCTCTCTTAGGGTGACTTTATTTACAGGTTTTATTGGACTACTAAAATCACATATAAGTACATGATTTTGCAAATATGTCTTTTATATTCATAATATTTTTCAAAACTACCATCATGGCTGCCTATTTTGACATGTCTTATTAGTTATGTATTTGGTTAGTTGACAAATAAAAATTGGACTGTCCTGTCCTGATGTATTTTTAATGGTATCAAAAATATGATTCATACTGGGATGGATGTTAATTGCTGTAACTACATAATCTGTTTATGTATGATTATAGTTATATAGTTATTTGTAGTATCGAGATAATAATTTTCTTAAGCTACGTTGATATATATTTTTAGATTTTGAATTGTTATGAAGCGGACGGGAGTCAGATAGTAAGTAAAGCAGTAACAGTTTATTTTACAGTATATAAATGAGTTCAAAAAACTCAGGTTGAGGAGATGAAAAGGTGAGTAATGAATCCTTTAGATAGTTTGAGAGCGTCGAATGAGATGAATGACCAGTTGTGTTTCCTGATGTATACACAGAAAGACAGACGAATACGATGACGAAGACGTTGACCACAACCACACGCCACAACTCAGTGGAGGACACGAGGAGGACAATCTTTAGGGATGTAAAGGATTTTTTTATTACTTTACATCAAGTTAAATTAATCAAAATAAGAAATGTTGCCTCAGAAACCAGGTGAAATAAAATGTTTGAATATATATATATATATATACACAGTGAGGTCAATAAGTATTTGATCACCCTGTGATTTTGCAAGTTCTCTTAGAAATCATGGAGGGGTCTACAATTTTCAGCATAGATTCATTTCCACTGTGAAAGACAGAATGACATTGTATGATTTTTTAACAATTTATTTGGCAATAACTGTGTCAGATAAGTATTTGATCACTCGAGTCAAAACAAATTAATATTTGGTAAAAAAGCCTTTGTTAACAGTTACAGAGGTCAAACGGTTCCTGTAGTTCTTCACCAGGGTGTACTCACTGCAGGAGGGATTTTGGCCCACTCCTCCATACAGATCTTCTCTAGATCTGTCAGGCTAACTTTTCTTTAAAAAGTGCAAGCTGAGGTGGGAGGCTGAGCTCGAAGACTGATATCTTCTAACTATAAACTAGCATAGTTTCCTTGCAACGTAACATCACTTTTTGACATATTTGTCCATTTTGTGTATTCTTTCTCCTCTCTGTCTTTCTACATCAGTCAAGGAAAAATATATTCATCTTTCCATGTGCTCCCCTGCTGAAAAACATGATCTTGGGTATCAATGTCAATGTATCTTGGGTTTTGGTTGTAGGCGTGTTTGTGAGTCATTATCAGATGAGTGAGGGCAGAAGAACAGACGGCACACAGACATCAGAGCACCAGGAGGAACAGCATGTGACTCAATCCTCACATTCAGGTAAGATACCTCATGAAGATTACAGGCCGATTTCAGCCTATTACAAAACCCATCAGGATCTCCTAGTCTGATTAGATTCATAGGCAGATATAATTTACCTTAACAACACCATATTTATGTTTCTCAAATATGTGCCACCCCTATTGTATTAATTAAAGGAATAATGATCCCAAAACTTTAAATTTGCCATCCAAAATGCAGATGAATTTTTTTTTCTTTTTGATCAGTTACATCTGATGGTCTGAGGGTCTGTAAAATTTCCTTTTAAGTGAACTGTTTCGTAAACTCCACCACATCAAGGAATCAGAAGTCGATCCGCAGGTGTTCAGCTGCCTTTACACCTGCCCAACTCAAACACAACGATGTGTATAATTGATTTGGTTCTCTATTATGCCGTTAACTGGTGATAATAAACATTTATCTATCCATTATTCCTGCTGGGCATTTCTAGGCTATTAGCATAATTAACAAAAGTGCTTATTAAACGAGTCACCTAATAGTCTCATACTGATCTATGACAGAATGCTGCCTTATTGCTCCTGTACTATACTGCATAATCTAATTGGAGGCCTGGAACGACTGGACTGCAGGATAGACAGAACTGGTCTCAGTCAGAGATGTTAAAAGGCTAATTATAAAATCGAGTTCATTTATTTTCTTCTCTGAGTCATGAGGCTATAAGGTTTGTTTTAGTTTAATGAAGTGCTACTGAAAATGTCTTTCTTCGTATAAATGGCCGTTCAGCCTTAAAATAGCGGTTGAAATTCATAAATTACAGTCTGAAATGTTGATAAATTATATGGCCTTCTTTAGTTTAGACTATGAAGACTGAACACACTGCAGATAGCTGCCAAAAAACACTCAAGCGCAAGTTTACAACTTCCAAGTATAAAACTATTTATTGCAGGCAGTGAAAGGCGAATCTTGAAATCGCGAGGGGAAAAAAACGAGTGTAAGTCCTGATGAACTGAACTGCTCAAGCTGAACAAATGGAAACACTCAGAGTCCTGGGAAGTGAGGTGTCTAGAGACGACTAAAATAGGTGCACCTGGAGTCCAAATTTCACTTGGTGCTACAATGAATAAAACATGGTCAGCTCTCTCCCTCGCTCTCTTTCTTCTCTCTCTTTCTCTTTGTTCCTTTCTCTCGGTTTCAGTTTCAATTCACTGAGCTTTATTGGCATGACAAATAACACTACATTTGGACTGCCACAGCGGTAGCAGACAAGCGGAGGACAATCGTTTTAATAAAGAGCAGGTCCAAATAAATGATGAATTACGTTTAATGAAATATGCCACGTCAAGTAATAACTATAATAACGGAAAATGTATTATTTAACAAAATGCAAAAAATAGATGTGATAGTTTGGTTACGTGCTACCCTTGAGATAATGCCATTCATATCCGAGACATATCCTTTTAAGTTCAATTTACAACCGTCTCTGAAGCACATTTAAGCAACTATTTTCTGTCAGCTGAACAGCTCAAATATATTTAAATGGGGAAAGACATGAATCTTAAAACTTCATGAATATATTAACAAAAAATCATCAACAAATGTATCGAATGTATCGTTTGTGTTCAGTAAGAGTTGCTCACTGAAAGAGAGCTCACAAAGGTTGCATTTGATCATAAATAAAGTTAAAACAGTAATATTATAACACATTCAAGTTACGTTCTGTTTATATGCGTTTTAAAATATAATTTATTCTGGTTATAGCAGATTTTTTTTTTGTTGCCATTATTACTCGTGTCTTAGGTGTCACATAATCTTTCATAAATCATTCTTATATGCTGAATTGCTTATTTCTCAATACTATGAATAGTGGAAAGAGTTTTTGTTGCTTAAATTCTCTGTATGTGTGTGTGTGTTACTAGTTTGTTCAGATTCTCTGATGAATGGAAAGTTAAAAAAAACAGTGTTTATTTATAAAAAAAACTTCTTTTTTTATTATAAACACTTTTGATCAGTTTAATGAATGCTAATGTAAAATACATTTAGCTTAAATAATATTTGAGTGTCCATTTAAGGCATTTATGTGATTTCTCCTGCAGTTTAGCTTAACATGAACATGCAAATCAATCTTGGATTCACTCCAAAACCCCTTTAGGATATGGTCTCGGTTCAGTTTCAATTTGATTTTGGTGAGAAAATCCAACAGACCAAAGAACCGGCCAATGTCTAATGATCCCTAGGGATGAGTTCATCTAAAATCAAAAATGTAATGTATAAATAAAGCATCCAAGAACAAGTTAGTCCATAGAGCTAAACTGTCTGGTCATTGTGTCCACCAGAGGGCTCTCCAGTCAGATCTGTGTCTGGCTCACATACTCCATCCCCCATCACGCCTCATTCCCGATTACACGCCACACCTGCACTTCATTTACAGACACCAGCACCTGATCCTCATCACCACACCCCTTCCCTCCAGTATAAAAGAGTCTTGATTTACCCTGGCTATGAATATTTTTCCTGTTGTACCTTGGACTGTTCTCTGTATTTTGATTGTTTGCTGCCTGCCCTGAAACCTTTGCCGGTGTTTGACCATACCTGTTGACCCTGAATAAAATACTGCACATGGATCCGCATGCTTCCGTCTCCTACCTAACAGAAGACTTTATGGAGGCCTTCATCAAATCCCTGTTTCAGCCATAAGAGCTACCATTAGCCTCTCGTCCTGCCCTGTCACAGCTATGGAAGCTATTACTGAGTCTGCTTCCTGCCCTGTCATGGCCACGGAGGCCGTTGAGCACTTCTACTGCCCAGTCACGGCCGAAACAGTCGCCACGGAGCTCCCGACCTGCCCTGTTCTGGCCATGGAGGCCTACTTTGAACTCTTGACCTGCCAAGTTCTAAACATGAGACCACCTACGACCTCGCAGCCTGCTCTGTCCCGAACGAAGAGGCCATTATTAATCTCTCTGGGCTCTCTCTTTCAGTCACTGGTGGGCTCCCGTTCCGCCGGCACCACCCTGGAGGGCTTTCGCTCTGCCATGGAGGGTCGGGGTTCCACCCGCTCTGCCTGGTGCCCTGCGGCTCAGCCTTGGCCTTCTGCTATGCTCTGGAGGGCGTCTGTCCCGCCAACTCCACCCTGGAGCGTTTCTGAGTCGTTTGCTCTTCCCTGGAGGGCCTCTTTCCCACCTGTTCCACCTTGGCCCGCCTATGAACTTGCAGTATGTACTGTCCCCTCCACAGAGGTTGTAGTGAATCTCTCTGTGCTCTCCGTTCCAGTATTGCCTGTTCTACCCGGAAGGGCATCTCTGCCACCTGTTCCGCCCTGGTGGGGGTATGTCCTGTCTCTGCCACCTGCTCCGCCCTGGAGGGCATCTCTTCCGCCGGCTCTGCCCTGGTGGGCCTCTCTGCCATCTGCTCTGCCTTGGAGGGTGTCACCATCGTCTAGACCACTGGGGCTCTCTGGTCTGCCTGCCCTGCCGTGGCTCAATGTGCAACTCTCTCTGCTCCATGGCCCAGGTCCACCACCGATATGTGACTTTGTCCCTGGTCCCCTGAACGTTCTGCCTCTGCTGCAACACCTTTCTGGACGATAAAGTACTCTCAGTTTTGAGCATCTGGAAGCCGCTCCTTGGGGAGGGGCTATGTCATGATATTAAGCTGGAGTCCCTCGTTGTGTCCACCAGAGGGCACTCCAGTCAGATCACATGCCACACCTGCACTTCATTCACACACACACCATCATCACCTCATCACCACACCCCTTCCCTCCAATATAAAAGACTCGAAGACTCATTCACCACAAAGTCTTGATTTGCCCTGACTATCAATTCTGAGCGTTCCTTCCCCTGATTATTTTTCCTGTTGTTACTTTTGGACTGGTTATCTGGATTTTGATTGTTTGCTGCCTGGTTGAGGGTCTCTGGTCATACAAAGCTGCTTGTGTTGTGTAGAAATCTTTGTGTTTTCCTTTGGCTTTACTGAAGGTTCAGGTTTTCCTCATTGGTTCAGATTTGAATTTCATCAGGTTTTATGCCTAAAGTCAGCCTCTTCCTCTTTTTTTTTTTTTACTGCTCATTCTCAAATCTAAAAATAACCTTAGAAGACTAGATTCCTTGTGTCATTATGAAGTTTCATGACCCTCATTCGTGTTCTTAAATCAGAAGTGATCCAATTTACATTCAAACCCCCTACTTCACTTGGAAAAATGCCATATTATGGAAGTAAAATGGATTGTGAAGTAGCAATTCACATGGACTGACCCTATAAAATGTCTTTTGGAAAACATTTTGCTAACATAGATTTAAAGATTTAAAGTCTGCAAACATATATATGTGTTGCAGACTTTATACAATGTAATTATAAATTCAAATACACATAGGCTACTTAAAGGGATAGTTCACCCAAAGATGAAAATTATCCAGTCTTTTACACACCTTTGAAGCATCCTAGGTGTATGTGACTTTTTTTTTTCTTTCAGACGAATCCAATCTGAGTTATAGTAAAAATTGTCCAGACCCCTCCAAGCCTTTGAATGGGTTTAAATGGGTAATAGCGTTACACTTCGGAAGACATGAAATAACATGCTGTATTCATAGTAAAATGTTCCTCGCACAGCTCTACTTTAGTGTGCTTTATGTGTATCTATACTTAGCTGCACCTTAGTTTGATTCAACCCATTAGTACACAACTTAAATGCATGTAATACCTTTCTAATTACATTAAAAATACAGAATATTACACAGACATAAGTTACTTAAAATAAACACATCACCATCTTGGAAGGCAATTTTCAGAAAGTTTGAATTCATTCCTTCATTTGTCTAAATATATGTTTAGTGGTTACTGTATGCCTGAACATGTATTTGTTGTTTTTGTGTGTGTTTTTTCCATCAAATCATCATGGTCTCACAAGCCTCCTTTGTTGCCAGGCATGTGCACATTTGCAACTGGAATATTTTGCATGTATCCAGGGCACAGTTTAAAACTGGAATCGCTGGGCTGACTAACATTGTCAGTGGTCTTTAGTCCACTGATAGACTTAATCTGTGTCCGTACATGTGTATTATTAAGTGCTCTATTGATGGTATGATTATGCCAGTCAGAACTCAGCAGTGCATCTCTTATAGACTGTCCCAAATGGATCTCTCCTGGAGCAGACCGGCTATTTCCATTATGCTACATTTGTATCTCACGCTATTATTGCTCAGATAGCACAGAAAGATGCAGTTCTGTTCTGGGTTTCTGTTACAGACCTTGATGGGTCTCCATTTACATTAATGGTCCCATTTTGCTGGATAAAAGCCTGCTCAGTTTGGCCTGTAGCTTAGAACGTAGCCTGTATCCCGGATCCGCTGTGTTTTGTTAGGGTTTTAGAAAACACCTTTGCTTAATTTTTTAGTTGTGTTATTTTGGTGTTTATGCAAACAACCTGCACTTTAGAAAAAGGGGATTTACATTTTATCCAACAGTAAAGGTTTTTTGGAATCACATATACTAAGAAACGATGTAGAATCCATTTAAAAATGAAACGAAATTACATGAATTATTTTGCTAGAAAATTATTGAAAAATGTAGTTCTGAAATGAATGGGCATCTTAATTTGAGCAATTATTGCACTTCACAGTCAAAATTACATTCCTAATATACATGAATTGGCTACTGTTATAGAGAGATTGTTTTGTTGATTGCATGCTTTATTTATGCTGTTGTTAACGGTAATGGTGTTTGTTGATTGTCACTATTTGTGTGTTTAGTTCCATATGCTTCTAAATAAATTACTGCATATACGATTTGCTTCGCCAGATGTTCTCTTGAGGCAAAGAATGTGCAGTTCTCAATGAATAAAAAAGAGGAGTTATGATTTTAAAAATAAAAATGTGCTAGTTGATAATTTGCTGAACCATAAATCATCCCAAAAAGATTTTAGGCTAATCTGTAGATTTTTTTGGAATTAGCAAATTTGCTTTTGTCCATTCAGGTTTCATTCATTCATGTTTTTGTATGTTTTGATTGTATTACAAAACTGCAGCAATATCAAAACTTGCCACCATAGTAACGCAATAGGCATTAAGTCTTTGGTGAAGCAATTCAGGTGTTCAAAGAGAGATTTTGTCCTAGAATCATGAATATATGGCTATAAATTCTGCGGTGACGGTTAATTTCCTTCCTGATCCTGATGCTTGATTAACTTTCTCAACAGTTAAATCATTCCAGTATATTTTTCAGCCGTTCGCAAACATCCAAAAGATCCCAACAGAGACTTTGAGTGAACTTCTGCTCCTGAAAATGCATTTACACAGTTCCAGTTTTGTAAAAAAAGAGCAGTGTGTCATATTAAGAGTGGTTTTTCCATCCGCCCCAAATCATCAACGCACACTTTGGTCAATTAGGACACACATGTGCCGGTAATGCTGTGTTTGGCAGTGTGTTTAGTATCTCATTTTTCCAGTATATGTCCATCAGCACATCGGCCTCTTTCATATAATTCCACTGCATGGATCTTCTTTAGCCACTGAAGTTCACGTGAAACATCCTGTATGAACATAACCATCTCTCATTCAAAACTGAAAGTGTCCGAGGGATCAAAATAACCACTCTGACCCTTCGGGACCCCAGCTGTGATGGCTTAAGGCCTTCTGATGACCTTCAAATGATTTGCCAGTAGCTCTTCTCCTGGCTGATGGTGACAGAGTGCCGTACCGCCACACAGTGCTGCGTAATCTAATAGCGAGGCCAGTGCCGGCCAGCCCACGCTTACCCTCCGCTCACGCTCATATGAGGAGGGCTAATGTAATCTGTTCGAGCCGCTAGAATCAGCCGGTAATTAGATTTGTCTGTTCATGATGTGTATGTGGAGGACTGACTCATCTTTTCCTTGAATCTCTGCCGCACAGGAATGTGTCAAATTAACTCTCGGTTTGCCATTGAGCTCCTCAACTTTGAGCATTGGAAGTAAAAACCACGCTGCAACTGAGACCTTTACAGGTTGTTTGGACATAAATTTGAGTTGAAAGTGTGTGTTTTTAAAATCCTATTTATTTAAATCAGGTTGTTCTGAGATTTCTTTCAGAATTACGTAGTTGTGCACAGGCCCTTCCCACAATAGATATCTCTGATTAAGCACTGATGGATGTAATAATGAATATAGCAGTCGTCATGAGCTGCTGAAGATGCAGAAGATTAACGTTACTTTCATTTTGAAGACAATATGCCAATTCTGATTCATCCAAATGCATCTATGTTGGCGTAAATTATAAGTGCTCCAGGTTCACATTATTTTCCACATATTGTACATCATTATGCCCCATTATGAGCCCCTTCTCCGGAAACGGATAGATCTGTACAAAGCTCATCGTTCTAAAAAATGCGAGGTGTGCTCTGTTCGGCCAGCTTTCCTTGTGCACTGTGATCGGCCGAATGCCACAAGTGTTTAGTGGAAATGTTAATTTTATATGTTTTAACTCAAAACACATGATGTAGAAAAGTGGGGGCGTGTTTAAACGAGCCGTTTTAGGGGGTGTGGACAAGTCATTACTTCTATAAAGAATATCGCTTTAGTTTTAAGACTAGTCTTTGCAACTTTAGGGATCTTATCTATGCACTAACAGCTTGTAACACTCCGAAGAGAGAGGAAATCGTGAAATCACAAGACAAGACCACCCATCAGAAAACCTATACATATCTTTTATTCTACGACATAAAATACATTATAACCACTGGTTTTTTTTTTAATTGGACTATGAAGATTACCAGTAACATTAAATGTTGTCTTGTTATATGTTGTCTCTAAATGTTTTTATGATAAACAAAATGTGTATAAAAAACAAAAACTTAATCTTAATCACAGCCAGAAATACCTTTAACAAGGCTTTAAATATAACTGCTATAATATTGACTTATTTATATGTAATTTTAAAATTGAAACCTGCTAGATAGTTAACAGTCTAGGGGGATTTGTAAAGTAATTTTAGAGTTACGAATCCCATACATTTACATTACCAGAACTGCATGTCACATCTGATGTAAATTAGATGATGGTATTTTGCATTTCGTCCTTCTATATTAGTATTTATGCTACTTAAGCTTATGGGGAAATTATTTGCTTGTTTAACAAGTTTTTTACCTCTTGCGTTTTCTACAGTAGTTGCCAGTGTTTTATAAAAGTTCAAAACTGCTTATTTTAATTCAGTAGGTTTGTATCTGTTAACAATTTTTTTTAACTTAGCTTTCTCTGTAAGTTTCGCTTTAATCAGTAAAACTTTATGCTACCATATATATATAATTTTTTTTACAATAAAATTCTGGCAACCACAGATGTGTTTTTTTTTTCCCCCCCGTAAATTTCATGGATGCGTTTATTTATTTATTTACGAGTAGAAATTAAATTATACAATTTGATGGAAAAATTATTTTTATAAATAATTTAATTAATTATAGGTCTTCTGTCATATGACAGGGTATTGCTCACACTACTTTCAGATACATCTTTATGCCTTCCTACCGCTAAATAAGAAGGTAAAGCAAAAATTTTCAGACACAGCCAATTTGAAAAGAGATAATTCAGACCTTATATGTTCCCTTGGTGACACCTGCAGGAGGCAATGATGTTTTTTTTTTTTTTTTGAAAATGACATATTATAAATCACAAATTTCATTTACATTATAGTAGATGTTTTGCCAGTGGGGTTCTTGTATTCGCCAAACAACTTTGAGACGAATGGGATTGCTAACGGATAGCTTTCTCCAGGCGTTCTAAACCTGCTTGGCTTATGATGTGCTCGTGCAGTACCGCGAAAATTCAAAAGGGGGCGCACAACATCAGCAGAGACAGTCTAAACTCAACGGTGGCTGAGAGTTAGATTCAGGTTCTCGTTTCACCCAGGATCAGATAATTAATGAAACCTAATAAGATGCCGTGAATCCTTTCATTATGCTAAATGGAAGTCGAACAGATGGGATTGGTTTCAAACTTTTTTTTTTAACGTGGTGAAGAAGTCACAGTGTACACTGCATATTTACTCTGCATGTTAAAGTGAGGAACTGAAACGACCTTCGCTATTATAAATTGCTCATAATCCACTGGAGATGGTCTTAATGTTCTGATATTTGTCTGCATCATCTGAGCTTTTGTGTGTGGGTGTGTTAGAGTGTATGATTCAGTAATTTTATAGCACATCTGTCGATGCGCAGACTTTTCTAAATCGCTGCCTTAAACTCAGTGCAGCGCACTTTCATGTGTGTTTCATTCTCCAATTAGTCTCAATGACTTCACGTGTTTTTAAAAGGATCTTTTTGCGAAGGTCTCAGCTTTTAAAGGGCTAAAGTGAGATAAACCCTAGGATATTAATTTCAGTGTGCTGGCCGGTCATGGAATCCGTATCTGCAGCACTTCTGTGCCAGCAGGCATTTAAAGTTTACAGGGGGGTTTCATATGGGACTTGATGACCTTCACAAGCTGCATCAGAGTAGGCCTGACTCCAGCTGCAGAGACATTTCAAATTCAGCCATGTTCTGAGTCGGGGACATTTACTCTTACAAGGAATAAGAGGCCCACGGTTTCTGTGGTTACACAGACCTTTGAAATGTTTAGGTCTTAAAAACGAGTGCAAGATGTTGTTTTTAAGTTGAGCGTGTTGAAAGTGTGTTGAGGGCTTGATAAAATGCAGTGTCTGCCGTTACGAATTCTATAGCAGATTAGTACACTGATCTGTACATACAAAGTGCATCATTATTATTATTCATTGTGCATCGTTCAGTTTACTGATTTATTTATTTTTTATTTCACACACATACACACAAGCACATACACAGAAGTTTTTAATGAAGTCTCTCTGCTCACCAAGCCTGCATTTATTTGATAGAAATGCAGTAAAACAGCTGTTTGAAATGTTATTACCATTCATTTAAATAAAACTAACCATTTTCTATTGAAATTTATTTTAATATTCAAATAGAAAACAGTTAATTAGCCTAGTTAATTAATATTTAATATATTAATTATTATTATTCCTTTAATGCAAAGCTGATTTTAATGGAAAATATGATTGTATGATTTTAATGGTAAATTCTTGTAAAATTTACAGGACAAAACCCCCATAAACTGACCATCTCAGAATTCCCTTTTGAAATAATGGTTTCTTAGTTTTTTCTTATCAACTATGTTCATTAGGGTTGTATGTTACATATAATGTTGTTAAATGAATGTTTATTGCATATTTCAGTTTGAGTCTCACCATGATGGTGTTTAGTGTTTGTGTAAATGACACTGAGCTCCTTCTATGTTTGTTCATAATGCAATGCTGATATTCAGAGCTGTGAAAATGCTATGGTAAAAACCTGTTAAATGGTTCATGGTAAATCTCTGTTATATTTAGAGGGAAACACTGTAAACTGAAATTCCCAGAATTCCCTGCATTGCATTTATGTTTATTAGGGTTGTATATTATATGTTATGTTGTTATTGAATATTTATTAAAAATTTCAGTTTAATAATTCTTACCATGATGGTGTTTAGTGCTTCTCCATATGTTACTATTTATAAGATTCTTATGAGCTGTGGTTCATCATATGACTTTCTCATTACCACCTGCATTTGGTAAGTTTCAGTGTATTTCAAAAGTACTAAATAGATTTCACAACTTTAATAGGTTGGTATATTAACATCACATCAGTATAGTAGCACGGTTTATTATTAGAAATTACGGTATTTAACTGTAAATTGAACATAACCGTAACCGTAAAACAAAAAAATATTGTTACCGTATTTTTCACGGCAACCACAGCTGCTGTTTTTTTTTTTACCGTAAATGTTATGGTTTTTTTTTTTGGGGGGGGCTTTAATTCATCATGTGACTTTCTCATTACCACTCATCTGCATTTGGTGGTTATTAGTGTATTTCAAAAGTACAAAACAGATTTCAGTACTTTAATAGGTTGGTATATTAACATTATATCAGTTATTGAAAGTGCCTGAGCTGGATTAGAGCATATTTCTGAGTATTAATAAAAATATTTCTAAACAATCATTTACAGTCCTGAGACACTTCATTACAGGAATGATTACCATTTAAAAAAGCAAATAAATAACAGCGAGACTAAGTGAGCAGTAACACCTCCTGTGAGAAAGTGTTGGTATATTTGCGTTTTTACCATCTCAGTTTACAAAGTGCTCAAGTCAAGCTTTAGCTGCCGTCCGGCAAACGTACAGCTCTGTTTGAAGCTTTATTAGAAAGGTATGCCTGTTCCCTCAAGTATAGTTTTACACGCACACACAGCGGTTGCTGGCGTGTGCAGCAGATCTTTCAGGAAAGAAAAAACAGATGTGGCCTCTTGTCTCTGTTAGCCACATCTCTCTTCAGGCCAATATACATTTCCAACTGACTGCTTTTAAGAAAGTGACCTATTACGCTGACAGATATATTTTTCAAACATTGTCCCGACTTGTCAAAAGATTTCCACGAGGGAGAGTAATTTGTTTGTGAACAGTTTATTAGCAGCAGCGGTAACATTTCCTCTCAGAGTGTCTATTAGGGCTTTTAGTGTATGAATATGACTGCTGATGGATTTTACGCAGCAGTGAAGGACGAAGATAAGAGAATATCAGAATGAAAGAAAGCCAAGTGAGGGAATCCAGCCATAAGGGTCAACTCCAGCAAGTCACACTGCCCTCTGCTGGCAAGCGCTTCACGATCACAGCACAATACAGTAAAAGTAGTGTGAATCATATCTATCCTGTGTATACATGTGACTCTGCAGAACAAAACCATTCATAAGTAGCACAGGTTTTTTTAGCAATAGCCAACAATACATTGCATGGGTCAAAATGATACATTTTGCTTTTATGCCAAAAAAACTTATGACATCATGTTCCATGAAGACCTTTTGTAAATTTCCTACCATAAACATATATCAAAACTTTAAAGGTGATTTTCTCAATATTAAATTTTTTTGCACCCTCAGATTCCAGATTTTCAAATAGTCGTATCTCGGACCTATCCTAAAAAAAAAAAACATACGTCAGTTGAAAGCTTATTTATTCAGCTTTTCAGATTATGTATAAAAAACTGAGCCTTATATGACTGGTTTTGTGGTCCAGAGTCATTTATTACACTTTACCATTGGTCAGTAAGTTTTCTTTCCTCTTCTTTCTTTTTTAGACATTAATACTTTTATTCAGCAGTGATGGTTTACATAGCTCGAAAGTGACAGTAAAACATGTATGATGTAACTAAATTTTTTTTCTATTGCACATTGCAACCACTTTTCAATGCTGATAATATTAAAACATGTTTCTTGAGCGAGTTGAGCACCAAAATCAGCTTCCTTTCTGAAGGATCATGACTGTAAACAGTTGAAAGTTGTAATAAACTATTAATATTTTACAGTATTACAGATTTTCTGTATTTTTTTTTTATCAAATAGATGCAGCCTCAAAGACATCTTTCAAAAACTGCAATTAATATATTAATTAACAACCATAAAAATCCAACAGTGAGATAAACGCTGTACTGTAATGCTTTTAATATTATCACTGAATTCCTTCTTGTTCGTTTTCATCCTGTCTTTATTGCTAAAAAAAAATAATAAATTAAACAAAATAAACTAAAGAGACTTCCCAGTCTCATTCAGAAAGGCACATGCTGTTTTTAATATCAGCGAAGGTGAGACATCAATCTATTTTAATACTGTTGTGTTTTGTAATAAACAAGCACAATTTTTTTTCCTCTGTTAATATTTATATACTTTGTGACATGCATGATTGTGATGTACCTTCCCTGTTATGTCTCCTCCTGTACCGTATAGCATCTGTATCCTGTTTGAGGTATAATCATTTCACAATCCCCTCCACAAGTCATTAAGCACTCCATGCTCCATACATATATGCATAAAACTCCCTGAATCTTTAATACATGAGCACCATTAATCTCCGTACCATCTTTAAAAGCAGAATTAAACTTTCATTTGTATTTTTCTTTGCTATGTGTCCGTTGAGCCCGCAGCCTACTCTACTGCTTAAATATTAATCAGTGCTGAATCACACATTGTGGAGTGACTCCCTCTCTCTCTCTCTCTCTCTCCGTCTCTTTATGTGCACATCCGTCTCTAGCAGTTTTACACTAAACACAGCACCAAGCACCATCCCCCTCTTCTCTTATTTGATGATTTAGCCTGTTTGATAGAGCGCTTGCCGTGATTTTACCATGCACGATCACTGCCCTTGTTCTTCCTTGAGGTTTGGTTTAGAGGTTAGTATTAGGCTTAAGATTCGGTTTGGACTGTTATCATCAAGTTCCCAGCGACGTGTGGTTTAGTTATTAGTCCCAGGATAAAGACTTGTTTATTTGTTAGAAATGTTGTTTCAGGACCTACTTGGTCAACGTAAAGAACTTCACACATCATGATACACTGTAATTTCCCCTCCGAAATAGTAAATAAAAGAGTATTGGAGTATGTTGTATATGCAACTACTATTTCAATCATTTTGTTACTTGCCATTTCTTTGCAATTGCTATTTACTATGAATTTCAGAGTAAAAAAAAATGCTTCAAAGTACATCCTAGACTTTTTTTTTCTTCTTTTTTTCATAGACAAAGGTAAAAATGTGCAGGTAACTTCAAAAAATGTAAAAGCAATACATTCTAACATACCGATACAGGTAAATAATTTTGGTAGTATACCCAGTTATATTTTTGAGTGGAAGGTACACTGTAAAATATTTAATCAGAAAATGAATGTAAATTAAAAAATGCAACACATTTTACAGTAAAATTATTAGATTTATGAAACATTTTTTATTTAAGGAAAACTGTAAAGAATTAGCATTGTCCCAAAATTTCCTACATGAACTATTTAGATTTTAAACAATTATAACTTTTCTTTTTAAAGTATAAATAAATGTAATGTTTTAATTGAATGACTTAATAGCGTAAAATACAGACGCCTTACCGTAATGCTTGTAATATGGCGTCTTACTTTTTAGGGAAAAGTTCTGGTAAGAGCTGGTGTTTTGTTTGTTTTTTTACCGTAAATTTACAAACAATTTTATATTACAGTGCTCAGTTTACAACAACAACAGTTTAGCATGTCACACACCCCACGCAAAGAATGCAATTATCATTCTTTAGCTAATGGGAGCTGTAATTAAGTTTAATTTCGTTTAATGGCCAATATCTCCAAAGTTTGAGTGTGCAGGTCCAGGCGGTCCCTCTCGCCGAGCAGCTCCGCCCCGCAGTCGAGGACAGACAGCGAAGAGACTGAGACATGTGCTGAGAGAGAGACAGACAGTGCGCTGTGGAGGCAGGACCGCTCGCCTTTAGGTAGGAAAGACAGAAAATGTAATTTCTCACTTGTGAGAGCGCCGTCGGTCTGAGAGGAGCAGCAAGTTGTTGACGCGCAGAAGCGACATTTAAAACGCCACGGCATCAACTTTGCGCGTGATGCGGCGCGTGTGGCTTCAGCATCGCGTCTGTGAGAGCGCCACGAGACCGTAACCGAGATAACTTTCACACGGCCGTTGCAGTCAAGGACGTGTAGGCTACTTTCCCCCACTCGCTGACTGCTGATAAAGAAAACCGACTCGCTTCAGGTGGCTTCAGAGAGAGGAGACGCACGCACGGTCCGCGCGCGCGCGTATGTGTGTGGAGTACCAGCAGGATTTTAGAGCGCGCACGTTTGCCTGAATGGATGGTAACGATCGGGCCACTTTTTTACGAGTCTGAGAAAAGTTTTTGAAAGCCGCTGGAAGGAAGAATGGAAGCGAAAAGCGAGCGGTATTGTAGTTTGACACGCCGCGCGATCGTCATGGAAACATCTCAAGCTATGGAGGTCGAGATGCTGGATGGATCCTCCGCCAGAAGTTCTTTCACTGAGCTTTGACTTTACTTTTATTCCTTCGCAGAAGAATGTGATGCGTGTGAATAAGACTCACCCACACGTGATCGTTCTTAAGCGCACCTGCTATTATTAACTGAGCTTGTATTTCCTCCCAGTTTGCGTTGACATTATGGACAAGAACTGTATTGCGTATCAGATGGAGTTGACGCTTTTCATGGTCGTCCTCCTGTTTTGGGTCACCGTGTGTGCGGATGACAGTAAGATCATTTCAGACCGGTATGCTGTGTACTGGAACAGCACGAATCCCAGGTAAGAAACACCTCACTGCTTAAGGGATTGCATGGGAGGCGAGCTGTACCTGCTAATGCAGAGTCATGACAGGCAGGAGTTTCAAACTACGATCAGGGCAGAGTTGTGCTTCATTTTTTAGTTGGAGTTTTTAAATAATAAAAAAATAAATAAAAAAATAAAGAAATACATATAAATATATATAATATATATATATATATATAAATACAGATACCCATATTTACCTTACAAACAATATAAATTTATATAAACATACAGGTGATTCTTCAATTAGGAAAACTCGTGACCCTTCTAGCTTAAAATTAAAATTAAATTGTATTTAGATTTTAGTTATTATTATTGTCTCTTTAGTCAATTTTCATCATTTTAAATAGTTTAAAATCTTTTAAATGTTGCATCTGCAACACATTTTGTACATAAGGTTCGTCCTCTACCTCGACATTTAAATATTTACTTCTCACTTTTCCCCAAGAACCTTAAAAATTCAGTTTTGGTCATTCATGTCAAAGATTCAACAGATACTGTCACTACCATCGTACTAAACAAATTAATTTCCTCTAAAAAGTTTCTTAGTTATCATGCACACAAAAAAATCTTCCGAAATTTTAAAAGCTAAATTAATGGCAGTGTATTTCATGCTTACTCAACATTTCTCCAAACATTTAGAATTATCATTACCATCACACATTATTTATTACACTGAAATCCACTTAAAAGCTAACCAGGCCATGCTCAGATTGTTATTGTAGTACATGTTTTATTATAAATGAACATAATTCTGAAGTTAGTCAAATGCATCCAATTGAAAAATCACCATATATTTTATTTAATTTTTTTTTTTTTTATGATCAGTTCTGGTACAAGTTACGAAAAGTCACTTAACTCAGTCTGTAGGCTTCCCTTTGAGTTTCTTTTGTGTGATTTCACACACGAAACAATAAAGATTTTAAAACACAGACGAAAAGGCCTCATCTGGGCACTGTTTTACCAACTTGTGTGTTCCATTTGAAAGTACTTACAAGGCTTCTCACAAAATCAGCCTCTGTATGAGCACAATGTAACTTTATGGCCTTGTTTATTGCACGCTTACTGTTTGACACTGTTATGAGTTACTGAGAGCTGTATGCTGCGTTATGCTGTGTGCCGTTGGTGTTGATAATCACCAAAATTATGCTTACGAATGCATACTTATTTTTTATCTCGTCAGCTTTTAAAGACACTGTTATTTTGTTTTCCATTCTTTCATCATGGATGTTCCTGAGGTAGGATCAGTACTCTAGATGTTTCTTTTCATATCACCATATGGTTTAAATAGTCTAAGATGAAGCGCCCCTTTCCGAACACCCCAGCACCCCTCATCAGAGCGCTCTCGGAGGCCGTTTCTGGCAGAGGATGGAGCTTTGTGTAACCGCACAGTCAAACTAAAACATTACATGCCACAGTTTTAACCAGTATGAATAATTACTGAGAAGTCCACAGATGTTTGATCACATCAGTTGTTCTGTGAGGAAGTTTTTTAAGCTTTGTACTTTGTGCTTGGGATTGTTGCTTTTTGTAGGGTTTGGATGGAACAGGGTTTGAGAAAAACAATAGATGGGGAATAAGAAGGCAGTTACCTTAATAGAAAAAAACAAGGTGTTACTGAGTGTATAAAAGTTTTTTGGGTTTTCTTGTAAGAAAGAGATTATAAAAATAATATAATCTATATAAATGATTATATAGAATAAATTACAGT
>JAUCMU010000013.1:10842355-10852659 GCA_032275025.1 Enteromius treurensis
CACACACACACACACACACACACACACACACACACACACATATATATATATATATATATATATATATATATATACATTTAAAAAAATCATATTATACTCCTCCACCCCATTAAACAAGCTAAATTCATTCACAAATCTAGAGGGAGAAAGGTTAAAAAAACAAGTTTTCTGTTCCCGTATTCCATATGTAAACTCACAAAAATTAAAATGGTGATTACGGCATGTCTGGATTATTTTTTCCTTTATTTTTCCACCTGTAAGTTTGTGTCTGCTGTGTTATGTCAGGGCAGTGAAATGTTTGTTCAGCTAAACCGAGATGGGTCTTCCCTCTGTATGTGTGTGTGTGTGTGTGTGTGAGAGAGAGCTCAGGGAAAAGGCATCTCTATTATTAGGCTGTAGAGTGTTTTAACCCATGCTATCGATTTTTACCGGTCAGCCTGTAGATCTATGAGATATACGTATAAAATCTTTCGAGTTCGGTTTGTCAGAAACCCAGAGCAGATGTGCATTGTAGCTCTGTGCATTGGGCTTGGTTGTTTGCAGCCCTGCGAAACTGAAATTGGAGTTCGCTGGCTTCAATGTAATCTGTGGTTTTCCAGCACGCCACCATTAAAGCCAGCGGTTCTGTCTGGTGTGGTTTGAATCAGGCCTCGACGGTTTGAGTCTGTTACGTGCCTCAATTAGGAGTGCGAGACTGAAATGACTCATGCTAAATGACCCCAATCAGAGCATAAATAAATACACTGAAATACATTTCTGCTCGGGACTGTATGTGTTGAGCCCGGAGGTGTCGATTTAACCCTTGTGGCTTTACGGTGAGGTCGTACGAGGAGGCTGGTAGCTTAGAAGTAGCAGTCAGGGTGAAAAGTGAGTTTTCACGTAGGGTTTGCCATCATCCAGATTGCCCCTGCAGCACTTTCGGACAGCTGTTCGGGTCCGAAGAGTGATAATTTTCTTTGAATAGTTCCAATAAATCCTTGCATCACATTAGTTTAAGCCATTTAGCTGGCGCCCTTATCTGTAGCATAGATTTTAGTTACGTTTATTTTATTTTATTAATTTATTATTTTTAATTTATTACTATAAATGCATTTTTAAAACTAAAATAATTTTATATTTTAAATTAATTAATTAAAGAAAAAATATATATTTTCCCTTTGCAGATAAAAAATATACAATGTTTTGTTATTTTTATGATGAATAAAGGTTTTTAAACGGCTTTCTTTTCACATCCTGTTATGAGATCCTCATGAGATGTTTTTTTAATCCACTATAATAAGAAACAATTGTACTTGCAGAGAAACCTCAAGCTTCTTACAGGGAAACTTTCTTCTTTGTATGGTTTTATTTTGCTGGCTTTTTGTCATAGTGTAATTGGTTCCTCAAGGTTATGAGGGATGTCTGGTGTCAGAGGACTCCTGTATGAGGGCAAGACACAGATATGCCTGTATGGATCCAAATGGATTTTATTCTCTTAGGGTCATTAACCTCTATTGTGATTAGAATGCCTGAAATTAATGACTTCAAGCTTGACCTTGGCTGCTCGTGTCAAACTTCAGCTCCTGTAGGTGGCATTGCACCATATTCTGCCCCAGTTTACGGATTTGTCCGCCATTTTGTGAACCCTCACACTTGCCTCTGGAATATGGTGCAAGCTGGAGACAAAAAATGGAGTGTGGGGTTCACGCAGTCATACTATGACAACTTACCAGGGGTAGTTTTTTTTCTTTATTGTTTTGTTTTAATTCAGCTTAATTTGCTGGTTCATCACCTAAAGCAGCAATTTGAAATTTTTACAAAATAATTTAGCTACCGTTGCAATGATTTAGTTTAGTACCGAAAAATACAAGTACTAGATGTAATTGAATATTTCACTTTAGTGACAAATTATCGTTATAATAATCGCATCTGAAAGCGTCCTGAGTTCTTTTTTAATCAGTTTTATTTATCTATTTTATCCTTCTGTGGCAAGTCATATACAGTTGTGCCCAGTTTTTATTGTGCCTGACATTAATTGATTTTTCTCTTTTAAGCAGCACTAAGAGTTCAGTCAGCTTCCACTTCTTTGTTTGAGCATTCCTTCCGTATGTGTGTTTATAATTCATTTCAGCCAGCTGCAGGGTGGCAATTTACAGTCTACTTTCATCCAGACAGAAATACCTCAAATTTCACAATGCATGACCGAGTGTTTCTTCTGCTAGGACTGTGACCTGCCGTCCTGAGGGTCGAGGGAACAATTTTGCCTCTTTGTAGGAAAACACTCTGAGAGCAAACCATTCCAAACCACCGATTCTCCATCCGTCCCGTGACTTATTGCAACTTTAGCATGAGATCGACGTTTTGTTCGGCGGTTTAATCAAATTAACTCATCCATTAAAGTGTATAAATATAATCATTGTTTTTTTTTTTTCCCCAAAGACCCTCGTCCATTAATACGCAGTTGCTACAGTGAGGGAAAGCACTTAAACTGACAGCGCTTCGGGTGCAGTGAATTCGTTAGTTTGGAAATCAGATTAAAGTGGGAATGGCGGTCAGCTGTGTCCACTTGCTAAAACAACAGTGCGTCTTTTAAGATGGGTGCATGCAGTCACGCAGCCTCACTGCGTTTCTATGAGATTACGGGCTACTTCAGTCGGGAACTGTAGGGAGAAATTCAGTTACTGAGGTCTATAGGTCAGCGGTTGTTATAGCTGTAATGCTTCCATTCTGTTTACAGCTGGGCTTCAAATTCATCTGCTAATGATTATCAATGACAGAACGTTTCATGAAACCTTTTTTTCCCCCTAAATACATGCATCGAAAAGGGAACGGAGCCCTCGCGGGCAGTGAATAATGCAAATGGTCTAACGCCATATTGCATCAAAAGGCTCTAACATGTAATTAAAGTTTAAAGTCTCACATTTTGTAATCCGTGATCTAGTTGCGTTAAAAAATATGACCTGGAAAGATATGTCCCATGAAATGAGCTTCATATTTGCTTTTCACCGTTAATCAACGTTACATTACCGCAGGTTAAAATAACACATACCGCTGCTTCAGTCACTAAATGTTGGAAAAAACACTTTTCTAACTAAATTTGTTTTGCAGGGGTAGCATAACCCTCTCTCCGCCATTATCTCCACTGTCCTGCCCCCTTCCCTGCAACAAAATGACGGCTTACACGTGAACATTTGCGCAGATTTGACATGTTATCCAAACACTTTTGTGCACCAACAGACAACAAAAAATTCAATTCAAGGTTGGTGTTTTTTAATGCATGTTTGTTTGTGTTTTAAAGCTAAATATTTAAAGGTATCTAGACTCGTTTACGTAGTTTACTTGTTTACGCCATGTTATTTTTTAAACAGTGATTTGTTTAGCTTTTATTATTTTGATTTAATTTCTTTCATCTGCTTTCAGAAAGTTTCGAATCTCTCCGTTTTGTTAGTACAAACTCTTTTATAGCGAGCAGCAGCCGGAATGCTTTCGGTACAGGCGTCATGACAGTTAGTTTTCACGCTTTCTTGCCACGGACACAAACCAGAATTCATTCCCAGGACCTTACAGGGCACCTTATCACCCCTGCGTCCTCACCTCTTTGTACGACAGTGTATTTTTGTCTGTTTTTATACCCAGCAACAGCCCCAATCACAACGTCACCCTGCCTTCTGTATTACTCATAAATTTTAATGCCTGACCCACATTCATGTAGCACATTGGCAGTCACGTGCATCCAGGGAGCTCAAACTTGGTTTGAGGTAGGTGCTCGTTCACGGGTGGATCTTTCCCCTGATGCACGAGAAAATGGATGATTTCAAAGCAGCGTTGCACACTGGCTTTGGTTTAAATACCAAATCTGAGGCCTGGGTGTTTGTCGAGTCTCCTTGTTTTGCTTTCATCCAGGTGCCATTGGGTTCTCGGTCAAGTTAGCTCGGGACGCTCCTCTCTCTCAGGACCAAGGCCTTTCTCATTTAGTCTACAGTATTTATGAGGCACAGAGTGCCAGGAAGCCCTCCCTTAAATGGGATTGTGTGTTTTTAAGTGACGTGAGATGCTCTCTTTATCACCAAACCACTTTCTCTTTATGTAATGTGTACAAAATTAGCTTTATTTTTATTTTTGTTCAATTTATTTTATTGCTTTTAACATAAAAAAATTACTATCTCTGAATAATTACTGCACGCATCATTTTTTTTCTATTATTTTGTTTAAATCGCATTTCTCAAAGTTATTTTTAAGCCACCAGACATCGCATTTTTTTAATTTGCTCATTAAACAAATGCGCTATTTTAATTTGTCTGGAACTGTAGTTTAGTTCTGTTGACCCACATAAAGTCGGGCTCATTATGTCCATCCTCAAACTCCTCATTTCTCTCCTCGAGTGAGTTTTATTTGGAAATACACTCAGCTCTCTGCTAAGAAATGGAGGGTCGTTTAATGCCTCAATCCTTATTTGCGAAATGGTTTGTACAAAGCCCATTTGTACAGGAGGTTTATATTTTATTATGCTTAAAAAGCCTGACTTTAATCATCGGTACTATAACTGAAAATGAAAGTCATGTGCTATAAGCATTATATAGTAGCAGAAAGAGAGTTATGGGAAATACTTAGCAGTATTCTGCATTCTCTGTGAAAAAAAAAAAAGCAAATAAAAAGTACCGAATTGGGAATTTCAAACAATTCATTTTACCTATAAGATACTATTGGCTCTTAATATATAACAAAACAAGTTTCGGAGGTTAGAATTACACCCTGAATGTAATGTGGACTATTCAGAGCATTATAGATGTAGTATGCTGCTGTTTTCTATCGAGTTTCTAACAAATTTTCAAGTTCAAAATAGATTTTAAATCAACATGCTCCTGAGATCATATTTCTTAATTGCTCTGTGAGATGAGATCATTTGAAGTTCTGAAATGTTTTTGAGGGCACAAGGTGTCAGATGTACGCAGTATGGATCGAGCAGTGCCGACGATAAGACTTTTATAATATTCTGTGCGCTCAAAATTGTTATTTATTTGTTTTTTGTCATTTTAATGCTGAATAAAAATTATTTAAATTTTTTCCTGCACTTATAAATAATATTAATACAGTAATCATTACCAAAAGCATTTTTTGAAACACATATGTTGTTTAAAAAAATATGTTTAAAAGCTAAATTAATGAATAAAATGTTGTTTTAGTTGTGTTTTTTGCTTAAAATAAAGCAGATGAAAATATTCACATTTATGAAGAGCCGTTTAATGGTTTATCAAGTTATTTTACATATTTGTTTTATATACAGTAAAATACATCAAGTATATATTTTTACTTGGCTGTTTATTTTTTCTCTGCGGGGAAAAACGATGACTCGAATCTTTAACTAAATCATAAACATCAGTAAGTTGTAAATTGTATTACCACACACATTTTGGCAAAACCGGACATGTGACTCAACTTAATTAAAACATTCTGTAAATATATAAATGAAGATAATAGGAGAATGTGATTGCTGATCCTGCAGCCATTTATTTGATTCTAAGTACATTTTATTTAGACTTTTGCGTGTGACGCCATCTCCCTGTAGCCGAATTAGTGCTGATGTGCTCAGTTGATTCACCTGTTTTCACTTTGCAAATGTCTCTTTTCACCAACGTGGGTGTAAAGCCACTGAACACATGGTTCTGTCTTCAAGCTAGAGGGAGGAGCTGCTCACACATCTCAGTAGGCCTTGACCTTCAAACAACTCAACATTTCTAAAAGAAAAGAATAGGAGAGCATGTGAGAAGTGGAACATTGCCTCCTTAGTCATCAGGGAGCTTTCTCTCTTGAATTGCGGATACGTCAAACCTGTCATTCTTGAAGAACCAGAGAAAATCCCTGTTATGTGGAAGGCGTTGGTAAGGTTAGGGAACAATCCATCAGGGAAAAAGGCCGACCCTTACCCTGAATACCTGCTGCATTCCCACTGCCAGGGTTAGTGGGACAGTTTTTAAATGCATGGCTGTGTCACCTCATGCATGCTGTCGGTGCACCGCAAACTCAGCCGGCATCTGCTGGCTTAGACGCACTGTAGCTATACTTTGCTCAGACAGATCCTGCTCAGCATTTACTTAAAGCTAAATTTAGCTTTTTTGCGCTATAAAATAATTGATGCATTTAAAGATGTACGTTAAATAAACTGTATGACCATGCAAAATCCAATATTTAGCTGTCAAAACTATTTTTTTTATCATTTGTGTGTGTGTTCAGGTTTATGTCTTTTTTTGTTTTCAGTGCAAACTTATGAGTTCCAGGAAATAGAAGGAGGAAAAATACCACACAGTTAGCCCTGATATTATAACTTAACACACATTAACACTGCATATTGTTTAATGTCAAATGTAGGCGGCTGCCCACACTTATGTTCAATAATGTGTTGTTGAATAAGTACATATAGATTCATGGAGATGTTATGATATTACTGAACACAAATCAGGTTTAATCCTATGTGTTCGAAAAAATTCATGATCGATTGATTTCATCATAGAAGCAATTCTGAATTGAGACATTCCTATGCATATTATATAATTCCAAGGTTTCCTTTTTGACTCCGAGAACAAATCCAATCACGACTCCGACGGAAAAAACATGCCATTTTAGAAGTCCTCTGATGACAGGGTACTGCGAGATCTGCTGAAAGAATCAATATTTTATGACAAAGCTATGTTAAAAAAGTTAGCATTGCTCTACAAGCTAATTTAGCATTTACAAGTAAAAATAGCGGGCTTATTTTTTTGCCCGTTTTTTTCTTTGTAGGCATACACCTTAAAGTCTTTTAGGTTAAAACGAACCTTGTAGTAAAAATAGCTGTAGTAAAATGGATCATGATTTTTTTTTTCCCAGCTCGAAAAAAGCACAGTGCACAAAGTATTATTTGACTTGCAACATCTACAGATCCAAATTTAGCAAATGCGACACGTTCCACAGAAGCAACCACTTTTAATGCCCCACTCGACATCTGCCACATACTATACGCTATGCTGTGAAAATAAAATAAACTTTCCCTCCCAAAGTGAAAAAAATCCCTGATGTTTCTTACACCTGTATGTTTGTTACAGTGAGGATCAGTTAGTTTTCTCCGCTTATTTGTGAAAGGCAAAGTGACACAGAAAAACAGAGAGAGTGTGCGGTACTGACTGTTCACGGTGCATGATGGGTATGTTGATTGAGCTGTGTGCAGGCGTGTATGCCCGAAACGGCCTCATAAATGCCTCGGCTGCCTCCAAGTGTAGGTCACTGTGACAGGATAAGGAAAAAAAAACAAATTCTTGCAAGCTTGCGTACTTTTGGCCCTTGTGTTTGAATGTATAGGAACCTATTTTGTATTTTTTTAAAACCTGCGATTAATGTTTGTAAATACTAAGATCGCAACTGTATGTAATGTTTTAAGGGCTGTGTTCATGCGTACACTGGGCGGTGCGAGGACAGATGCGTTTTAGTTATAGAATTTTTTTATACACCGCTGGAACTAAAAAGTGGATTCGGCTTCAGTGGGTCAGTATGTTCAGTACAGATTTGTGCTGAAAAGAAGCGTCACATAAAAACCCATTGACAACCACCTACAGAAGTTAGAGAAGGACTTACCTGGCACATTTCCACGCCATATACAGTACGTTATTTCACCGTGAGATGACAGATCCCGGCGGATTGATGTCTCACCTTTAGCGCCGCGAATGAGCCAGCTGCTGATCAGGACACTGGAAGATTACCTGGGCTGTGTTGTGAGTTTAAACAGGATTAGCCATTTCAACTCAGGTGCTATGCTAACAGGATTAGGCCTATAGACTCTCTTCAACTGTGCCATTCAAGCATGCAATTGTGGTCCAAAACACAGGTGCGATTGACACCCTGCAGATTATTGTTGTCGACAAACATTTGGCCACACGTTTTGAAGATTAGATACTTTGTCGCATCCTGAAACACTGTCTGTGAGGCGCTATCAAAACAAACTCTGTTTGCGAGTTTTGACCAGCCTGCCATAGCAACAGCGGCTCAACCAATGGCGTTAGCTCGGGGGGCGGGGCTGTCTGTTATTTTTGCCAATCATAGGTAACTTGTCTGAAAACAATAATTTTTTGGAATTAAATAGTATTTGGTGATGATTATTTTTATGCTTCGGCTTCAACACATGTTGAACGACATTGTATTCGTTTTTGATTTAACAGAATGTGTTTCTTTGAAGCGTTTCGTGCTTTTAGGATTGGAAATGTTTTCCGTTGGTGTTTTTGGATGCGTCTTAGTGAATGAGCGGGATTGTCAGAGACTGTTCACATGATGTTCTGGTTATGAGTATCACATGCATCATGTTTTGTGTGACAAGGCTTGATGACGGCTCGCAGGACTTTGGTCTGTTCAAGGCCAAACACAGAGAAAATCCCAAGAGGGATGTGTTTTTAATCCAAGGATTTTGTCTTGAAAAGCCAAACTCCTCCAGAGGGCTTTGAGGTTCCTACAGAATTCCTCGGCTCCCCAGCCACGTCTCAAGGGGGAGGAAAGAAACTGCGTGTCTGCTGATAAAGAAAGATTATTGTTGGAAATTAATTATTGTTTAATTTTCTTGAATGAAACTCATGTAGCACAAGCCAAAAACTAATCAGAGCATTGGATAAATATTGCATTTTTTATTTTTTTTTATTATTAAAATATGTCATAGTGATTTGTTCTGATCAACCATTGTCACAAATCTTATGTAATTCTGAACTGTCGTTACACTGTTTTCATCACTGTGCTAATGATTAAGTAGCATTTGATAAATTTGTCATAGTAATGTGATAGTAATGACTACATGCTTTTTGAAGAGTTTAACTACAGCGGCGCGTTACAATTTTTTTATATGATATTTTTCCAAATGCCACGTGGGAACTGTTCATGTTTTAGTACTAAAACATCCCTGATTTTGCAGACTGCGTCTCTAAATCATTTGTCTGACAGGTAAAGGGCTCTTAACAGGGCAAGCTGGAATTCATCAAAGTGGCCGGTTTTATGGTAGGCTGTACCTCAATTCTCTGAGTGAATTTTCCAACCGTTTTAAATGTCAAGCTTGGATGCCTAATTACTGTATTGATATTGATTTTATGGATGCACAATTGTCATTGTGTAGTAGTGCTGGGTTGATATTATGCAATAGTGCCAACACGTATCGCAATAGCAATATTAAATGTATAACCAAATGCAAAAAGACAGGTAGGATATATATTAATAAATATATATATGAAATTTAATTGATTTTAAGCTGGATAAGAATGACATCATCAGATACCAAAGTATTGTTCTTGTGTTATCATAATATAGGTGTATTGTTTTATGTACGTATTATATTATATTTATTATTATTTTTTATTGAAAATCTATAATTTCATGTAATAAGGGATACAGAAAAACATTGGGCTTGTTTCATTCAGTTCTTCATTAAACTTGCAGGGAAACTTCTGATCGTAACCTTTCCTCATCTGTAGTTTGACCCAGATAGTTAATTATGATGGAGAATTCTCCTCAACGCTGAGGGCAGTCACAAGGTCAAATGAACGATCCATTTCTATCCTTTTTCTTCCAGATGTTTGGAGTTCAGTGACAATGGCAACAATCACAGGAGATTCAGTGTCATTAACCTCTTATTCCATCACCATTAACCCTCCGGTGGAAGAAAAAACTTAACCAAACACATCAGTGAGACACATAATCTGTCTATATTGCTGTCATTTCCTAATGTCTTATTTTTGGGTCACGCAGATGTGCTGTTTCATTGTGTGTGTGTGTGTAAGAATATTGTCAACACTGATAGCTCTATTTCTAAACCCAGTGAGTTGCCTTGCTGCATAAGGCTACATAAGTAACTCCATCCTAAGGAAAAATGTGTGACCTCTTTGTGGCTGATTTGTAGTACTCTTCCATATAGATCAATAGGAGATGCAAGAAGAACAGTAATCTAAAAAGAATAAATAAAAACAGAGCATTCACATATAACAATAATCATGTTAATGTGGGATATTAAAATGCTACCATGGAAAAAAAAACAAAAATGGATCCTTTTTTTTTTCTTTTTTTGCAAATTTAAGCATTTATCAAATTATGACTGTTTTTATTTCATTAAGTGAATGATAGATAAGGGCAGATGTATTATACATTTAAAATTTTGCATGCAGAATTAAATATCTAGTATTAATTAAAGGTGCCATAGAATGATTTTAGAGAATATTTTAAATTGCTCTCTGATATGTACATAGAAGATATGTAGCTTAGATAAGGGGAAAAAATGCCCAGAAACGGTTTTACAGGTCCATTTACAACCCTAGAATTTGACCCTA
>JAUCMU010000013.1:10852759-10865875 GCA_032275025.1 Enteromius treurensis
TCTTTTGCAAACACTTGATTTATATAAGAAGTAGGAGACGATGGTGTTTGAGACTCACCAGTATGTTGTGTACATGTTCTGAACTGTTATTATTCAACCATGCCAAGGTAAACTCAGTTTTTCATTCTATGGCACCTTTAAAATATATCCAGTATCAACTGATATTGATCAATTTGAAAACCTTATTTTTAAAAATATATTTTTTTTTTATATTTTTTTTTTAAGAAGTCTCTTATTCTATCACTAAGGCTGGATTTATTTGATCAAAAAATACAGTAAAAGATTAAAAGAGCTAGTTTATCCAAAACTTCTGTCATTAATTAATTACCCTAATTTCACTCCAAACCCATAATACCTCTTTTCATCTTCGAAACAGATTAGGATTAAGATCTCTCAGACCCGATAGCAAGGCTTCTACCAAGAGCAAGATCCAGAAATGTAATAAGGTTTTACAATATGAGTAATAAATGACAGAATTGTCATCTTTAAGTGAACTATCCCTTTAATATTGTGAAATAACAATGTAAAAGTCTTTTGACTAATGTAATGCATACTTGCTATATTAAGTATTATAAATATTAATTTCTTTCCCAAAACAAATTTGTACTGACCCAAACTTTTGAATGGTAGTGTATACAGAATGTTTTATATAGAGTAGGTACTATTTAAAACTTTTTTTTCCTTTTCAATATTGAATGATTGAATATTATTATTTATCCAGCTAAAGAAGAAATCATAGATTAATTTCACTGAGCTCATGCAATGCATTCTGGTGAAGAATACACACAATTCCATCTGAGAGCCCGTCAAAAAAGAGACAGCCTGGGATGCCTTAAAATGCTAACTAGATTTTGGAAGAGCAGTGTGCGTTGATGGCATCTCTCCTGCTATGTTTTCTGCTTCCTTACTGCATCATTAGCTCATCTCTTTGTCCTTCATCTGTTCCACATGTCTAGCTGTTGGTCTTCAGCGGCTCTGCATGTAAACCCATCATGGTCAGCAGGATTAACTGGTTCCTCTCCATTAGAGAGTTTCCCATTCGGACACACAAGGAATATGACATTTGCCATTCCCGCATGCTATCCAGATCAACTCACGACAGCTAGCATGAAAAAAAACCAAACCCCGCACACGAAGTATAATACACTCCATTACCAAGCGCTCTGTGGAAATGTCTTTTTGCCTCATGTAACGGTCACAGGACTCTTTTTTTTTCCTTTCTTTTTTGAAACCTGTAGCCAGTGGTCAAAGTAACCGTTTGCTCACTAGGCAGCGGAGCACTTAGTGCTTTTCAAAAGCCACTGCCTTATGCTGCTGCTTCTGCTTGGGTCGAGGAAAGAGGGAATTTCATGGGTCATTAGCATGGTTCATAACCACGCCTAACGCTAAGGACTTTTCAAGATGTGATCTCGGTGGGTCTGCATTTGATGGTCTAAAAAGAAAGAGCATTTGGGGCCTCCCCTGGATGTGGGGGGAAATTTCAGGGCACTGAACTGCCTGCCTGGAGGGAGACCAAGAGTCGAGTGGTGACTCACCGTGTGCTGAGTGATCTGAACGTCCAGAGGACTGGAAAGGTGAGAGGTCCTTGGAACCGAAAACAGTTGATCTTTCGGTAACCTCTAGGTGACATCTGGAGATCCGAAACTTCAGCTACAAAACCCGAGGGTTTGCGCCCAGAGAGTGGACGCGTTTGACGCCCTCGGAAGAGTGTCTGGCTCATCCTGGTTTGATCCCTTCCAGTGTCCCTTTCTAAGTGCTAGTAGGTGCTGGCCGAGGCCATTTTAATCTGTCTGCAGAATGGGCAATTAGGAAATCCTCGGAAGCACCGGGCCACTGAGCCCTTTATTGAGGAGCTCACTCCACACACAGGGATTAAATCGGCAGAGAGAGACTCCGCTGCAAGGGTCTTTTCTGCCACATTAGCTTTTACAAAAGGGATTTTGAAGGTCTAGGAACAGCAGCCCCCTCCTTTGCTTCTTCCTCCGTCAGAGTTCAGCCGCAGCAATTAACCAGGGTTTCCCATAGAAGGTGCGTCCGTGGGGCCGGCCGGTACGAGGGCCCCAATGTCTCCAGCACTACGCCCATCGGAGCTATAATTAAAGTTGAGACAACTCTCAGGACCGTGGAAATTATGGGGGGCTAAAGGTGCTTTGTTCGAAGCCTTTTTGGAGGAAATCAAGCCTTGTTAGTTGAACCAGTCTGCATGACTGATCAGCTTCAACAGACTACGGGCTTGAGATGGGCTTTGTGTGTCGGAGAAGGGGGTGGCATCAATAAAACGCATTGAGTACTACTCGGATAACTTCAAAAGCCAGTGACTCAAACTGGCCTGCAACTAAGCTGACAGATATAGAAGACTAGACTTTCGATTGTTATTTAAATGACTCTTGAATAGAGTCTGTTTGCCTTGAAAAAGGCAACTGTGCTTTAAGACATCATGACCCCTGAAAAAGGCTAATGCGTATTTACCGTCCAGTTCAAGATTGGAGGTATTGCTACACTACAAGCTTTTTTTTCTTCAATGTGTTTACTGTGTCGGAAACGAAAGGAGACATATTTTATCCATTAGACAAACTTTACTAAATCCGGAGGTACTCAGGGGAACATAGCAGAGGGATTATTGCTCTTTTATAAGCGACTAGTTTTGTATTACGATATATTGCCTCTTTAGCCACTCTGAAACTCATTCCTGGCTTTGCCGGTGTTTGCACTATGCAGAATGCTGGCCTCTGCAGTACCGGCTTGGGTCGCGGTGGCACAGAGCACCAGGCTTGTTAATGCTGCTCTTAATCCCTGCCTCTCAGGGGGCCCTTTACCCAACACCCACTCTTTCCTCCTCTCAAGAGCGCTGGACAGTGGGCGACACTTTCACCGTGGAATGGCCTCGGGGTATCATTCCGGTCACAATCACATCGCCGCACTGACTTATGGCACAACTGTTAAACACTGCCTTTTGCTTGTCTGATATCTGACTGAAAACTCGAGAGAGTTCAAAAACACTCTGGAGTTTTACTGTTATTACTTTGTGGTTGGCAGAGTTTTTAATGACCGATGCAGAGAACCGGGGAGCAGGGTGACTGATGGCCTTGTTGTGCCTGCAGAACGAATTTGGAACAAAAGCTTCGCAGAACAAATTGAACGGCTGTCTATTTGCATCCCGCCCCTTTCATGTTTATTTATTAAATATTCTGGCTTGATTGTGTGGCCAGCAGTGTTGGGAAGCAACTAGTTACACATAACAGAATTAAGTAATTGTGAATAAATGGGTCACACTTTAAATTAGGTGGCCTTAACTACTATGTGCTTGCATCCAAAATTTGTACAATGTACTTATTGTGTTCATATTGTATTGCAAAACACTTTTGCTGTTATTGAGGTGGGATACGGGTAAGGTTAGGGGCAGGTTTGGTGGAATGGGTAGGTTAACGGATGGGTCAACAGTATAATATTAAATGTAATTAATTACAGATGTAAGGTTTCATTGAAATGTAACGATTCATTTAAATGTAAGCACATGGTAGTTAAGCCCAAATAATATGAAGTGGGACCAATAATTGTAATTGTAACAGTTAATGAGAAATAATAAAGTCACAGTTGTTAACGATTACAAATTACTGATTTTTATGATCTTAATTTTTATTATAGTGCAATTTAAATTGCGTAACTTAACCTAAAAGCAACCTTCCCAATACTGCTGTCAGGTAAAAATTCAGCATTCTTACCTTCTGTAACATATTTTGCTTCACCAAATGCAGATTGACAAGTATTTTGGTCCTGTATAAAAATGTCCTATTCTGTTGCCTCTTCGTTGTCTAAACTCAGCAGTGATGTGAAATTGGTGGACAAAAAAAAAACCCTTGAGCCATCTGTGCAAGAGACACTCTTTGTATGCTGTGAACTTGTTCAGTTCGGACATGAACACACAAAACTAATGCTTTGATTATTGGTTACTTAGACAAAAGCTCATATCTGGGAACACGGTGACCCTTCTGCAAACTCCAGAAAAAAAACAAACACCGCTCTCTGTATTGTCTTTTGCCCGCCTGTGATTTGATAAACATTGTTTAATTTCTGTCGAGTAATATAGTATGTACTCATGAAATGGAAGTTTTTTTAGTACCCGGAGACTGTTCATTATGAATGACTTCAGATCGCTGCATGTAGCCTTTTCATAAATCATTTAAAACCAAAGAATAACTGTTGTTCATATCTTTCCCTACCCGCAGGGAATGAGACCTAGTTACACACGGGTTCGAGCTATTTGGATCCGAGTAGAAAGAAATGGAATGAATTATGCCGTACATTTATGTAATGGCACTTTTAAAGACATGCTTTCCTGATCAAAAAGAGCCGGTTCGACGCAGCCTCCGGCCTCCCGGTGCATTAAAACCATTACACTGTCAGATACAGAACCGCATGCCAGTGATTGATAAGTGTTGCTTACAGTAAACACGTGTATGCACAATGTATCATTCAAACGGTGGCCCCACATCCTTCAAGCTCTTTTCGGTGGAGGAGGGTGTTGGGAATCTGAAACATGATATTAGAGCTCTGAGCTTTCTGTTACTCTTTGCTTACCCTTGGCCAGGAATCTTTCAGGACTTTGCTGGTGTGAATTCCCACCACTGTAACCCAAGGCTCGCACTGAATTTGTCAACATGCATTACACAGGTAACCATCAGCTTCCTCTCTTTTGGGGGTTTCTCTGTTGCTCACAGTAGCACTTGGAGGGAGTCTTCATTACAAAAAAGAACAGACTGCTTATTGAAGCCAAATGGGGGTAAAAAAGAAAAAGCAAAGCAAAAAAAATCTGCCCTTTCTCCTGCACCAGGTCAGAAGTCCCATACACCACATTTAGCCTCTTACTTTACCATGGTAGCCATTTCTGATAGCCCATATGCTGGCAGAGAACATGCTTTCTCATGTATCACGGCCTGCTGTGGGTATTTTCTCAGGCAAATCACAGCTGTGTGCAGGGCTGGATGTGTGTGTATGTGTAAGAATGTCTAACCTGTGTAGACGTCAGTTATTTAAAGACACATGGGCTGACTGATATTTCAGTCAGTTTTTTGATATTGAGAATTTAGTGAATCAGGTTCTGAAATAGTAGGATTATAATTTTTCTCATTGTTAATTACTACAAACTCAACATTTTTTAAGGTCTTTAGAAGCACTTGTGGTTTAAATGCTATTTAGCAAGCACATTAACCTAATTTGACCTTTTAATATGTTCAATTAAATTTCAATATGTTTTTTTTTTACTAAATATTTGCTAAAGGCCTTTTTACAAGTCAGATGTAACGAAGCATGAAATGTTAAGTATTTTCATGTATTACATTATAAATTCAATTTTTTTTGTGTTGTACAATTTGGCTGGGTGCCTTGATAGCCAATAAACTGATTGGTTCCCGTTGAGTTTCCTCCTAAAAATGGATTTAGCATTTCAACTTTCTGCTTTGTTGAACACCGTACAGAATAAGAGTCTTTAATGTTTGTTGTTAGTCATTAGCCTAACTAGAAAGCCTATCTTGACTGACCTTCCAGACATAATCACTGCTTGATACTACCACAATCCTCTGTTTATGAAACGATTTCCTCCGCAAGAGTCCATCTCCTCTGATTTCTTTTTACCTTGGCTTAAACCCATCTAGTTCTTCTTTTCTTTTCTCCACTTTTTTGGGGCGGCCGTACAAGCGGGGCAGAGGACGATGGTAAAGGCAGAGCAATAACAGGAGAGTTAATGGGATTATGCAAATGAGAGCGCTCTTAAAGGGCCCATTTGAAGTGTTTAATGGAGATTATGGAAATGGTTCACTGGCTTCAGCGTTTGGAGTGGAAATGAAAGGCGGTGGAAAGGTTTTGGGAGGAGGTTTGGTGAGGAGGGGACACAAATAAATAAATAAATCCAATGGGCCTGCTTGTCAGCATTGTGGGAGGAGAAGGCAGGATGGATTGAGGGATGATCCGACCAGGAGGAGGAGGAGATGGAGTGGAGAGAGCGAGATATTTGCTCGGCTCGAAGGTTATTATGCTCTTTTTGCGGTTTGGGGCAGAGGTTCAGTTTGCTCTCTGATTTAATGTTAATGTTACAAACTCATGAAAGTTTGGAAGCGCACTCATAGACCATTCTCCCCAAGAAGTGCGCTTCATGCTGGGGAAATTGCGGTTCTGAACTTGGAATCAATCACGAAAGTGCAGGCGATGTTGGATACCCTTCTGTGAAACTGGATGTAGAATGTGTGCTAGGGTCTTTAGTCATGTCCAGGGGGGAAAAAATCCTGAATGGAGGGTATAACTGAGACTACAAAGAGGTGTTCTTCTCTCTTTAGTCCAGTCCATCCAGATATTTGACTAATGGCATTAAATCTGGTCCACAATACCCAAGAACTGCCCATTGCAGGGTTTTTTTTATTTTATTTTTTACAACGAACAGTTTTTTCTGAAATAGAATTTGATAATAGACCAATACTAGATATATATAATGGTTCTGCCCAAAACAACAAAAAACAAAGAAATTTACAATTCTGTTCATCTAGATAGTTTGTTGCCAAGTGCACTAACCTGGATCTCAAACTTTTGTAAAAGAAAAAAAAAAACAGCCGATCAGATTAGATCGTCACAAAAAAAAAAAAATAATAATAATAATAATTTGATGCAAATGGCTAGTACATTTTACAAGAAATGACAAAGAAAGGGCAAGTGTTTTTTTTTGTTTTTTTTATGTGAAATTCACATTATTGTGTGTGTCATTAATGGTGATCCTGAAATTTAAAACTGTAGCCTATTAAAGCTATTCTGTTATTACTTGTTCATAAAAAGTTGCATGGTACATGCATAAAACATAAAACAACACGCTACCAAAAGTGAGTCATCCAAAATTCAGAAGTGTACAATGTACGATTTCTGTCTATTATGACTAGTCCCACTATGTTCTGGAATGTTCCAGAAAACACTAGAATATTACAGAATATTGCAGAATGTTATAGAAACTTCTAGAATTTTCCCATCCTTACAAATAAATAAATAAGTAAACACAAATACATACATAGTACTGTACTGCATTAAACCAATATTTCATAAGTAATGATAATGGGATTAAGCCAATGTTTCATAAGTAAAGATAGTTCTAAGATGTAACTGACTTACATTTTTCATCAAAATATTGAAGCTTCTATATTAAAAATAAAAAATACAGTCAAAATTAGCACCACGGAATTACTAAAGAACTGTTGATGAATTTTTCTTGCATTTCCTGGTAGGCATACTTCATTCGTATTTTTTGCAGCAGTATATCAAATGTGATGACGAAAAGTCATATCGAGATCTGCATGTAAAACGACGAAAGGCATATTAATAATGACATGCATTTACTTGAGCAAACTCGATTAACAAACTGCCCTACTTTACATTGTTTTTCAGTTCTGGATCAGTTTCACTTGGGACCTTTGTGAATGGACAGTGATAAATGTACACGCTGCAAATGTGGAAACATGGTCGGCCAATGCGTATACCAATGTAACTGTATTACTTAATAAAGTAATTGTGAAAACTCCCTGAATGTTTCATTTCCCACACAGATACTCAGGATTTGACCTTGTTAGTTAAAGCTGTCCCTCTTTGTTTTTGTTTTGTTTTTTTTAACAAAAATGGCTTCCAAAGTAAGCACCCCTGTGGCTAACATATTTTAATGTCGGAAAAGCTGACTCAGTATTTGTGTGTATTTTCTACAGAGCCCCGGCCCTGAGAGCAAATAAACCCACCTGATCTCAGTCCATTGCTCATTGAACTAAGCGAGCAGAAGCAATTGAACATGCTGCACATTTGAGACTAATTTTCCCTGCCTTTAATTAAAGGGGCTCCCACACATTGCATGGCTCGGCTGTTTGAGCTCAGGATTTAATTGCCGTAAGACACTTCAATAAACTGCAAGGGCTGAAATTATTAGAACGGGCACTTTTGCTTTTGCTGTTTTGTGTTGGAATGATTATACACTGGGCAGTTTGATCAATTCAGTTTCACAGAAATAAGGGGCGCATTACAAGCTGCTAGCTGGCCTAACTCCTCATTTAGCTGGAAATGAATGTCCATGTTCAATTTAAACATGCTATGTAGATATATCCATCTTGCTGTATGTTAACTGCTCGCTTTAATGGCATGCAGTAACTGTATATTAGCAGAGCTGAATTTCCCTCTTCATATTTTATTAACGGCAGTGAGTGCTAACACTTCTTTATTGCAGAATTTAATATGGATCAGCTACTTCAGCGGCCTAGCTTTTGTTTGTTTGTGAAATAAATTGTTCGTGGCCAGTTTTTGTTTTAGAAAAGTTAGCAAATATATTAGCTGCTCAAGTCAATGTTTACATTTTAGTTTTGACTTGAAAACGCTCTTTCGATTAACACGTGAATGAACGCATTCATATAATATTAAAAGTCTGTCCTCGGCGCTGTTATAAACAAATTGGCACCCATTAAAACAGTAATAACTCTGTTCCTGTATAAACTTGCATCGTATGTCTGTCGTTTTTTTGTCCGAACGCCACATGCCCGCATGTCCGGTGACTGCCAGAGCAGGTGAATACAGCGAGAAAATACCCTTGGAAAGCGATCAAGCATTTTATTGTGTGTTACTGCACTGCTGGTTCGGTAATTAAAGTTTACAGCGGTGTTTAGGAGTGCATGTATATTGTAAACTTTCCGAGCAGTGATTTGGCACCGCACAGGTTCAGATGTTTGGAAGCGCTGCGTTTAATGTAGAAAAAAGCTCATTAGAGGGTAGTGCATGTATCTTTACCACTAGACCGGCTGAAATCTGTTCATTATTTAAGAGGTTTCATTATTTAAACACTCTCTGCTGCGGTGCAGTGCGATGCTGAGGAGGAATATTTGTTTTGATGAATGATTATCGTCCACATGAGCGTTCATTGTAAATACATTGCGTTTTTTTCTTCGCAAAAATACAAATTGATTCTTCATTTATTTTCATGGATGAAACATTGTTTCTTTTGCATTCATTTCAGTTTATAAAGTGTCTATTGACAATTTCTTAGTTTTTCACATTATAACTGCTGGTTTTTACCATATTTTACGATATATATATATATATATATATATATATATATATATAGTGTGTGTATTTATTATGTATGTGCAAGAAAAATGTAATATTTGCATATTAAATGTTTTTATATATAATATAATAGACCATTAAAAAAAAATACATGTAAATATAAACTGTATGACTGAATATAAATATACATAAAAATATACACCTTGCAGAAATATATATATAAACAAAAAATATTATTCGATTAATCATGGTATTTTGACAGCACTAACATATATGCATGTGTGTGTGATGTACATTTCCTCAAATAATAATAATAAAAAAAATAATTCAAGATTTTTTATTACCATAAGAAATATTTAAAACATTTTTGTTTAAGTGTGATGGACAAGTTTTTCAAGTTATTTTTTATTTATTTATTTTTTTTAATCATGGATACTCCTATTTGTCATTGACCTGTTCGTTTTCTCCTTTTTTTATATGCCAATGCCTGTCATGGATTTCGAACCCGTTACATCACCTTTGATGTGTAGTAGTGTAAGAAATAGCCTTTGCTTTTAGAATAACAGTAACCTGTCATCCAGCCTCACGGCCCGTCCTCCCCGGGCCTGTCCGTGTCCTCCTGTGCCTCGCTCACAGAATTAACACTCAAAGCTGGAGGAGAATCCGAATCAGGGGTCCGACAAAATGAAGGACGGCAGCAGGCCCGGCGGTTCAGGCTCAAAGAGGAGCTGTGTTGAAAATTTAAAACAGCCCCGGACATGTTATTCTTTCAGCAGCACTTCAAAGTCACTGCTGGTTTAAAAGCAGGAAGAGCGAATCAAATTGACTTTGTGAAGTTCTCGGCACATGAAACCCGATCTTCCCGTCCCAGAGCCTGCGGTTCGGACAGAATCCGAGAGGGCCTCGGTGCCGCTACCTATGCCTTTCCTTCACTCTTGGAGCCAGATTGATAGCGTTAAAAAATGAAGCATATAGAATAACCGAATGTCAATGCTAACTGTCTCTCCTGTCAGTCTTTTCCAGGATGAATATTGGTAGTTGAAAGACGCAAACCTCCTTTCGGATAACCCCTTGCTCCCCGGCTCTCCGTCAGCTCCTCGGGCTCCTCTGGACGGCTTTGTCTTGGAAATACCAATCAGGGGTCCACATCAGAGAGCTTCGCTCCTGGTCCCGTCGCTTAACTTTCATTCCCTGAAATTGATATGGAGTGATGAGATGGATGAATCGCCCTCTGGGACGTGGGGTCCGTGGCCCCTCCCGGACTGTGGTCTGGACAAATGAGAAAGATTTGAGAGATGGAAAGGTATCTTAGCGCTAATGTGGTTCTATTCCAGAACGCTCTGAATATATATCCCGGCCAACTCTATTATGGTATCATCAAAGAAAAATAATGACCTCCACGTTACCGACCGAAATTGAAAATCTCTCTCATCTTCGTCGTCACTTAAACCGCTCGGTTTCGCACCGAACCATCAGGCTTTTCTTAAATGATGTGCCTTAGATGATTTTCAACAGAGATTTGGGCCATTTGTATTCAGGCTTTAACTTGGACAGCTCTTGTTTTGCGATGATGGATGCAAAAGCATCCCCGTCCTCGCGGGCTTCCTGCGCTCTTCGTCCTCGGGGGCCGATTTCCTTTGAGAGCGGGAGCCGCATGAGCTCTTGGGTGGTGGATGGACACTCCAGTCCTTTCCTGTTTGGCGTCTGTCTCTTCCCTTCAACCTGTTGAGACACACAGAGCCTGCAGCCGTTCCATTTAAACAGCAGCCTCTCCTCTCCGCTCCAACTTTCATGTTAACAAGTGCTCCCAGGTGGGAGTTGCCATGGCGATTTCCCCATGGCTGCCTTGAAGACGGGATCGGGGCGGAACGGGGAGCAGGTTTGCAGTAGACAGCTGAAGCCCCTTCTTTTGCCCTTCTCCTATTTCCTCTCTCGGTTTTTTTATGCGCTCAAAGCTAAACCTCACCTCTTAGAGCACAGCTTTAAATCAGCGATTTGCGTCCATCTGCGAACTTGCGTCACTCAGCCAAATTGAATTGCGCATAAAACGCCTTCAATTTGGCCTGAAGTGCTCACTCACGGAAGTCTCCGGTTACGCAGCGATGCCCGCGGATGCAAATTGAGTGATGGCCCATGAGCTTTGTTTTCATCTCGGTTGAAATGTCCATCCATCATAAATTTATTAGTCATAAATGTGCCTTACATAAATGCGCAAGCTATTCGACACATCATGTGAGCTCATTCTTCAGGAAATTGAGCATCACTTGAGACCATTGCTGTTAAAGGTGATGTCTTTCTGCATTAAACTGTAATTTTCGTCCGCTTGGATGAATTTTTTTTTCTCAGGCTTTTATTGTTTCTGCTGAGACCAAGATCAGCATTTATGGGTCAATGGAAAATATGAGTGTGCAATATGAGAAAAGAAAAAAATCTAGTCTTTGTATTTATCTGTCTGTTTTTTTTTTACATACATTTCTAGTATTGAGATTTTTTTTCAAACATTTTAAGTGCATAGAAAAAACAATATATAAAAGGATATGGATACAAAACTTTATTTATTTATGGTAATATAAAAAGTTGATGCACTTTCTGGTCTAGACTGGTGCATGCTGGGTACGTTGTTTATTTATTTAGTTAGTTTGTGAATGTTGGATGACCAGTGGAGTCTAGCTGGTTAATATTGAGATTATAGAACACCGTGCTGGTGCTTCTTGCTGGGGTGGTCATGATAGCTATAGTTAATCTTTTCAGGTTGATTTTCTATTTCAGACTAGCCTAAATCTCACACTGGTAAGTTGGCAATCAGCAAGCGACACGCTGCAGGAACATCTTTCCTTGTTTTCCTTGTAGAAGTGACTGTGTCCTTCGCAGTGTCTTAGAGAAACACGGTCTGAGATGAGATACTGTAGATATGGTATAAAAGGATATAGAGTCTTCTCCCATAGGGGTGCAGCATTCAGACACCTTCCTAGGGCAAATATTGATGTATCTACACAGGTCAGGATTACGGGATTACACTCGCCTCTCCGTACACTGTAGTTCCCTTTAAAGCGCTCACCCTCAGTCCACTTATACTAGAGAATGTGCTTTACTTGTTTGGAGGAGGAACTTGAACATCTATAGCATGTTCTGTAACCTTTCTTAGCCCAAACCACAAAGTAATTCACATGATACAGAGGGTTTAGGCACTGCAGGGCCACCTTTGCCCTCTACGGGCGAGTGGAAGCGTGTCACATGAGATTGGATCCAGAACAAAATAAGTTATCTGCGCAGTGTGACAACTCAGGGAGAAAGAGAGATTTAAACTGATTATTGTTTCTCTCTCAGTGCTTGAATTGAAGGCCAAATAGCACCATAAGGTGAATATACAAAACTGTAAGTGTAGATTGATAGGTTTGTTTATGTTAAGTTAATGAATGAATTAATAAATATATATTTCCCCTGGTGATTTATATGGACATAAGTAGTATTTAATAAACAAAGTTCACCGTCTTCTGGCTTCTAATACATAAAACAAGTTTATTTGGTGATTAATGAATACATTTATGTAAATTTGTATTTTTTACATTTATTTTTACATGTATTTTTTACATTTACTTTTATTTTTTTGTGTGTGTTTGTGACTTTTGCCATCTAATCCTATCATTTAATTAGCAATTTTTCTAGAACTTATTGAATCATTGTACTATTCATATGCGTTTTGGCCAATTTTGACTTTTATTATTTTGCTTTTTAAATGTGAATTCAATTCAAGTAAATGGAACCAGCTGACTTACAATAACCCATATACTAATTTGTCAGTAATTTCAGTCAACCATTTTTAACATATATGTGGTGAAAATGATATTCTTGCTTCAGAATTTATCAATCACTTGTACGAGACCAGGGGGGTATTCCAGGAAGCTTGGTTAACTTATCATTTGGTAAAAACATAACCTCTGGGTTGATTGACCCCCAAACCCGCATTCCGTGAGTATGTCGGTTCCAAAACACCTGATAAGAATTAGTTTAATCAACCTCCTACTGGTTACCCAGAGTTAATGCGCG
>JAUCMU010000013.1:10895313-10917009 GCA_032275025.1 Enteromius treurensis
CAAGAGAATATATATATATATATATATATATATATATATATATATACTTTTTTCTAATAAGTCTAGAAAACTCTAAAGACAATTATTAAGAGGATCTTCTCTTGAAAGCCACATTCCAGTTCAGTAACACATTCACCTGTAGTATTGGGACTGATGGTAGAAGTTATGGACGTGACAGCTGGTGAAGAAACTGAAACAATATAAAGTGGAAACTAATTTTAAATCACATTCAGACGATGAACTACTGTGTTGTTCATGAAGAAAATAATCAAGAGCATATATATATATATATATATGTATGTATAAATATATATATATATAAATAAAAAATAAATAATAATTATATATATATATATATATATATATATATATATTGTGGCGGGAGCGGATCAGCGTCGCCCTGGCAACTAACTACAACCAGCTGGAACACATCATCTCGGGCCAATCGGTCAATCCGAGCACCGATCACCGAGCACACAAAGGAAAGCACACGAGGGAAAAGGGATTAGAGGACATCGCATGCCAAACTTCACGGACTGTTTATATTTCCATTCACCTGCACTGTTCAATAAATCCACCCTCCCGGGGTTTGTTCTTCACCGCACTCTCTTGTCTTGTCGTGTGCTCTAGCGCCATTGGCGACACTGGTGGAGAATGCGGGCAACTGCGTCGGCCTAGAGACCGACAGACAGAGAGATTACAAACAGACTGCACCCATCGTCAACCCCGTTGTTTCTCACCGTCACTGTTTTTTTTCCTCTTTTTCAGTTAAGCGCTCCTCCCCAAAGAAGAGATGGAGGATTTGGTGAAGCAGCTCACCGAAGTCAGCGTCCGCCAGCACCATTGCTATGAGCGAATGTTGGAACGACGGAGAAAATGGAAGAACGATTGGCAGAGCTCCGCTTCAGCGCCGCCCAGATGACACCGCTGCCGGATCCCCGAGCGACAGCCAGCCGCATTCTCCCAAAACTCACTGCGGATGACGATGTGGAAAGCTATTTAAAAATGTTTGAAGCTACTGCAACCAGGGAAGGATGGCCACATGATGCCTGGGTCTTGGTGCAGGCACCCCTCCTCACTGGTGAAGCTCAACAAGCGTATTTTTCTTTGTCCTCTCCCAATAATAATGTTTATAATGAATTGAAAAAAGAGATTTTGTCCCGCCTGGGACTTTCACCCACAGCAGCAGCACAGTTGTTCTAGGATTGGGAATTTAAAGCCCGGTTGCCAGCCCGAGCCCAGGCAGCAGATTTGATGCACCTGGCTGATTTCTGGCTGCTGACTGGGAATCCCACGCCCCGGCAGGTAGCTGAAAGAGTGGTGGTGGATAGATTACTGCAAGCTCTGCCAAGAAATATAAGGCAAGCGGCTGGAATACGGGGCCCAAAAACTCTCGAGGAGGCGATCGAGTTGGCGAACGCTGCTTACCACCGAGAGCTTGGGGAGAGAGCGCCGCTGTTTCCCCGGAGGGTGGTCCAGAAGTGCGTAGTACTGCTGTCATCGGACAGCGCCCCGAGGACCCCCACGCCTGCGTGTAGAAATTCTAGGACGAGTATTCAAAGCTGTCTTGAATTCAGGAAGTGGAATCGCCCCAATGTACTGGGACCCCGGCCACACACCACATCCTGCCTACCGGTAACATGCGTTCATGGAGACACCCGCCTAGTACCCACCAAGATCGTGAAGATTAAAGAAGGAGAAGAGGAAAAAGAACTAGAAGTAGGAGTTGTAAGTGAACTACCGGTTCCTGTTCTTTTAGGCAGAGATTGGCCGGGGTTCGAGGAAGCCCTCAAGAGTGCTTCACAGCCTGCTCGACCAACGAAACGCCGACGCCCAGCCCAGTCACGGGGGCAGGACCCTAGTCCGGCCTTCACCACCACGGACAGCGGGAGAGAAGGTGAGTCCCCCTCCCAAAAATACTAACATATTTCTTGATGTTTTCCAACAGATTACGGGAGGAGGAGCCTTTGGGAAGGCTCAACGTGAGGATGACCGGCTTAAGCACTGCTGGGGCCAGGTCAGAAGGATTGAGGACCAGGAGGTCCATCCGGCCCTTCAGCCTCTCCCGCACTTCATCTTCCGCAACGGGCTGTTGTACTGCGTGGCCCAGCATCGGGGGGAGGAAAAACATCTTCTGGTTGTGCCCAAAGCGCAGACGGAGACGGTATTGGAGCTAGTCCATTCTCACCCCATGGCCGGGCACCGAAGTCTGGCCGGGGGCACGAGCACATCCCGGTGATCGTCAATTACGCTACCAGGTACCCAGAAGCAATCCCGCTCCGCAAGACAACCTCCAAAGCCATAGCCAAGGGGCTATTCCTGCTGGCCAGCCGCATGGGAATCCCCGCGGCGATCCTGACCGACCAGGGAACCCCCTTTATGTCCCGGCTAATGGCTAACCTCTGCCGGCTGCTGAAAGTACAACAGATACATACCTCCATGTACCACCTGCAAACGGTTGGCCTCGTCGAGCGCTTCAACCAAACGCTCAACCAGATGCTCCGGAGGGTGACGGCCAAGGATAAGAAGGACTGGGACTTGCTTCTACCTTATGTGTTATTCGGCATCCGAGAAGTTCCCCAGGCATCTACTGGTTTCACACCGTTTGAACTCCTGTTCGGCCGCCAACCCCGGTGCCTGCTCGACGTGGCAAAAGAGGCCTGGGAACAGCAGCTGGCAGCTCATCGCACCACCGTGGAACACGTCCGGGAGATGAGGGAAATGATAGGCCGCGTCATGCCATTAGTCCGGGAACACATGGTGAGAGCCCAGCAACGCGGCCCAACCACGGGAGTTCAACCCAGGAGACAGAGTAATGGTCCTGGTCCCCAACGCCGCCTGCAAGTTTCTGGCCCAGTGGAAGGGGCCCTACACAGTGGAGGAACTTGTGGGTCCAGTAAACTACCGTGTACGGGAGCCTGGATGCCGTAATCCTCGCCAAATCCACAACATAAACCTGCTGAAGCACTGGGTGGGGGACCGGGACCAGGTGGCTGCCCTCGTCACAGCCGAGCCCGCGGTTGTGGACACAAACCCCCATCTGTCGGCCGCCCAGAAAGCCGAGCTGAGGCACCTGGTCAGTCAGTTCCAGGATGTGTTTTCGGAGACCCCTGGCAGAACCACTGTCGTTCACCACAGCATCATCACACCACCTGGAACCCTCGTCCGGCAGCGGCCCTATCATATTTCCGAGGCCCGCCAGCATGCTATAGAGGAGGAAATCCAGAAGATGTTGAAGCTGGGGGTGATAGAGCCATCCCGGAGTCCATGGTTCAGCCCCATCGTCCTGGTCCCGAAGCCGGACGGCTCCCTCCGCTTCTACAACAACTATCGGTGCTTAAACGAGGAATCCCAGTTTGACAGCTACCCCATGCCCCGAGTGGACGAGCTGATGGAGAAACTGGGAAGAGCTTGAGAACCAACACCCCAACAAACAAAGAACTTCCCCCTAACGTTCCAGTTTGGTTCCTATTTAGCTATGTTTTTGGGAACCAAATAAGAACATTCTAGGAATGTTCCCTTTAGGTTTTATTTTTACAACCTAAAGGGAATGTCCTTGCAGATTATTTTAAGTTGTTTTTTCTTGAGAATGTTCTGGGAACGTTCTGAGAACCAAAAACTAACATTCCCAGAACATTAGCTAGGACAGTATCATTAACCAATTGATACTGAATTCAAATCTGAATGGTTAATCACAATGTTGTCCAGGGATCAACAGACATATAAAAAATTTTGAAATATCAGGTTAGTGGTTTTACATACATTCTAAATCATAAACATCTTCAAGACATCTAGCAGACGTGTATTTGTGCATGTGCTATCAAAGTTAAGTCCGTCCCTGAGTTCACCATGTGTAAAGAAACTAAAACAATACAAGATGGAAACTGATGTCAAATCAGACACAGATTATAAACTACTATAAACTATCTTCTTCCTGAAGAAAAGGGGAATTTCATTTATTCACATTCCATCTAGAATTATCTTTTACCTGTAGAACAACCAGCAGATGTTGTAGAAAAGACTGGCTGAAAAGAGACTGAAACAATAACAAATGATTAACTACTGCTCTCTACAAGAAGACCGTCACTTATGGATTTATTTTAAATGATCAAAGTCAGTGTAGAATAATTTTCAATTGTAGATGCAGAACTAGATGGTGTCTGGAATTTTTAGTTTTATGTGGGACAATGTAGGCTATATATAGCCTATTGCCATTGCCATATCAAAATTCACCGATTTTTGTTCAAGGTTTTGTACAAATTATAGAGAAAACAGAAATAATATAAATGTGTTATTTTAAAGATTAAGCCCCGGTTTCAACTAGGCTTAAACCTAGTCCTATTTTAAAATATAAATCTGAGCTGTTTAATCTCAAATAAACTTGCACTGACTGATCTTAAAACATGTCAGTGCTTTTGTTTTGTCTTAAGATGCACACAAGTAATGCTTTTTTCAAAGGTGCATTTATACAAAATTGTACAAAATGTCCTAATTGAACTATGACCTAATCCTGGTTTATGCTAAGCATTGTCTGTGAAACCGGGCTTAAAAGTTTTGAGTTATGTATAGTCACAGTGCTAAGATGTTTTTGTTCAGGTAGAATATGGCCTGAGGGAAAAAGTGGTTCTTATGCCGTTTAGTGGTAATTTATCTATGTCTGAATGCAAGAACATAAACAATGTTTTCATATTGGAGGCTGAAACAGATCTCAATCAGGTTAAATCATGCGCATGTATGCGCTTTTATTCTTCTTTGTAAGATGGCAGAAGTGACACAATAAAGTAATTTGCAAAAAGGTGTATCAGGCAACGCAATTGTTTCTCATTCTCAAGAAAGTCTTAACTTTTTTTTTTTGCAAAGGTCTCTAGAAAACAGAAGTCAAACCATAATTAGATGCTCAAGTAATGTTCACCATGCGGATGATTAATTAGTAGTAGCTTCTCTTGAAATCCACGTTCCAGTTTGAAAATATTCTCACCTGTGGATGTAGAACTAGTAGATTCTGAGTGGATAACTGGATGTGAAAAATAAAAATAAATTAATTATTAAAATGTAAAAATAAAGAGATAAAACATTATGCCAAGCTAGACTGAGATTATAAAGTATTGTGTTCTGCAGAAAGAAAAAGATTCTCACCTGTAGAAGTAGAACCAGTATATGTTGAGAAAGTGACCAGCTGTAAAACAACTGAAACAACAATATGTGATAACAGATGTTATAACAGATGTTTTCTGTGATCAGAAAAAATAAATAAATAACAAATGGAAGAGATATTGATCAGACTCTGTAAATCATTGAAGGATTTATTTTACATAGTCACATTCGGTCTAGAAATATTTTTACCTGTGGAGTCAGAACTAGGTGTTGTTGCGGAAGTGATCATGTGTGAAGAAACTTAAACAATACCAGATGGAAACAGATGTTAAATCAAACTCAAATGATGAACTACATAAAAAAATTACCAGGAGGAATTTCTTTTAAGAAGCTACATTCAGTCTATAATTATCATCACCTGTAGAAGTTGTATTAGTAGGTTCTGTGATCCAAATGACAGGACCTGAAAAAAAAAAATAATAATAATAAAAAAATATATATATATATATGCATGTACTGTTGTAACATCCCCATTTGTTTATGTTCCCTGTTTTGGTCTTTTCTTTCCCCATGTGCTCTTTGTTTCTCCCGGTAACCCAGTTAATGTTAATTATTCATTTGTGTCAGGTGTGTTCCGCTCGTTCTCTGTGATTGTCTTCCCTACTTAAGTTGCCCTCTGTGATTCAGTCTTTGTCCGTCATTATCAATGTAAAGTGTGTTGTTTTGCTCCTGTATATTCCTCTTGGTGTTCATTAAATATGTTTTCGTATAAAGACGACTCTCTCCGTGATCTTCCTACGACCGCACGTTACAGGTGCAACAGATCACTGTATACTGGCCTCAGTTCTGATCCCTCCCTCATCTATAGTATTACTAGTTTTAACGCAAAATATACATTAATGAACATCTCACCCCTCACCCCTTGCTCTATCATTTTTATTTACCCCAGGTAAGTTATCAGTATCTACTGCTCGTAATTTGCTAGAGAATTGAAGTCTAAAATAAGCCTTTTAAGAAATATTACATTAGATTTGTTTTACCTGTTAGTGATGTCCTAATGTATGTTTAAATAAATATTTTAATGAAGTTATAACAGCCTCTCTGTAAATTATTATATTTCCACAACAAATATAAATTGTATCATTTAGAAGTTAATTTAAAACATGTTCACGCTTGCATACATTTTTTTAAATAAAAAGCAGAAGCTGAAGTAGATTTCGATCCTTAAGAAAATTTTAAGTGGATTTATTTAAAGAAAGAGCAATTTGTGCAGTAAACCATTGTTTAGTTACAGTAAAAAAATCTATTTGTTTAGTATCTTTCCTCCTGATGTACCAAAACCAAACCGAACTGTGATGTCATATCCGAGGTACGTACCGAACCATCATGTTTGTGTATTATTACACCCCTACTTTAAAACTGCATCAGCTACAGCTGTCCAAAGAACATTAGATGATAAGATACAGCCCTATCTTCAGATCTGTTCTTTTCATTACCCAGATCCAATTACTGTAGGTTAACTTTGAAAAATCATCACCTGCAAATCAAGACAAATTTTTGTTTAATAGAAGGATTTATCTTTCATCTTCACTACACATTGTGTTATCTAAAACATTGTTCGCATCCTTAAGGGATGTGCCGAGTTGTGGGAGCACATTGTCTTTTGCTTCAGTCTGACAGCTCTTTCAGTGATGTAGCCACATCCTTTTAAAAGTAATGGTATCCTGCGCTTTGAAACCTTTCTACTATAAATGTCTCTAATCCATCAAGACAAAGGTTGATCTCATTTCTTTCTCTGAAAGACTGTTGGTTGAAAAGCTAATACATCAACCTACCTCCATGTGGTTACGTTAATGCCAGCTATCCAAAGCAGATGCCAGTAAACAAGCACTATCAGTAAGCCTGGCTCTGGGCGCATGCTTGATTACACGGTAGAATCTGACGAGTTCTTTAGTAAGATAAATAGATGCCTGGGGGCCCACACCTGAATTCCTGTGCAACGACTTATACAAACAAACATACCTGAGATCAGTTATGTATTGCAGAACAACGTTTTGAAGTCCCGCTAGAATTATTGCTTTATTAGGTTATTCTTCAGTTCATTCGTGGACATCTGAAACTCTTGTGCTGAAGATGCTTCTTGCATTCGCATGTGATGCCAAAAAAGTGCATGCATTCGGACCCATTGCTTTGCTAAGTGAGTTCTGGTTCCTGCTCCTGGATCACTCGGAGCATGGTCTCCCTCACTAGTGAGTGTGTAGGCAACAGTAAATGGAAATGTGATTAGTATGAGGGGAAATCTGGGTTGCTGTACTTTTAACTTTGTGTGGCTGGCCAATTTTGACTGAAACGTAAGTTATTTAATATTATCTTCATATTTATCAAACTGTTGTTTACTGTAAATCAAATACACGCTCACAGTTATGATACTGTATGTGAGTTTACTTTTTGAAAAAGATACAGTGAAGAACCTGTTAAACTGTACGTGAAATAGGCAACCATGTCTTACTGCTGTTAAATTAAAAATAAATAGCAGGGTTTTGTATTATTATTTTAAGGACAACATAGATATTGTAGTTGTGAGCAAAGTATGGTTATGTACATGGACTCATTCAGGTTTGTCAGAGATTTCTGTCTCCATTGTGTAATTTTTATTCATTCAATTTCCTGTTGTGTTTTATTTGGGTATGTTCAGCATGACATTAGCCACTTAAGTTAATGTAAGTAGCCACAAATAATAATAATCATACAATCATTTTGAAGAGTTTGTAATTTTTTAATGACTCACAATTTACTCATTAAAGGAAGGAAGGAAAAAACAAAAAAAGTGAGCTAAATTGAGCTAAATACAGGGCTATTAGCCGAGTAGCTCTCTATAGCGTTTTAAGGTTTTAAGTATATATATAAAAAAAAATGTTAAAGATTATTAGACCCAAAGAGTTCATCCTTTAGTGTGGGCTTTATTTTATTTAACTTTATTTTTTTCTTTTGAACAGAGGAACAGAGCCTCATCTCAACAAAAGTGCCTCTTTTTGTCAATCAAGACTTGTTCAGTTTCTCATCTCACTTATAGTATGTAGATTGAAAACTTTCAGTAACTCCTCTTTCCTTATTGATCTCTTTTTAATTTAATTTTATACTGTATTATTACAGATTCTTGATAATAACACCAGGAACATGCAGTAAGATGTCAAGTCAAGTCACTTCTATTTCTATAGCGCTTTTAACAAATACAGATTGTAGCAAAGCACTGAACATTATCAAGTATGAGAACAGAGTGATGGTAATGTATAATGACGAGATTAAACTATTTATTTATCAAATGTAGAGACGGTCTTTGCTGTTGTAAAACTGTGGTTATTCTGCTGTGTTTTGCGTCTGTGTTTCTGCTTTCCCTAGAGAAAAGCTACCTGATTGGCTCCTGCAAGCTGATTACTGCCATGCTCTGATTGGTCTACAGAGATTTAAAAGTCACAACATCACTTACTAGGTGGCCATTATGTAAACTGAGCGGTGTGTTTTGTGGTTTGTGTAGAGACTATGTGAGGTCTGTTTGCTTTGTTTCTGTATTTAGCTTTAAGTGTCTTATTTGACCCATTTAACGCTGATCTTTGGATTGCCCTCTAAATTTGGTGTTTGACACATCTTTGCAAATATTATAAATATTAAATTGGGACAGTAGGGAGTCTGATGCCATTTTTGTTTTGAGAATTAATTTGTTCTGTGTTTTTGTGATAGGAAGTTAGGGAAGGGGATTGTATTTTATTTTTACCTTGTTATGAGTAGGAAAGGTAGATGTTTGAAAATCAGGACTTTTGTTAGTTATTTTGGCCTTGTCAGCCCCTGAACCTAACCTCCCAATAAACATTTATTGTAAAGAAAATCTGTTGCGCTGGTTAGTCCTTTCATGTTGCGCTTCTTCCCTAGACGGGGCGTAACACTATAGTCAAGACGACGATAATCACTAGAAATCAGGTGTCAGCAAGGAACCAAAACCCCGTCCATTAGAGAATATGGAAAAAACCCTTGTGAGAAGCAGACTTAGATGGGTCCAGGTCTGCATTTCCAAGAAACGATACTATCACAGCCTTTTCACAATTATTTACTTTACTTTATAATCCACTATATTTCTTCTTTATTATTTATTCTGTATTATTCCATCTTTGATATTTCACTCTGTTTGCTATTATTTATCAATTGTTATTCATTTATATGATATTGTATGCAATTGTTGCAATTATAAAACTATTATACGTCACTTGTGTTTATGTTTATGATCGCAAAGACTTTGTGCTAGTTGGTGATTATGTTTGGTTCAGCTATAACCTCACTGAGACGCAAGCTGCTCTTTTTGATCATTGAGGCTGTGACTCGAGCCCACATAAGCAACTGGTCTTGATAAGCCCTATCTGAGAAGCCTTGCTCCACCCTCTGGATGATCTATATCCTACAAGAAGCATAAAACAAGCCAAATGTAGACAAGGTGTGAAATTAATCAACAACTGTTGGAGCAATTGTGAGAAAATGGAAGAGGCTAATAATGACTGTCAATGTTCCTCAGACTGGGGCCCCACAGAAGATCTCTCCTTGTGGCGTATCAATGATGCAAAGAATGGTGAAGAATCAGCCCAGAACTACACGGGAGGAGCTGGTCAATGCCGTGAAGAAAGCTGGGACCATCGTTTCCAAGGCTGCTACACGTCACGGTTAAAAATCTTGCATCGCATGGAAGATTCCCCTGTTTAAGTCAGCCCATGTCCAGGCCCGTCTGAAGTTTACAATCTGGAGGATCCAGAGGAGTTATAGGAGAAAGTCCTGTGGTCAGATTGATAAGATCAAAGTAGAACGTTTTGGTCTTAACTCCATTCGCCATATTTGGAAGAAGAAGAATGATGAGTATCATCCCAATAATACCATACCTACAGTGAAGCATGGGGCTGGAAGCATCATGCTCTGGGGGTGTTTTTCTGCACAGGGGACAGGACCACTGCACTGAATTAAGGAGAGGATGAAGGGGGGCATGTATTGTGACATGTTGGGCAAAAACCTCCTTCCATCAATCAGAGCATTAAAGATGGGTCATAGCAGGGTCTTCCAACATTACAATGACCCAAAGCACACAGCCAGGAAAACCAAGCAGTGGCTCTGTAAGAAGCATATCAAGGTCCTGGAGTGGCCTAGCCAGTCTCCAGACCTAAATCCAATTGAAAATTTCTTTGAAACTCTGTTTTTCTCAGCGACAGCCCCGAAACCTGACAGATCTAGAGAAGATCTGTATGGAGGAGTGGGCCAAAATCCCTCGTGCAGTGTGTGTGCAAACCTGGTGAAGAACTACAGGAACCGTTTCACCTCTGTAACTTTTAACAAAAGGCTTCTGTACCAAATATTATTATTTTTTGACTCAAGTGATCAAATACTTATTTGACAAAGTAATTCCCAAATAAATTGTTAAAAATCATTCAATGTGATTTCTGGATTGTTCTTTTTAGATTCTGTCTCTCACAGTGGAAATGCACCGATGCTGAAAATTGTAGACCCCTCCATGATTTCTAAGAGAACTTGCAAAATCACAGGGTGATTAAATACTTATTGACCTCACTGTGTATATATATATTCATAATAATAAAATGTATAATTGTATAAAAATGTACTCTTTTATTTCAACAAATCACACTTTATAATTATTTAAACAAAAAGAAAAAATGTTGAGGAAGTGAATTAAAATAAGAAATAGTTATTTATTTTTGACTTTCTTGAGCTCCCTAGTGGGCCCAGGTCTTTAGTTATGGACCACTGATTTAATGGTTCTTGACTTGCTGCATCTCACATAGATTTTTTATTATAATATTTTTTTAGAAATAGTCTTGAGGCATTTTTTTCTGTTTTACTATTTGTGAAAAACATCTCCATAAGTCGAAACAGGGCTTTGATTCTGTAGTAGTTTTGTTGATTAGTAGACTAGTCACTCAGTCTACACACCGTCTAGTTGATTTTTAAAACATAGTCTACTTAAAGAAGAATCTAACTGAGAGTCAGATTTTGAATCCAGGAAATGGTTTTGGTTTAGTACAGAGGAGCAGACTGAAGGCCGCTCTGAGGTGGTCCACACACTTCCTTCGCCGCCTCTGAACAGGTTACTCTCCTGCCAGAGGATTTGATTTCTTCAAGCCAAAGTCCTCAGTTTGTCTTTTTGACAGAGGAGAGCGGCTTGCAAGACTTTTCTCTGCAGATATGCCCGCTCTGAGCTTTCAGAAAGCTTTACGGCTGTTCTTACAAATGTCTGCTGTGTGTACTGGTGACTCTTCTTGGCTCTAGTAGCACACTTTCCAACTATTCTTGTCACATGATTAACCCATTTAATCCCACTGGTCACAATATCGACCCTAAAGAAAGATTTATAGAGATTTGTAAATCTCTAAAAATGAAACTTACTGGTGTTTTAATTCATTTTGTGCAAATACAGGATCTCATTATGCACATTTTCACATGTTAAGTACAAATTGCCACATGAACAGAGCAGTTTACTTCATGTTTTTGCATCATGAAGATGATGGCTAAGATATAAGAGATTTTATATTTTAATTACTGCAGAAATAATTTAATTTTAGTATATATGGTACATTATCCCATCGCTCACATTTGCGGCAAATCATAAAACACACACTTTTATATATAAAAAATAATAATAACATTCATTATTTCAAGGGTTTACTAATGACATTTCATATTGATATTTTTATGTTTGAGAAACAATTGGGATAAAAATGGGTAACATCATCAGAAACACGCACATTCTGACCTGTTTGGATATAGTACTGTAACTCAGGACACTTCAAAAGTAACCTGACCACTACACACATTCACAATATGCTGAAAAAAAGTACATAAAAAGGAAAGAAGGGGGATGGCGTTACACAATGGCACTCGCACTGAACATGGACCCTTTATTTGAATTTTCTATGGTTTTGAGGCCGAGCTCATCGCTGAACTAAATAGCAAAGTGGCTACAGAAATAATGTCTACTCAGCAGAACCCAAGTATTAAAAATGGTTCTTCCAGGTTATAAGAGCCAGGATGACCTACAGATAGAAAAATAAAACATAACCATGTTATTTCCAGAGCCCAAAGTCCCTGTTTAGGAGACATAGCTGTCTCCCTGGCATACTGTCCTGGGACTGGGACGTGAGGACCCTCTCTACCAGCTGCCCCTCTGTCATCTCAGGGGTCAAAGGTTAAGCTGTGTGGCCACTCATCTGGAACCAGCAGCCATCACCAGATGCCTTTGCTGATACCATGGTTTCCTCTGTTCAGACACACACATACACAGCAGCGGTCTACTGAAGGCCATTCATAGCTGTTTTTAAGTGGCACCCAGCTGTTGGAGAGGTTGTAGGAATCTCACATTCCCTCGCTTCTGTTTAGAGCTCATCCCGGGCTTAGTTAATAGTTAAACCAGATTCATCAGCTGATGTGGGCCTCTTTTTGAACGGTTTTGTGGTAAATCCACTTGCTGAAATAGACTGTTGACAACTACAAAGCAGAGGACACCTGAGATAGCACTTCAGTTTCAAGGTTTTGTGCATGGTTTAAACACAGTGGGAGGCCTGAATGCTATGTGTATATCGGGGAGCTGGGTTTTACATAGGAACATGTATTACAAAATATTATGTTGACTGTTTAAGTGCTTGGTTTAGGAGGAGATGGAAAATGTCATTTACTTCATTTTAGTCAGCGACACCATCATAAAAACAAATGTTTTTGTGGGTATAGATTACATCATTTGTGTATAAATCATGCACAAAAGATTTTTAAATTATATATTTTAATATAACCGTGTTTTACAAATAAATGTGCGTGAGAAACCTTTTTTCAAAAACATTTAAAATTGTTACCAACCCCAAATCAATTTTAATTAGATCATTTTATTTATTTAATTTTTTAGCAATATTTTGCCGTAGTTATTAAAATATATTTTCGGAATTCTCTTATTTTTTTCACTGAGCTTTACTGGGCAATGCATTCTGGGATTGCCCTCGAAGAGAGGATACATGGAATGCTGCGTGCCAAAATCAGGCATCTACCTTTTGGATGCCCATAAATGCTGTCTGCAGAGGAAGCTATGGTTTTGGATCGGAGCATGAGTGTGTCTGTGTGGATCAGTCTGTCAGTTGTATGGTGAGGACTCAGTGCTGATCACCTGAGTCCCGCCGTGGGTCTCTGGGTGCTTGTGAATGTCTTAAAAGACGGCGAAGCGCTGACCGTGGAACCGCGTGATCCATCATTGGCTCGTCACAGATCATATTTCATCCCCTCTTCATGGCATCCTTCAGCCACTCTTTCTGTAGGTGGGTTAATCGTCCCAATCACTGGCCATGACACTGTTTGTCTGTGGGATTTGCATGAAATTTTAATGAGTGATTGGATTAAAATGGCTAGGGTCGTGCTCCCAGCAGCCTGCAGCATGTAATCCCTGCCGTGGCAGGCTAGCGATAAGGGCACGTACTTGCCCAGTGTGAGCAAAACCCCTGAACGGCCAAGAGCAGCAGCGCAGACCCCCAGATACAAGGATGCACAAATCCCTCTCTGATTGGCCATGCTTAGAGTTTGCAGCTTTTTCATTGGCTCACTAGAAGCCATTTGAAAATCACTTGAGTGGTTCAGTGGTGGAGTGGCATTCACTATCTGTAAAAAGAAGATGTTCATTTTCCTTCTGATTGGAGGAAAAGAAAGGGAAAAGAACAAAGTAATAGAATGGAAAAACATCCACTTTTGTTTTTCTTTATATCAGGGCTTCATCTGTCTTACTTCTTAGCATTTCTTCAAATTGTAAAATCCAGCTAATTGACCCACTCAGAAATATGAGAAGTGAAAAGCATTCAGAAAAGGCTTTTAAAACCTTTTTTTTTCCAGTACAAAAATTGTACCATTTACTGTATTGCTAATTTGTGACCCTGGAGCAGTTATAAATACATTGCATGGGTTAAAATTATCTTTTTTTTATGGCAAAAATCAATGGGATATTAAGTAAAGATTCCGTTCCATGAAGATATTTAGTAAAGGTCCTACTGTAAATAAAGCAAAACTTAATTTCTAATTAGTAATATGTATTGTAAAGACAATTTCCTTAATATTTCGTAGCCTCAGATTCCAGATTTGTAAATAATATCCTGACCAAATATTGTGTTATCCTAACAAACCATATGGAATATATACAGTATATATATATATATATATGTGTGTGTGTGTGTGTGGATAAACACATTTTTATATTTAAAAATGGCAAATACAGTATTAATATATATTTTTTTTTTTTACAAATTGTGTTTGTCCCTCTTTTTTAAGTTACTTTCTAAATTTATTTAAATATTTATATATTCTGAATACAGTACTTAATTTTAAAACGTATATTTAATATTTTTAAAGGCTTTTTTAGGGCTACATGAAATAAGACAATAAAAATAATACTTAAGATTAAAAAAAAAAAAAGAGAGAGAGAGAGAGAGACAGAAAGTCATTTAGCAATTTCGACTTTTGGTCACTCTTATTTTTGCTGCGTTTCTCCAGATGTATGCAAATGCCACTTGGGGAAAATCCTTGCCCTTTTCACAATAAGGAAACTCAGAGAAGGTGTATTGTTGTCCGGCCTCTTTGATTTTTCTTCCATATCCAGGACTGACAGGCAGCCACCTCAGGGGTTGTGTGAATACAGCAGACATGCACCCAAGCAGAACAAATCTTCCCTCTCTCTGCCCCCCTCATAGTACTGTACCTCAGGACACTTCAAAAGTAACCTGACCACTACACACATTCACAATATGCTGAAAAAAAGTACATAAAAAGGAAAGAAGGGGGATGGCGTTACACAATGGCACTCGCACTGAACATGGACCCTTTATTTGAATTTTCTATGGTTTTGAGGCCGAGCTCATCGCTGAACTAAATAGCAAAGTGGCTACAGAAATAATGTCTACTCAGCAGAACCCAAGTATTAAAAATGGTTCTTCCAGGTTATAAGAGCCAGGATGACCTACAGATAGAAAAATAAAACATAACCATGTTATTTCCAGAGCCCAATGCTGTTAAATAGTTCCATCCCAGAGCCTGAAATGTAATAAAGTACACGGCATGTGTTCGGCGCTGTGAATCTGTAAGGGCATTTCTCTCTTTCCTCACGTCGCTGCTTCTACAATCCAGATGATATTGAATTACCCATGGAAATCTGGCACAAATATGCAACGTTTTCCGCTCTTTTAGGTTTTTTCCTGTTATAATGGATCCCTACTGTGAAGTTCCCTAATAAAGTCTAAGAAGAGACAGGTTAGCCTGACCATGTTGCGTTACGCTATCGCTAGCATCCTGCAGATGACAAACTTGTGACATGGGAAAGGTTTCCTTTGAACAGTGGGGGTCGATATAGAAGGCATCACATGGAGTACAGATGAATCTCATGGGCGGCACATCATAGTCTGTTGATTTTTTAAGAGTTTTGCCTGAGAGCGAACATACAGATCAGCTAATCTAGCTGCTTGTGACAGGGTATACGTGCTCTTTAGAACGTTAAGAGCCTTTGCTCTGCGGTGTATGTTTCAGGATATAATATTCATGCATTCCAAATGAGTGACCAAGAGAGAGAGAGCAAATACAAGCGCTGATGGAGTTCGTTGAGACTGGAAAATCCTCCAGTCCATTGGCAAAATGATCGAGGGCTATTTTCAGATTAGGCTGTTATCCAGGGCTTTTAAAAGCTAAAAAATCTCAGATATCATCTTTATCTTAAAGATTTTTGATCTGTGGCCAGGTTTTTCTCCGGGGATTATTGGAAAATTACAATGTGTCTTATGTAGAGGCTTTTAGCTGAGGTGGCCAGCTTTCTGAAATAAATACAAGGGGTATTTCTAGTTCATTGACATTTTTATTATTTAATATTCTTTTACATGTATATATGTTTTTTAAATGCTCATTTTAAAATTCAAAATAATAAATAATAACAACAGTTTGTTTAACAACACTCATCATTTTAATAACTGTTGCATTAATAATAAGAAATTTGTTTGGAATTTAAATATGAATGATATATTATAATTTGTATAATCGTAGTGGCAAGATCAGTAAGTCATGGCAATACACATTTACTAATTTAACTGAATAAATTCATATGAAATACAACATGGATTTCTAATTCCGTATAAAGTCAATTGTACTAAAAAAAAGAAAAGAATACACATACACACACATATATATATATATATATATATATATATATATATATAAACAAAGAAGGCAGGGCCAGCTCCAGACAGGGATATACCAGCAAAAACAGAGAGAGAGGAAGAAAGAGAGAGAGAAAGGATTCGTCTGGTCACCCTACTTTTAGCACTACCGGTGGGTCATTAAGTGTCTTTTTACTACTGTGAATAGGCTAAAACAAGAGCCTTGTCTTCTGTGTTTGGGTGTCTGGTAAATACACTCAGTCATTCACTAGAGAGGTGTTATAGGCATTGAATTTCAGCGTCTGAAGGGCTACAAATCAATGGCATTGACCTGTGACTTTTATTACCTGCTGAGCAGAACTGATAGACAAGTCTTTACTGAGTGTTGGTTTGATCAGACGTTGGCAGGGCATTGGTCTCCTCATCCGTTCCTGTCTCTCTTCAGCTTTCTCTGTGAGTTTTCCACCCATTTCTCCCTTTGTGTGGCTTAAGTTGTTTAGTTTTACTGTTGTTTTTTTCCTCAGTTGCAGAAGTATTTGGGATAAAGACTGACATATTTATTTATTTCTGATTTCTACTTTTTGCACCCTAAGAAACGTTTAAAACAATTTTAAAAAGTATTGACCGTCTGCAGCTCAGTTTTCTCAGCTTTTGACAGTAACAGTACTGAAAAGAAAGTTTGAAGAAGGGTTTTGTATGTTTCTGGTAATTGTGATTTTAAATGTCACACTTGCGATTTTGTTTGTCATAACTGTGACTTTGAATCTCACACTTGCAACATATTGGTAGTAAATCAATTCAATATTGTGAATTAAAATTTTGAAATGTAATATCTTTATCTTTGTTTAAATCTTACAGTTGCAATGCAGTTCTCATAGTTTTGACTTTATTCCGGCTTTATATCTTGCAAAGTTAAATTGTTTTTCACAATTCCAACATTAATTCTCCTGCTACAACTTTATCATGACTTCATATCTCCCAGCTGTGACTTTATATTTTACAATTATGTCATTATGTATCATAAATGTGACTTCAGGTCTTCCAGTTCTGACTTATCTTCCATTGCAACTTTGTCACTACCATCTACTGTATGATATTTTACATTGTAACCTTATGTTTGGCATTGCAGCTTTACAGACACATATTCCCTTTTTTTATATAATTGCGACTTTATATGCAACGTGATATCTTGCACTGTAAAATTTGATTTCACAATTGCTACTTAATTTCTTGCATAGTGACTACTTATTTTATATTTAGTTTTTTTTTGGGTTTGTTTGTTTTAATATTGAAAGAATACTTCAGACCTCACAGTTGAGACTTCATTTCTCATACAGTATGTACGACTTTTGAGACTTGTGTGTGTTAGGGTGGGTGAAGCATTCAGGCTGTGAACATGCGTTGATGGCCCATCACATTCAACACTGAAGAGGGCCCATGTGGAACCTTTTTAAGTAATTAAATGTCATGACCAATAATAGGAGATGAATTTCTCAAGCTGTTTTATGGCCAAGCTCCACAAATTCTTTCCCAGGAAAAAAAAAGAGTTATTTGCAAGAAAAAGATGTGTTTGCGTCTGCCCCTAAATCAGAACCAAGCGACATTTTCTTAACCTGCTCCTTTCACTTGCTTGGATCGATTTTCACCGCCTCGGAATTGACAGATGCTGTCTGTATGTGGGCCCGTTTTTGAAGAACTCAATGGGAGAGCACCTCTCTAAGGAGGCAAACCTCTAGACTTGACCCACGGCATTCTGTGAAAATCTTTTTTTTTGATGGGCTACTGCCTCATTCAGACCTGCCTCGCATTCACCAGCTCACATGAAAAATAGGAGAAAATGTGAACTGGATTGTCCCGCCTGTTGGCCGTTCATTTATTTATGCAAACAAATGGATTGGGAAAGGGAGTGAAAAGCAGCAACGTAGCCAAAGCGAAAGGGTTTGAGACAAGGCCCGACCTGACTGCATGCTGGGATCTTCAAAAGGCATTTGCCCTCCCTCTTTCTTAACCCCGCCCACACGTGGAAGAGGAGGAGGCGTCCCGGCCTGCTTTGCGCAATCAATTATTCACGGCTGCAGGGCGGGTTAAACAGCTTGTGGGGCTCACGCGGTGCCCATCTCCCCCTTGGCAGATGTCTGGGAATCTTGGGAATGGAGGTGGCCGCTAAGGCCCAGATGCATGGCTGCGATAAGTTAGCGTCGGCATAGCTTAGACTAATTTTTTGAGGGTAGAAGCCTTGTGCGGCCTCCGATTGGCTCAGAGCCGAGTTGGGGTCACGGGTTCTCCCGGGTTGTGGTTACTAGGCCGCGCTCTCTGACTGCGCTAATTGAGTTGCTCGCTTCCTTAACGAGGACTCTCTCAGTTGCATATCTCCCACCGTCTGTGTGTAACATGAACACAAAACATCATTAAACAAAGACTGACAGCAGAGGTGCAGGGCCACTAATTCCACTGTGCAGAAATGCTGCACTATTTATTGAGAGACAGAGTTTGTGTGACTGTGTCAGGCGCTATTAGAGGCAGAGGGCTGGAAGGGGTTCATGTTCACTTCAGGCTTTCTTGCTTGCAAAGTGAAATAAGCAGTTATTTTATCACACCCCAGGTTGCGTACGCAGGAGCAGCTCCAGTCTAAAATAAAGATGTCAGACCCCTGTTGAGTTCTTTTGAATGTGTTTTCTTAGGCAGTTCCGCTTGTTTTTTTTTTTGTCTAATTAAAATCTTCTCCGCTTCTGCAATTGTCAAACTGCTTGACAAGAGATGTCGTCCAAACATTTGCCATTGACTCTTTTTGGGAAAGCTTCCAAAAATCCAATAAATATGGATCTCTGCGCTGCTATTGAATTTTGAACATATACTTTGTCTATGTTATGCTATTCCCGTCAAGTATAAGCCTTTCTTCAACTATGGGTGCTTTTCCACAACATTTCCACCACAAAGTCATTTGCGTCTCAGATTACCTCAAAATGTGTTTTTAGTGGTTGAAATGACATTTTTGGAATGCTGAGCTTGCTAAGGCTAATTTCACCGCGTGCATTTGATGTGTCCTAAACACACACAATTACACGTTTTCACACTTTTTCCATTATTTGACAAAATTACATAATTATTGGAAAAAATATTCAGGTCAAAAGTTATACTTATCTTGAGTTTTCTATGTTCCCTCACACATTACATTACATCATATGTTATATTTCGATGTCATTATCAAGCTCTTTACTGACTTGGAATGGTTCTGGGCAAAATTTTATTGTGGTGGAAATCGACAGCAATCATCGCATAAATGGTGCAAGAATATATTCATTTAAATTACTTAATATTATATATAATATTATAATTTAACAGTTTTATAATTATTTTTTTACTTTAACCTTGAAAGTCAGGGTCTTGGACACACCAATAAAACAAAAAAAATAAGTATAGTATCGTGGGCGATGGTTTTAATGTGATTTTCATATAGCCCAACAAAATTTGAAAAATGTATAAATCTGTGCATGTAGCTGAAGAAACAGCAAAAGTAGACTGTATGAGTTCAAGCTGTGCAGGTCTTCTTGGAGCTGGAGGCTCTTGGTGCTGAAAATGAATGTTTATTGGACTCTCTTTCAGAGTTTGAAATGGCAAATTGAAGAAACTTGATGTGATTTAGTGAACCTCTTTTGGTGGGAACGTGTTTGTTTTCTCATTGCACAACAGGTCAGAAAACATCATCTAGTTACTCTGGCCATAACTCCTCTCATTTCCATCCAAGGCAGCTAGGAGCTCCAACACTTATTAGCATTTGTGGAAAAAACTTGCTGTCAGTCCATCATAAAACTTCTGTTTAAGGCTGGAGCCTTTTCAGCAGCTCTCAAGGGCCTGTTTTAGTGTGTGTTGAAAAAAATAAAAAGAGTAAAATTGAGTTCGACTTGACGTGTGCTTTTGTAAGACTCAAACACAGTCTAAGACAAGGCGTAATTGTCAACCGATGTAAAGTGACAGGGAAAAGTGTAAATCATCCATTTAGCTCATGCTATGCTGGCACACAACAACGTCTTTGATGGGGACTTGTAATTGGGAAAATCTGGCTGTGGTTAATGGCTCTAGTTCCCCCCCTCGACAGCACCTCCTCGCCCGCACCCACCATCTCCACCAGCCCCCTCAGAGCTTCCAAATCATCCAAATCAAACAGCCATGTAATTTCCAGCAATTGTGGTATGTGCTGTGCAGAGTGCATGCTTTATGAAACCTGAAGCTTTGGTGAGAAAGTGTCTGGGTACAAAAATGCAAAGGGTTTAAATTTAACCTACAGCCTCACGCTAGAGGGAGGCTTTTTTCCTAGCCTTGGCGCAAAACAGTATTTTACTTTATGTTTTTTACTTTATGTTTATGTCCCAAGTGAAAAAATGGACAAACCAGCCCAGTCTCATAGCAATTTGTACATATTTTATGAGGTGGCTAGTTCGTACAAATTTGTACGATCCCACTCATTTTGCTAAATTGTACATATTTTATGAGTTCCAAATTCGTATAAATTTGTACGAATGACCTTCTCCCAACCCCACCCCTAAATCTACCCATCACTGGGGTTTAAACAAATCGCACAGAATCATACCAAATGATTGAATGAGGTCATACAAATTTGTACAAATTAATGCAAATTTGCCACCTTGTACGAATGCGTACAAATTGCTCATGAGACAGTGTTAGACAAACTAATAATAAATTAAGCAACAAAAAAGCAAAACTTTTAATTTTATATAGAGCTGGGCGATAAATTATATCATATGCAACAATTTATGTTAATAACAGTGAACATGTGACAACGAGTAATTGCATGTGAAAAGTCCAACCTGTCCTCCAACCAATATGCCCATATATGTTGTTTGTTCAAATCCTTGAAATACGACCTATCATGCTGTATCCTACATTTGTGCCTCTTTTTTTTTTTTTACATTGATGTTTTCTTTTCTTTTCTCTGCATCTTAATTCAAGTTTTGTGTGGCTCAGTTGGTGGCGCATTAAGACACTGATATGTAATCGTGTAATCGTAATATATATCATGTATTTGTTTACATGTAAACATAATATGCGATCATGGATTCAATCTCACAGAATGCACGGGCTTAAAAAATTATTTTTCACAATTTTGCCCATTTTTTGTAAAGAGTAGGTTTAGGTGTGGTTATTTGTATGACCGAATTTAAATAAACACGCATTTGGATTGGTAATGACAGTCATTTCCATGATGTTGCATTTCATGACGACGCAACACGACACTCGCTGCGTCCGAAATCGCTTACTTCCCTACTATATAGTACGTGAAAAACAGTATGCGAGGCGTATGTCTGAATTCATAGTATCCGAAATTCAGTAGGCGAGAAGTACCCGGATGACCTACTGCTTCCGGCCGAATTCT
>JAUCMU010000013.1:10917109-10927303 GCA_032275025.1 Enteromius treurensis
TACCCGGATGACCTACTGCTTCCGGCCGAATTCTGTAGTAGGCATACCATGAACACTTTCCTATCCCATGAGGCTCCAGAAGAGGAGGCGTCATATTAAAAAATGGCTCTGTTTAAGTGTAAGCACCTCAGGAAGAAAACGTTTTTTATTGTGATTAAATTACACTTGTTTTACACTTAATCTAATTAAGCGGATGACTTATAGAAAGTTTAAATTGTCGCGCTGTTGTGACGACGTGTGACACGTAACAACATCAATATGGTGGATGTTGTACGTCCGAGTTCTATTCATACTACGCCCATTCATACTATATAGAACGTACTGTTTTAACGCTCGGGTAGTACGTTCGGTTTTAAATGTAATACCTACTTAAGCAGTATGCGATTTCGGACGCAACGAATGTCATTATTTCTGAGCTCGCTAGATGGTGCTTAATTTTAGAACGTAAATATATTTTGTAATAAGGTGCTTGCACAATCGACCTATAGGGTCATTTTTTTGGAGGACAGGCGCGAAAAATCTGCACGTTCTGCATGTGTGTGAATGAGAGGCGCAGTTTTATCTACTTCACAAACCAACAGTCTCATGACCAATTTGTACGTATTCGTATTCGCAATATTCACATTCCTACTATCTCACTTGTACCTTTTTGTACGATTTATCTAAACCCCAGTGACAGGTAGGTTTAGGGGCGGGGTTATGTGTAGATCATTCGTAAAAAGTCATACGAATTACCAACTCCTAAAATACGTACGATTTAACTTGAAGAAATTGAAGTGATAGTAATCTTTAAGGAATATCAGAAATCCAAGATTTTATTCCATGCGTTCATTTACACAGTTCTGTTGTGAAGCTCCTTATTTCAAATGCTCCAAAATATAAAAATACAATGTTATGTTGTAAATTAATTATTTTAGTTGATTACATTTTAAAATATTGATTAAATTGTTAAAGGTTTATTCGTTATTTCATTAGACACCATTTTTAATTATACATTTGTATCAAGTCAAACACAGGATTCATAAAAAAGGAAAATGCAAAATTCTAAGTGACTAAATGAACAGAAAGCTGTTCTGTGGAGTTGTACTGTAAATAAAAAAGTTACCTTTGCATTCATTCATAAGATCTAAAAAACATGTAGTGAGCGTTTTATTCCGCATTATTGGTGAATGAATACTGTAAATATCATGGAAATACATATCTCCATAATATTTTTGGCCACACAGTCCCCTAGGATGACAAAAGAAACAGCATGCGTACAGTAATGCAAGTGGAATTCGTAGCTAGTTTTGAACCAGATTCTTTAGCGTAGAGGTGGCAGGGATTTTTCTTTTTTAAAATTTAGGGTTTAGGGAAGTTGCCATGACACCTGTTTGGTGTCTGAAATGTTGCTGACCTCTTTCAGGCCCCGCTGCCCACCCTGGGCCCTTTCCCAGTAGGTGAGAGCGCATTATTAGCAGTGGGATAATTAATTGTCAGGCACACAAAAGGTAGGTCTTAGCCCTCTCGGGACCCCTGAAGGAGCTCTTGTCCACTGGAAGCTTGTAAATCACAGAGGCTGCTAGGGTCAGCCTGGCGGTCCTTCCCACAAACGGTCTCCTGTGCAACACTAAGGCTTAATTCATGTAAAGAAAAGCCTCTTTCAGCAGCAGGTAATATATTTTATATATTCTCTCGCTTGCCGTCTTGAGTCCCTCAAAATCAGATAAGATCCACTTGTTTTTACAATGAAAGACCCGAATGTCACAGTGGCCTTGAGCGAGAACCTGGGTCCTGTGGATAGAATCTTCTAGATAAACGTAATTACACATGCAGCCTTGGGTCCAGTCATGGCCAAAACCTGCAATTGGGAGGCTTCCTTTGGAGCAATGGGGTCCAAAAAGAACTGTCAGATTGTCTTATTATTCCTTTTAGATTTTTAGAAGTCATGTGGTACAACCAGCATCCAGAAATTTAGAACAAAAATGTTTGACCTATTTTATGACAAGGTAAGTTCAGATTAAAGTGTCAAGTGGTGTCAACTGTCATGTAGTGCGACTCCCTAAGAATGAATTGTGTCAATGAGTTTATTACAATTTATTGGAATCAGTTTGGATTTTTCCCAATAATATTTTAAAACATTCACACATTAATTCTTAATTATATACTCAATTTGTTAAAAAAAATGTTTCTTGTCTCATCACTTATGAATCGTCTAAATTATAGCCTCTATATTTTTTCTTTATCATGAACTCTCTTTGTCATTGCATTATGTAGTTACATGATCTACATGATCATGAAAGTATCTTGTAATTGAAGCAGTCCATAACTAGTGTTGTTTATTTTAACTCCCTAAATTGTTTTAATAACCAGTTTGATAAAGGAATTATGCAAATGAGATAACTGCAATGCAAAAAATGCAGCTCAAATAGTAAACACAGAGTTTCACAGAATCTCATGTTAAACCTGAGTCCATTTAGAATAGGACTGCATCCTTTATATATCACATTCTAACATATTTATAAAGGAAAGATACAGCTTTGAGATTCTCTTCAAAAACAGCCAAGCTCCTGGAGGCGTGCCGTGGGCGGAGCTAAAGAGTGATGGGCACTTGAATGCACTTGAAACACATTTGATGTGTTGATTCAAATTCATAACTGGGATCTTTTATCGATGAGACCACTCTGTCTTTCAGAATCAAACGATGTGCAAATCCAGTGTCGAACTGAGCCTTGTTTATAAAACAATGCATAGCAGAAGTAATGTACCACTGTAGATTGCTCCTGGTTAACTGAGCTGCATGCAATGAATAATATTCAGGCTTTTTCTTTGTACGTTTTTAATGTAAGGAGGATGACAAGCTTTTGTCTTGTGGCATGCACTTGGCTTTAATAACATACACATGAAGAAAGCATGCGCACATTCAGACACAAACACTGGTGTGAAGGTGTGGAGAAGGGAGATCGTGGCACACAGGGCAGATGGCAGGAGGCTATGTGTCACCATCCACTTGAGGAAACGCCAGATACAAGGGCTGTGGGAGCCCGAGTCTCCAGCGGGCAGATGGGAGTTCTCTTTAGAGAGGGCCAAGTAGACAGCGTCGTCTCATTAGCCAAGCTCATTACCCCAGTAGTACCAGATCACTAGATCTGCCATGCTCTGCATTAGCAACCCTGAGCTTCAGAGTTTAAACGTCAACGCAGGCAGAGACTCTACCATCAAATCTAGAGCCAATAGACAGTTGGGTTGGAGCAAGACCAACATTTTGGCTTTGGTACAATACTTGCCTTTGATACCTCACTATTGATACTTTAGACTACAAATAATTGCAAAAAGAAGAAGGAGAAAATCTTTGTTTGGTCTTGGCTCTAGTCCTTGTGGCTCAAAATAATCAAATGTTTTGTTTCCTTTTATAAGCAGAACAGAGAATTACTATTATGTTATGTAAAAATATGAATATAATTATTGAATACCAAAAAAAAAAAGATAATAAAAAAAAAATACATCCCACACGTCCAAGACTTGTAGTTTTTTTTAAAATAAACAAATAATAATAATAAGTATTATTATTATACAATTTATGTATATAATGACAGTTATATAATATTAATAAACATCTCAAAATGAATTTATTAATGAACTGAATTATTACCATTACATATTATTAGTATTATTACTTACTCCCTACACGTTGGAGACGCTTTAAATGTTCAGTACTACTTTTTTAGTATCTGGAACACTGTGCAACAGTAAAAGTAAGTATGAACAAAGGCGTTTATTTTGAACGTTAACCCTTCATTCCCTGGATTTGTGTTGTTACAGTCACCCTGTGTTAACAGATGGCTGTTTTGATTCTTTTGGCACACATTCTCACATGTATCAAAAAAAAAAAAAAAAATCTGAAGTGAATTAACCAAGAATCTGTACTAGAATACCCCCCCCCCCACACACACACACTCACACTTGGAATTTCATACTTGTCAGGATCAGTTGTTTATTGATATAAAAAAGCGTATGAATATGTCTCATGTTTGTGGTATGTGGCTGCTGAAGATCTCTCCCCGTTGTTTGTGTGTGTAAGCATGTATGTGTGTGTATCTTGCTTCAGATGTGTTGCAGGAGAGTGTATTGACGTTTTCAGGGGCCCGTGGGAGGCTCACACTGGAGCATCCTGCTCTTTCATCTGCTGCTCGTGGAGAAATGCGGCGAGAGAGAACTCACAAACAGAATTGAGCAAAGGAGCCTGTCATCCTCATGAAGTGTATATGTGTGTGTGTGTATGGGATGGCTGAATGTGTTTTACTCTTCCATGATTGCCCTGGGCTCCAAGATTTTTTTCTTCATGTTTTCGTCTCTGTCCTCTTGTACAGAGGAGAACGTGGATCAGGCAAACACAGTGGCCTAATTTTGTCTCAGGGAACCAGTCCAACTGCAGGAGAAGTTCCTGTGTGGATGTCTTACCATGTCCTGTAGATGAGATACGTGCTGGTGTACAGAGCTCTGTTAGTAAATAAACGATATAAGCGTCCTTTGTACGATCCAATTATATGCAATGCAATGCAACCGCACATGTAGACGTGAGCTTTCTGTGAATGGGGATTTGAATAGCATAAATATTCACTACCCCAGTAGGTCTTACCAATTATTTAGGACGAACAGTGTGTGACGGTGATGTGAACGTACATTCAAATTCAGAATTTATCTCTCTGATACCGATTGTGCCAGTGATGAGAAGCTGGGACATTATTGACTTAACATGCAACAAAACAGATTAGAACAGAACAGAAGCTGAGTTAACTAAATAGGTGAGAATCAATCAGAACTTTATAGAATTGATCAGTCAAGAAGATGAAAAACAGAATAAACAGTACTGAACTTTGTAGAGTAGTTTTTTTACAGTACAATAAAATAAGATAGTATAGAATGGAAAAGGATATAACAGTTTAAAACACAACTGAATAGAATATAAGTATAATAGATAAGTCCAGGGTGAAATAGAAATATCAGAAGTGAAAAATAGAATACATAAGAATAGTCTAGAACAGAATAAGAATTTATTAGCATAGCGGAGAAGAGTTGAATTGAATGGAACGAAACTGAACTCAGATGAACAATATAATAGATAATTTAGCTGTATGATAAAAGTAAAATTAATAGACATTTTCAGTCTAAAGTAGAACATAATGGAACAGAATAGAATATATTAGAATGTATAATATTCTGGAACAGAACTGAACATTAAATTTAACAGATAGTTTTGCAAATAGAATAGGATAGAATAGAGATTTATTGTAGTAGAACTTAATAGAACAGAACAGATCAGTCAGAATTGAATATAACGGAACATATAAGGCTAAAAGAAAACACAACACAGAATAGAAATAGAAAACACCATCTAACAGAATAGGACAAATATATTACAGTAGGATGAATCAGATAACTCAGTCTGGAATGGAATAGAACATAATTGCCGAGTCTAAATCAGAACTTAACGGAATAGAATACAGAAGATTAGTCCAGAATAAAACAGAAATAAAATTGGTCATGGCTGAAAAACAGAACAGTAGTAAAAAACTAAAACAAAAAAAAAGTTTAACAAAAGATAATAGACTAGAATGAAATTGGATTATTAAAACTATAATAATAGAGTTAATTTTAATAAAACAGGACTTAATTTAATAGAATGAAACATTAATAGTGAAGTGCAAAGAACAGATAAAGCAAGAAAAAAATATAACAAATAGAATATAAAAGATTGGTCTTGAATTGAACTAGACAGATCATGTTAGAATCAAGCAGAGCAGAATCTAACGGAACAGAACAGAGAAGGCTTTATCAACAGTATTGTGACTAATATATCAACAGACTGGATGGATGGAGAACAGGGCAGCATATTGCTGTCGGAGTGCCAGTGTCCCACATCCCATGTGTGTCCTGTTGGAATGAATTCCAGCAAGGGAAGGATGAAGTGTGTGCAGATACAGGTGGCACAGGGACACAGCACAGATTACAGGACGATTGCCGTTCTGTTGTGTTAAACATGCCTGCAAACTCTCAGCCTGATAATCAAATGCTGTTTGAGCTCACAGAGCCAGAGGCACCCAGGCCTTGCATGTGTGGGCTTCAAGAATAATTTCCATTACTTTAAAGCACAGTTCACGATAATGCTTTATTTTAAGGTGTACTTGTTGAAAGCTACATGTACCTGTACCTACTATTGTAATAACAATCAATTATTTATTATTACATGCAAGTAACCCATAGTTTTTTTTGTTTTTTTTTTTACAAAAAAAGTTGTATTATTTTCCTTCAAAATTAAAAATATTATTACTTTATTAAGTACATTTTGGTTTACAATAGTAATACATTTCTGTCACTATTTCTTCAGGTTAGCCCAAACATGTTTTAGAGGTTTGTTGTGAAGTTTTTTGAATTCCAGTGTGTATTTTATGGTGGATTTTCTTAAATAAATGAGAAAATGAGTTCAAATGAACTCATCATATCACATGAAATTATGCCACACTCATTCAGACATAGACACAAAACATGCAGACTTATTAACCAGGGGCCTGTTCCATAAAACAAGTTTACCAAATAAGCCAGGTTTATTTCAGTTAGTCTGACTTACTATCATTTGATTTGGTTTAAAAGAAGTCAGACTAATTAAAACAAGCCTGGCTTATTTGGTAAACTTGTTTCATGGAACAGGCCCCTGGTTCGCTGACTAGTGTCGTGTTTACTTCTGCTGTGATTAATCCATATAGAGTAAAAAAAAACTGATTATGTCATTTTCGCTAAGCATCTTATGTATTAAAACATGTACATTTTGTGTTAAATTAAAATTCTCTGGCCATTTGGGATGGTTAAAAAGCACAGTTAGTTTATATTCTGTAATCCATGACACAAATATGCATCTGTTTGATAGGCCTATTTACTTTTGTTTTAGAAGTGAAGGACAGCAGATTTTTGGCCAGCGTGCTTTTGCCCTGAGTGCGCATCTTTTCATTGCATCATGACCAGCGGTGATTAACATCTTACTCAGTGTTATCTTCTAATGTTTACTCCATGTAAACATATTACAATAATGGGAAAATGTCCTATTTATTTTCCACCGCAGTGTATCTGCACGAGTCATCATAGAGCAGCGGTTTGAGGCTGGGTGGCCAAATTGTTGCTCAGGTAATTTTAGCTGTTTACGTTTGGTTCATTATTCTGGGCCCCCTTGCATTCTGTCTCTAACCGAAATTACCTTCCATTACGGCCATTTGATATTGACTTTAATTGGAGTGCATGTTATTTTTGTATATATCTCGTGAACCATGCAGATTGATTTGATTTAGTTTTTGTAGTTTGATTTAAATACACCCACGCCCCTCGACGCACAACAACAACCTACAGCAAACGCACACCCCGTGCCGCCTCCAGAGACACTAGAGATGAGACGTCTCTAATTATCGTAATGTATCCATTTGGGTTATTGTCACTGTGACTTTCAGAGAAGTGGCAGAACGTCGTTTCCAACTGGGATCCTTTCTTTTTCAAACATCTCTCTTTATGAGACCCCTGGGTAACATCACTAGTGTACGGAGTGATGGTCCTGTGGTGCATTGTGGGGAGTGAGCGGAGATGTTTGAACAGCCGGCCTGAGCCGTGTTGAGACCTCACGTGCGGCTCCAGAGGAAACCGAACCCGGACGGGGACGGGGCCTCCGTGGACACCTGATGTTCCACTAATTGGCCACGGGTGAGCGGTGTGAGTCTGACGGCGGGGCTCTGAGGCATCAGAGACAAGCTGATATTAAAGTAGAACTCATCCCGTCTTATTACCCAAAACAGGCTTTGCTTGAAAGCTGTCTGTAGGATTTTATGAAATTATTTTTGATGCTTAATGGAAACTCTTTACCTGTGGAACAGCATCCATTACTGCGCACAAGGGCTTCGGGGCTCTTTAGAAACTTGACAAAAAGCCTCCCTCCCCTCCCCATCTGCTTAAAGACAAAAACGGAGCTGTGAACCTCAGAGCTTTTTGTGTGTTCTTGAAAGATTAGAGCGTATTTTCATAAGCCTTTTTAATGAAATGGAAATTGATGAAGAAGAAATGCAGGGGAGACCCCCCTCCTTGTCCCTGATCTTGTCCAAAACGTGTCAGGGTGAGGACGTCCCTCGCAGGGTTTTGGATTTTGTTGTTTTATCGCTCATCCGCCATGTCAGCCCTTTACAGGAAAGCAGTCGAGGAGCTGTGTGTTTCGTGAACTGGTTTATTTGGTTTTTTTAATATTCATACTGGTAAGCACTATGTTCCCCGTTGAATCAGTGGATTCACGTTATTGGCTTTTGAAGGCAGAGTCTCTTTAGATGTGCTCAGAGACTGACAGCGTCTTAAGGATTGGTAAAGATGTGCCTCTTTTGATGCCCTGTCTTGGCTTTGTTGTGTCTCTGTCCTCAAACAGATAAAAAAAGTATAGTATGGAGGTAATTCGCACACAGTGATGCGATGTAAGCCAGATATCAGAGACAGCATCGTGATATCAAGTTTAAATCAACCATTCATAATTTTAGTTGGTTAGCATGCATTTGTAGCATGCTTAAAGGAATTTATCTATTTGTTTATATTTTATTATACTTTATTTAATTTTTTCATAAAGACTAAAACCCAAGTGTAAAAATATAATACTAATATAATATAATATTATGTTATTTTATATTATATATAATAACATAATATTATTTACAGAGTAAAACTTACCAAGTTAACTATCATAAAAAAACAAGGATAAATAATATTTTGTTTCTTGACATCAAATATGCTTTTTTACAAAAAAAATAAATACAATCTAAAATATTAAACGTATTAATATTTTAGTTGGCACTTTCTCGTTTTCTCATTCCTAAGTCCTAAAATATCTATATACAGTATTAGTGGTGAGCCGTTATCGTTAACGTGAGACTCTTATCGCACGATCAAAAAAATATCGCCGTTAATCTATTCACAAAGTTGGGTTGGGAGCTGGGTCTATACTATGCAAGCTATGATGAGTTTTACCTTGATATTTTAGCGCGGATGTATACCTAGCCGAATTGCTCTGTAGCCTTATTCAGACGGGACTAGTTTTCTAAACGATGTGTGAGCTTCGATTCTTTTTACCTGGCGTCCGTGATCTTCATGTACCATTTCGGACGGGACTAACACCTCTGTGTTTATTACAGAGGTGAAAGGGTCTGTTTTATACATCTGGGTGTCACAGAGATCACACGCTCTGTATGCGTGCATTGCTATAGTCATTCAGATTGATTACAATTAGTATAATCACAAATACCATGGTGAAGTTAAATGGCTAGAGTAGCAAAACCATGTTAATGTGTGATTACTTTAGCTCAACTATTGTTTTTTATTTGTAGTAAAAAATTTATTTTGATAATTAAAACATATGTGACCGAGTGCAGAAATGAACGCGAGTAATCTTACCTGATACTGATATTGATATTACAATAGCCAGTCTTAACAGTTTACGTGATCAGGCTCTTTATTTGTATGTATTTATTTCTTTTATGTATCAAAATATATTAAACGTGCGCGGGGTAAGAGGATCTGAGGCATATAGCTTTGGCCAAAACACACAAGGAAACACGGTGTGAAAAAGAATATCATAGACATCGCATTCTGACTCTAGAATTATCACAGAGGTTGTGAGAGAAAAACACAGACATGGCAGATTTGGATGGGAGTAAAATCACCAAGTACATCTGTGAAACAAAACATTCTCTAACGACCCCCTGTAAAACTACTCCCGTCTGAATAGAGCTTTACTTTTAGTCATTATTTAGGTAGCACACATATTCTGAATGCCTTTGGCAGAAAATTACCCATTTTAATCTAGATTAATTTCAAAATGAATCTAGATTAATCTAGATTTTAAAAAAATAATCTATGCCCACCCCTAATATACATATACTGTATATACTAGGGGTGGGCATAGATGAATTTTTTTAATCTAGATTAATTTTGAAATTCATCTAGATTAAAATGTCTCATTTGAATTCTGCCAAAGTGAATTTGGGGCCCCGGCAACTATAGGAATGGGGCCCAACATTTGCACACTGTGATAAATCCTCAGAGACGTTAGGATCCATTTGCAGGCTTTATTTAGAGTGGTCAGGCAGGCAAAGTTCGGTACACAGAATAAACAGGGTTTTCAGGGACAATCCAAAGAGTAGT
>JAUCMU010000013.1:10937216-10949691 GCA_032275025.1 Enteromius treurensis
TTTTTTAATAAATCTGCATAAAAGTCAACAATTCTGTGTTTTTCTGTCAATATGGGGTGCTGTGTGTACATTAATGAAGCAAAAAAAAAAAAAAATATTTATGATTTTAGCAAATGGCTGCAATACAGTTGTCAACATTCGATGTGGATCAAAACCTTTTATCAAAGTTGTCCTAAGACAAGAATAGGTATTGTTTTTGAATTTAGGACAATTTTGATGAAAGGTTTTGATCCACTTTGAATGTTGACTACTGTATAACAAAGAGTGAAAAATGTAATGGGGTCTGAATTTCCGTACCCACTGAATGTATTTTGGAGATTGCTACATTTTTTAAATAAATGCATATATTGAAAATTACAGTAAAAACTGAAATAGCAAATAATAGATGTAATTGTAATTTATTCTTGCAATGGCAAAGCTTCATTACTCCAGTCTTCAGTGTAATGTAATCCTTAAGAAATCATTCTAATATGCTGCTCATGAAACATTTCTTAATGTTATCAATTTTGTAAACAGTTGTGCTGCCAAAAAACTTGCATTTATTTTAAATGGTAATAATTTGTAACATTATTATACATTTTTTTATTGTAATTTTTTTAATCAGTTTAATGCATCCTTGCTAAAAAGTAAAAGTAAAAGAAAATAATATATACAAACAAACAAATAAGTATATATATAATACAGAATTAGCCCAGATACTTAGTACACAAGTAAAATATAAATGATATAAATTAATAAATAGTTTGGCTTTGCGAATGTACTCTTAAAATGTGTTTTTATTTCAAGAGGGCTAGGGCTAAGTGCTTTTTGTGGCGGTTCTGAGAATGCAGTGTATATTTGAATTGGTTTATGAATTTGAATCTGACACTTTGGAATGCCACAACAAACAAAACCGAAGTATTTTTCCCCTCTGAATTTAAATACAGGCCAATCTCTCTGTATTCACTCTTCTCCATTTATTGGCTAATTTGGCATTACATCATTTTCACCTTCCTTTTCTATTCCGCATGGGAAAAAAAGGCCAAGGCTCACCAACCTCATTAACACACTTCAAATGGAATTATTAAAAAAATTAATAAGTGAGCAACAGTTTGTGAAAATTTAATAATTCAGTTGTGGTGCTTATCCGTAATTCCCCAAGATTTCATTAGGAAGTGCAGAGGCACCTAAGAAGAAAATCACTCTTTTATTTGGCTTCATGCATATTGTATTTTATTGCATGGTGGTTTCGCGCTGGAATGATGTGATGGTTCTGCATGTAATGCGTCGGGCGGGAGGTGAGCGGAGAGAATGTGTGAATGGCGTGGTATTAACGCACATCTCATCGGGGACCGAAGCGCCAAGAGCGTTTATTGTAGATGCGGAAAACCACAGATGGAGTTTCATTACATTCTGCTTATGGGCTTGTGGCCATTTACAACATTTAGAATATCTTATTTAATTCCGACTACATGTTTTAATAGATTTCTTGTGTTTTAAAGCGGGACAAAATAGGCATGGAAGGATCTTCAATAAGTGATTGGCACTTTGTCATCGCAAATCCCTGTCAGATGGGTGGCAAGGGCTGAACTGTGTGGAGAGGCTAGCCCGCTCTGACCCCTCTGACCTTTGACCTGCATCTCATCAGGTTTTTGTCCATAACTGACAGGAAGGTCAAAGGCGTTTGGCTCCAGCTGCGGCTCATGAGCTGAGCATCAAATGTGGAAATGTTTTCGTTTCGTGTCTCGAAGTTCCTCGTCACAACATTTGCTTGGTAATCTAGTTGGACACGAATATAATGTATCCAGCCAGGCTGTTGTCTCTTTGAATAACTCAGGATTTCCATGTCATGTTTTTATAGCTCTGTTTGCTTTTTCAATGGTTTTTATGCTACGAAACTAGATTAGCAATCGTAACATAGCTAGACGTGCAGCTTTGGAAGCTATGCATGCAGGACTCAAATGGTCACACTAAAAAAGTGGTTTCTTTAACCCTGGGCCTTTTCCTGTTTCAAAGCGTGATGTTTTTCCCCTCAAATGCAGTGTATTTTTCACAGAGCCTAAAGCAGAAATGCAAGGAGGTTTGCGTTCCAGGCTGAATACAGGTTTTCTATGTAGCATCTAATAGTCGCCTCTCTATATCTGGGGGAGGTGGGGGGAAGACGAAAAAAAAAATAGCTGTGTAGCCTCTGAAATATTTAACCCGAGCTAATTGGAGAGCACTTCCCATTTCAGGACTCCTCAACCTCTGAAAAAAGCAAGACCAGATCAAAGACTTCTGCTCTTTCCCTCTGGATACTGATGAGAGAAAAAGAGAGAGAGAGAGGACAAGAGATAGGGTTTTGAAGGAGAAGATGCAAATAGAGGAGGGCAGTGCTGGAAAAAAAGATGTATCCTCAAGAGACGAAGAAAAAAAGAGAGAGGGGCATGTGTAACTAGCAGGAAATGGGAGAGAGTGGATAGAGGCAGGAGAAGGACGGATGTCGTAATAAGATGTCATGTGACACTCGCTTCATTTGACCTAAGGAACAAACAGGACAATTGCTATGAGTGCACTATGTGTTTAGAAGAATCTGTTCTTTCGAAAAAAAATGAAAATAAATAAATAGTAATAATAATAATGCAAATTTCAGGTTTGGAATGGCATGAGGGTAAATAAATCAAAATAGAATTTACATTTTTAGGTGAAAATCTCAAAACGATACATTCTGATACAAGAACAATATGTTCAGTCTCAGTTCAAACTGTTTATCGAAAAGAATCATGTCAATTGAAAGATTCATTGACAAAGCAAACTGGTGACCATGTGTGATGCCTTTGACCTCTATCTTTCCCTCCTACTGGAGTGGCTTGTTTTACGCATTTGTTTAAAGCTGTTATATCCCCCCACTTTATAAGTAAGAACGGAGGTCAAAGGTCAGAAGTGGTTATTGCCTCCTTCATCAGAGCCTTGTTATTATAAAATAGAGATGACACTTTTACAGTTCTTTTGACCTTTTTGCAATAGATCCAGAACTTAAGCAGTCCCCAGTCACATCCATCCTTGACAGCTGGGGCTAATTTCATAATCTAGCCAGCCTGCCCTGCACCGCCTCCATAACTTTATTTGGTCAATAAAAAATCAATACAATGCTTATCTGCAATCGGTCTTTCTGCTGCTTTCATCCCTGCCTCATTACCTTTCCTGCCAAACAGCAGCAACACACACAGCGTCTGAATGCTGTCACCAGATCTGGATGAATCATATTAAATTCTCATTCATGAAAAACTTTCATATTTGACTTGAGCTCATGAATGCAACAATTTCAATGTGGAATTTTTTTAACCATTCCAGTTCTAAGATCTTTAAATGATTTCTGTTCAAATCTTTAAAAAGAACACATGCATTTGATTAAAAATAACCAATTCGTAGAGTCATTTGTACTATAATCAGACTAACCTGGTTTTGCTATATGTTTTCAATTCGCTAAAAACTACTGATTGATAAGATTTGTTTGTACTGTAATCGAACTAAACTGGTTTTGCTGTACTGTATGTTTCCGATTCACTAACATAACTGATTTATAAGATTAATTAGGACTGTCATTTTTAATTTTTATGCTTTTGATTTGAACACAAATTGCTTTTTCATAAAAGCCATTTCTTAATCGAGGTACCCTGATACATTGTTGTTGTTGTTTTTGATTCACTAAAAATAACTATTAAATAATAACTAATTTTAAAATAGGCATGTGTTTGGGAATCCTTCTACATTGGTTGCACTGGATGTTTTTAATTTACTGAAAAGAACTTCAAAAGAGACATTTGTTTGGGAATTCATCAGCAATCCATGGTTGCTCTTTGATTCACTAGAAAGATTTGACTCAAAATAAAGATTTGTTCACACTATAATATTTGATGTCACAAGACTCTTATTAATGGTTCAAGAGCCCCAATGATAAACTATACTGATAATATGTATTATCATCTTCCTTGGTGATATTTAACCTCATGTAGAATCAGAAGCAGCGATCATATCAGATTTATGAATAAATTATTCTGATTATTCAAACAGTTCAGATATGCCAAGTCCTGAAACTGTTGGTGATTCATTTGAATTTATTTTGACAGTTCACTCATACACTGACTAAATTAATTTTAGGGAACTCAAACCACAATTCTTTAAAAAGCATAATTAGATTGACACACAAGCATTAACCACACGAGCTGTGCTGTTTTCCAGCTGTTCACTGTGGCCCATTTTGCAAATGATGTGCAAAGAAAATATTTGCTCAGCAGAAACCTTGTCATTAAGGTTTGAGCCACGTCATGATTTCCTGCACCTGCGCAGCACATCTACAAACAGGGAACTGCTGAAAGACATTGCTGAGGTCAGAATTCCCCCCAACTGTACCTGTTTGAGAACAGCACTGATTCGTCATTGGATGCTCGTGTCATGGCCTCTCTCAGCGGCCTCCAATAAAACCGCCCTGTGGCGGCAGGTGTTTGTCCTTGAGTGGCGTAGCACGGTGTGATCGGACCTCCCCTCACCTCAAACTGATTTTCAATGCTAAAGAGTCAGAGCCCGCGAAATAATGTTTTATCCGCTTTCTCCTTCCCTCCGTTTCCTCCCTCATTGTCTGTCTGTGGGGAATAATGTGGGAGATAATATTAGGGTTCTGCCGTTTCCCCTGAGCAGATACCTATTTCCAGATCTTTCTGAGGGGTCGCGATTCATGCAGGGAAGGAAAAAAGGCGTCCTTGTTTCCGAAATGAGTGTCTTCCTGCGTGAGGGCATATTTATTTGCTGCGTACCCACCAGAACAGCCTCTGTGGCGTGTGTGTGCGTGCCAGACACAGAGCAAACTTATGACTAGAGATCTTTTAGACACCATATGTTTAGTCTATATCTATATCGGACACTTTCATACAGTTTCCTGGAAAGTAATAGCACTATTAAATCTCCTTTGCATTCTTAAAAGGATAGTTCCCCCAAACATGAAAATTAGTCATTTACTTATCGCTTTTACTGTAGTACATGTTATGATAAAAAAAATAAAATCGTTTTGGCCTCCTAATGCAATGAATCCCAATTTCCAACTAAAATTAATAATTTAAATGACTTTCAACGCCAACACTAATCAGCTTTTGTTCTTATTTATACAAACAATGATTACAGTGGCAGATTATTAAATAATATAGACTTATCTTTGTCTGAATTCTTGCTCAAAATAGTTATGACCCCAAACAGCTTCCCATAGTCGGTGATAAACTGATCAAATTTTATGTTTGCGATACAACCCTACGTATAGACAGCTCTGTACGTAGAGTTGTGTATCGTTTGAATTATATCAGTTCCAAATCTGATTCTGCTTATCGATTCTTTTAGATTCCAATAGGATTTAAAAATGAAGTCAAACATTTAGATGTCAAACACACTAATTATGTTCAGGTACGGGTCACAATAAAAGAGCAAAATGGCAGTGTTACTCATGTTTGCTTCTGTTAACACTCAATTAGGTTTAGGGTAGAGTTTATTGTGCTTTTTTCAAATGTAATAGAACTTTTAGCACCACTTACCGGACAACTGATGTTCATCTGTTTTGTGGGGAAAAAAATGGAACACTCACTGGATATTTCAGTTTGAAAGTGCAGTGCAATATAGCCTTGCTGAAACATTGTTACAGACATCTTTTTCCAATCGGCCTGGATTGGTTGCCAAATCAGATTTCAGGTGCCTTCCTGCTTAAAAGAGAAGAGATCATAAGAGCACAGTTTCTGCTAATTTATGCTGGAACTGCTGTTCTAAAGATATGTTTTCGCACTGCACTGGTATTTGTTGTGGTGCTAAAATTGTCTCGTTGTAGTGGGCAGATTGAGACATAATCTTGGAAAGCACACGGTGGGCAGCAGGCTCTCTCCATGCACTGATGACACACAACACCATGCTCAATTAGCCCTACAGTTGGCTTAATGACCGCTGAGAGTCAAAGACACGGTTTTGCAGGATGCCGGAAAGAGGTGTGAACCTGGACAGAGCATGATGTTGCCCAGTTCCCTGGGATTTCCCTTTCCAGTTCACTGCTCAGAGTTTCGGTGCAATGGATCATGTTGTTGTACATCAAGCCAAAAAGCATATGTATTGACACAATGCTCATATTTTTTTTAGATCTATTAATATTTTAAATATACTTAAACAACTTAAATAGGAAAAAATCTTGAATGGGGCTATTTTTAATAAATATTTCGAAATATTAATACTAGGCATATTTTTTTTAATTATTATTATTTCTTAGAAAAAACTGTACAAATGTCTATTAATATTTGAAAAACATTTTTGGGAAAAAAAAGTAATGTGGGACATATGCATCATAAAAAGGACTGTGGGTCAAGGTTAGGGTTTCTTAAAATATCTGATAATTTGACTATTTATGGCAAGTCAAGATTAATTCAGGTTTATGTAATCTAGTGTGACCCCAAAAACCTTGATAAACCATAATTAAGATAAGATGTAAAGTTTTTTTTTTTTTTTTTTTTTTTATATATATACAACATAAATACTAACGTATTTCTAAGATCTTTTCACATGATTAATAATTTGATTTTAAAAAGGATTTTTCTTTTATTCATCATGGACACTATTGTTTGTCATTGCTCCAAAATAAACTTAGCCTTAAGAGGTGGGGATTCTTCAAATAATTGTGTTTCAAGTTGATTTTTAGTGGATGCAATAAAAAATTCTTCAGCCGTGTTCAACAAGCACAGCGTTGAGTTTCTTTGTGTTGATGGACTGTTGTACCTCTCCATTATTAGCGGGTATTTTCATGGCCAAGAGCAGCTTGCAGTGAGCTCAGAATGACGTTTCCTTAGAGATGAGAAAATGGACAGATGGAGGGTTTGGATGCTGTTGGCTCAATTAGCGCACATTTCAGTCCCGCTGCAGCTCTGTGTTGCGGACAGCCAGTCCCAACCTTTTACGATTACGGGGTTCCAGCCAAACAAGGGCCAGCCTGAGAGATCACTGAGCTTCATGCAAAAAGAACTGCCATTTTTTTGACAGCGTGTTATTCACGCAGAATGGCGAAGGTGTTAAATGCTGCAGAGTGGGGGGACCCTCTGCTTGAGAAGGACGACGCTTCTCCCTGACTGTGATTAGCACTTCCCTTTGGGATGTAGACAAATTCAAGCACACCCCTAAGTTGGATAAACGGTTTAATTCAAGTCTTGCTGTCAAGCGGCAGAAGGACCTCAGCCCTCGTTAATTTATTGTCTGTTGTTGATGCCGCGGGAAGATGGTGGAGCTCTGGGAGTTATAACTGCTCCCTAATAACCACGCAGCAGGGAAATGATGTTCCTCGGTGTCCTGACCCCAGACCTCGGGAACGCCACTGGGATCACCTTGCTATCATTAACACAGAAGCTGAAATTCACAAAGGAGACTGGACTAACAGTGATTCGCTTCCTTCCTTTAATTCTTCCATGTGCTCCTTACTTCTGTCAGCCCAAATCGATGGGCAAATCTCGATTGTCACTCTCTCAACCGGCTTCACAGGCTGCGGGGCTGGAGGTCACGGCCCCCATCGATCCGTCAGCCTGCTTGCCGTCTGGCTCACTGATGGATACGGTTCCCCCAGCTTGGACGAGAGCTCTGAGAAAGAGATTTGTCCCCACTTCCCCAGCTTGTGTTTAGCTTTAGGCTTCCACCATCAGCACATATCTCAGTTCTTCCATTTTATTTTTTCGAAACACTCTTTTTTGTTCTCATAAACAATAGCTGTCGGCATGCCAAAGGTGTGTCAGCATCAGTATCATGTGGTATCATGTTCACGCTATGGAGCGCATTGTTGTAGCATGTTGGTGCTCCGCCCAGAAGGGTTCAGGAGGAGTTCAGAAAGGTTGGACTAGATGTAGACATTGTGCGACTTCGTGGTTGGGTTTCATGTAGCATGTGGCACTGAGCTGTAGTCTGTTACACTGGAGCTGATCTGGCTGTGTTTATTTCCCTGACATCCAACCCTCAGCTTAACCAATAACAGCTGACAGCTGCTGCATATCTGAGCCCTGAGGAGTTCGGAAGGGTGAAAAGGTTTGATTTTAGATGAAATGTACTTATAGGTAATGTAATGTGAAATGCTCATAATGCAGTTCACAGTTAATGGATAGGTCAATTACATATGAGTGTCCATGATAAAGAAATTCTTCAAAAATCTAGTGGAAAACATTTTTAAAGCAATGGATAATTCTTAATTCCAAAATATTAAGTATTCCACCCCTCTTGACAGATTTTTTGCTCCCACTTTATATTAAGTGTCCCTAATTTCTGTGTACTTACATAGTAACTAGATGTATACCTAGTATGTACATACAGTGTAAGCACACATTGGTACATAAATCGACCTCTATAATAGCTACAATTATGTAATAACCCACTAAAGGTTATGTGTAAATACAAATGTGCTTACCATGTAATTACTCTGTTGTTACACAGCAGCAACCAGTATGTTAGGCTTTACATATACATTATGGTTGGTGTCCAGAATATTACACTCCCTGAGGAGTTAGCATGTAAGTACAGTGGTATTACACCAACTCTAGATCCAACTCCTTCCACTTCACATATCACTTATATCTACCTGTTTCCACCCCCCGGATCCCATTTCCACCCTAAATCTTCATTCTTTGGATCAAATTTTTCCAATTACTCTTATACATATTGTTACATATGTTCTGTTACACAAGTACCTAATGAAGTGAAATAAAGTGTTTTTACCAATGTCCTGTTACACATTTGTACTTACACACAACATTCTGAGGTTTGTTAAATGTATGCCGTTAGAAAAATATTACAGCTGCAGATACTACTTACACTGTGGTTACACACTACATACATACCTAGTTACTATATAAGTACACAGGTATTAGGGCCACTTAATATAAATTAGGAATTACCATTGGTGTCAAACCAACTTTGATTTGGTTGTTTGAAATAATCGTCATCCTTTTAAATACTTCTTTTACTGAAACATTCATACATTATTAATAAAGCATTATTTGTATTAGTTTCCTCATTGTATTTTCATTAACAGGATTCTTTAATTAGAATAATTTCAATAATCGTTTTAGTTATCAATGCTCATCCCTGTAGACTGTGAATTGGGAACATTCACCCCCACCTTCTCTGTTAGTGTCATTTCACTATACCGCCTGCTCACAGTGGCCAGAGAGTTTCACTTTGATCCTGGCACACCTTTGATTCCAAACCCTTTAGAGAGCAGTATTACCCCGGCAAACAAGAGACGTCAGAGCATGCACGTAGAGGTGCTTGATAGTAGCTTTCTGCTAACAGGAAAGGTCTTAAAGACATAGTTTGACCAAAACTGGAAATTATCCCATCATTTACATTGAAGTACATGGGTAACCAACAGTTTTTGGTCCACATTGTCTTCCATAGTATAGTATGAAAATCAATAGGGAGCAGAAACTGTTTGGTTACCCACATTATTCAAAACAGAAATTGAAAAACTCATACAGCAACTTGAGTATGAACAAATGATGACAGTATTTTCATTTCTGAGTAAACTAACTCTTTAACACATTTTCTGGCACTTTTTCCCCACTTTTGGTGGTCTGGACTGGAAAAGTTGGCTTCACATCAGCCCTGTAATCTTGCTGGTGTCGAACCAGGAACCACAAACGTCAATGAGCAGGTGATGGAATAATATGCTCACCAAATAACTGATGTTAAAAAAAAAACCTCTAACCTGTTAAAATCAACAATGCCGTCCTGGAATCAATTGCACCCTGTTGCATTGCAATACTACTCCAGAATCATCTTAAACACTGCTGCTGGGGTTTGTTTTTAATCTCTGGGGGTTTTCTTGTGCTGCTCCTCATGTGTCTGTTCTGGCTGCCAATATTTGGTAGAATTCAAGATGTTCTTCCTGGTCGAAACTATTGCTAGTTGCCAGGCCAGCTATACTGTACTTTCAGTCTTTCATAAATCCATCCTCACTATCCCAGACACTTTAGGTTTCTAATCCTTATTTCCCTCCACATGAAGAGATCCTCCTTGAGCTGGTCCAAAACCACCATACTTGGTTCTCACTGGTGGAACAAACTCTTGATAAATGGAAAATTTTTTCCACAGCTGTGTTCCAACAAATTCTAAAGACACATCTTCAGAATTTATTTACAACAGATATTAAACAGAGTACTTCGGAAAAAAAATCTGCTCATTTTATTTACTGCTGTGCATCTGAGCATCCTGAATATCAGCTCCTGCGTATAAAATAAATTAATAACATAATGAAATTTATTCATACAATGACTCTATAATAATATTTTAGTATTTCTCTGAGAAAAAAAAAAAAAAATTAATCTCTTTCCCTACAAAACGGGTAAAATTAAAAATTTGCAGGAAAAAAGAAAAAGAAAAGCTGTAATATCACAGAAAGGACTCATGTAGACCTTTATGACTGTGTCACAATCAGAACACTATGCTCATCAATTGTCAGATAATTTGACATTTTTATAAAAGGGCAAAGTTAAATGAGGTGGTAAAATGTAACATGATGTGACTTATAAATTAATAATGTGTTTTAAAAAAATCACTATTTACCTTGAAATTGAATATTCAAACGCTTTTCAAACGAATATTAAAGTCTTTTTTTAAAAGGTTTGAAGGTATTTTACCACATGACGCATGAATACAAAGAGCATAGTTCTAAGAACTTGGCATGTGAATTTTAAAATAGCCCAACCCCCCTCACCCCTTTTTTTTATGGCACCATTTATATGCCATTGACCCATGCGTAAAATATCTCAGCCGTTATTTTAGCAGTAACACGATATTGTTTGTAATCATAGTAATTTGAAATTATTATGTTGTATTATGTTCCATTTTTGCTGTAAGGCGTAGCTCAGCATGCATCAGGCGTTCTCATCCGATCCCAGGAATAGCCATTAACATGATTTGTGCACTTTATTGTAAGCCAGTTTCGTAAGAAAGCATCTGCTAAGAACATAAATGTAAATGTAGACGTGTCATGTACAAGGTCATGAAAAATGCATTACCTCTGTCGGCTAAGCACTCGCCCTTTTCATCAACGTTGGCCGCCTCAACGCTCTGTAAGAAATCTAAAATAGCCCTTGAAAGAGAGAGGCCCTATTTTCCCTGGCTCAGAAGCTAGAAGCAGAAGAATGATCTTTTAGATAGTTTACATATTCTTTCTATGCATTTTCCATTTCCATTTTTTTTTTTTTTTTGCTATCGTGATAGACCTCTGATCTCGCTTCATTACTTTTCATGAAAAGGTTGCGCCCTGTGATCTGACTGAAACAGAAACCGAGGGGAATCCACGGGGATCCATTCTCACTCTGTCACCTTTCACAAAGAAAAACACAGCTAATGCATGACTACTACATGAAAGGGCAAGAAGAAGAGGACGAGTCTGGTGACAACAGACGTATCTCCTAGCCAAGTCTGTCATGTCATCGCTGCAGAAGAGTGTTTGGGAAAGAAAACCTAAGCAGACCCTGTTGGGATGGCGGTGGGGGTGCGGAGGAAGGGGATCCTGGGAAATGGGCGGTAGTTGTGGCTTCGGTTACTTGTGTTTTGGCCCTCTCCGCCCAGGGGGCTGCACCACACTGCCACCGTCTTCTACTCCTGTGGGCGTTTCAGACACACTGATCCAGTCGCCTCAATAGGCTCGGGTTTCCCGTTTCCCCGCTGGCCGATGCAGGCCGCAGATAACTTTGTCTCTGTACTTGTATCTTTTATCTCACATCTGGGAGTCTTGCCTGGGAGCAGGATGGTGACTACAGTGCCTGCTTTGTCTCAGCCCTTGTCATTACAAGGCTCAGGTTGCGGGCGGAGCTGGCGGACCTCCACCTGAGCTCGGGAGCTGTCCCATCGCGCGCACTCCCGAACATTCTCGGCCATCGGGTTTTTGGGGGGCGTAGCCTACCTGCCACAGGTTAAAGTGAGGGGGGAAAACACACGGGTCTTGATGACTAGGCAAGTTCTGATGGTTATCTTAGAAATTATCCCTCTGTAATCGGTAAGAAAGAATGTTGCCTGAATGTTTTGGGTGGATTTCACTGCACCTCCCATCTCGCCATGCTCACGTACATCCGGAGTCTCCAGACCATTATTTCCTCTGTATGTTTAAAAGCCCTCTGATAAATTTACAGGAAAAAAAAACTGTAACTACTTTCAGTGAGAAAAGGCCATAGAGTGTAATATGCGGCTTCTTTGCTTAAAGGCTTGGCACACCTATAACTGTATACTTAATATATGATAGAAGTGACATAGTTAATACACTCTCAGAAATAAAGGTACCAAAGCTGTCACTGGGGTGGTACCTTTTCAAAAGGTACACTCAAATATGTACACTTTAAGTACTAACATGTACCCTAAAGGTCCCGAAAAGGTACCACCCCAGTAGAAGCAGTTCAAACATGCATTTTAGAATATCATATAATAGGAGAATATCACATTCTCATTCAGGATTACTGCA
>JAUCMU010000013.1:10949791-10976661 GCA_032275025.1 Enteromius treurensis
GAATAGATTAACGGCAATATTTTTTTTATTGTGCGATAAGAGTCTTGCGTTAACGCCGATAACGGCCCACCACTAATATATATATATATATATATATATATATATATATATATATATAAAATAATGCAATAATATTAACTAAATAAAAAAATGGAGCATAAACAGAAAATGGAGCAAAAAAAAAAAAGGATAACAAAAGTAGAATCTAGTGCTGTCAAATGATTAATCGCTATTAATTGCAACCAAAATCAAAGTGTTTTGTTTACATAATGCGTACGTATACTGTGAGCATATTTATTATGTAGGTATATATAATTACACACACATACAATATATATTTTGTAAATATGTTTATATTTAATTTAATTTTTAAATATATTTCATGGATAAACATAACATATTTTTATTAAATATAAATGTTTGTATTTTTATATACATTATAATTATTCACAGTATACACACATAAATTATGTGAATTTGAATGCAATTAATCACAGTTAATCATTTAACAGCACTAGTAGAAACTAAATCATTTTCTAAAACGGCATCTTAATTTAATGTGTGGTGTCATGCAGGGACTGTACTTCTACTTTTAGTGCATTACATTTTTACTAAAAAAAAATAAAATTACAAATTACATATAATCTAGTTGTTACAGTTAACCACTTAACAGCCTTTTACTTTATTTTTATAAATTACCGTACTGTTTTTCACAGTTTGTCTCTCTCTTGCAATTAATCAAATTTTTTATTCACTCAGTACACATACAGTATATATTATGTACACAAAGACAATTATGTCTTGGTTACCCAGCACTAATAAAAATGTCTTTTTTAATTTACAGTTATCATTATGGACAAATTTCTTTTAGGTTATCAGTAAAACTAGAATATCAATCAGAAATAAATCCACCCAAACATTGACAATGTTTGGGTCAAAGAGATCTATAATACCTAATGAAAGCTAACCATTAGCTTTTCTGTTCATCTCAATAGCTCATCTCAGTCTCATCTCAATCATCTGAGCAGTAAAGATATGTTGAGATATGAGTTTTATCATATCTCCTGCTCTTTTGTCTTTTGCAGACATTTTGAAATTCTTTAAGCAAAGAAGCCGCATATTACACTCTATGGCCTTTTCTCACTGAAAATAGTTAGCCACAGGTTCATTCTGGGTTAGCGCGTCACGTTGAGGATCTTTTTAAAAACCTCAAGAAAAGCACAGAGTGGTTTAAAGAACAGCGGTTAGTGCTTTTAAGGGGAAGAATCCAGCGCAAGATGTTTGACAGAGTGGGACGGCGCTGAGGAAATGGCGGTACTCATGGCGAGAAAGAAAAGAATACATCAAGCCCTTTTAAAAGAGGCCGGACAAGATGAGAGCGGCCGAGTGGATGAGAGTCCGTCACCCAATCCTTCTCCTGCGGACCGGGGCGGGCTTATAACGCTATTACACTGCACTTTGCTAATGGTGTTAAAAAAGACAAAGAGGGCAGGTCAGGGAGAGTGGGACGGGTGATACACTTAGCTTTAGAGTGCATGGCATTACCATCATTTTCTGTTTGATGCCCTCTGACAAACCCAGTCCCTTTTACGCCGAGAGGCAGAAACCCGAGAGCAGCTCTTTTGTGTGTTTGTTATGGGAGTGACAATTAGGTGGAGGGCATTACTGTGTGTGTGTGTGTGAGACGAGAAAGACGTTTACAGGCTTGTATGCTTGTTTAGTTTTACATGCATGTGTACACACGTCAGCGCACGAGCATCTTGTTTGTTTGTTTGCGATGCCGTATTTTCTAAGACAGGTGTTTACTCACCCCATGATGAGAAAAGCAGCATGTTATCACACTGTGAAGAAAAGCGCTCACAATCACACAGCGCGGGTCCCAGCAGCCCCCTAGAGGACGCAACACGCACAGAGAGTGGATTTCATTCCCTTTAATCGCAGTAATCTGGTACCATGCCATGAAATACACACTTCACACCACCTGAAAGTGATTACATATGGCTGAGGTACAGTAAAAATGGTTAATGTTTTCAGAATATATAGAAAGAAGTATCTTATGCTGAAGAGATTAGACAGCTGATTCCTCACAAATACTGCTATTACAATTATACAATTGCATATAAAACAGTGTTGCATGATCTTTCAGAAATCATGCTGATAATTATTCTAAAAGGCTGATTTGCTGCTTAAGAAATCTTTCTTATTATTAACAATGTTAAAGCATAATATTGCTGTGGAAAATGTGATTTTTTATTTTCTTTTTCGTAAATATAATTTGTTTTGTAAATAAAAGCAAGTGTGTGATTAATCAGGAGAGCCGACGCTGTCCATCAAAATTATGATTGCTCAAATAAGCAGGCAAAGTCAGAAGCCAGGCAAGCTGATTAGACAGCCGATAACCCCAGGGGTGTTTGACTGAATTATGGCCCCACACTTTATATTTTTACACACAGCTGAGACTATGTATTATATTTTATTGTTATTTTATATATTAAAATTCTATGTATACAGTATGTGTTTAATTACTGTATGCAGTGAGATATGTTTGTGTATATACATAACCTTTTATATAAGCAAATATTATCTCATAGGGATTGGGTTTGTAATAATAATCATTTTAAAAGGTTAGGATGAAGTGTGCTGGTATTGTGTGATTAAGGTGCCTTTTCAGTTTCCTCTTGTTTTCTAGAAGTGTGTGCCTGAGAAATCCTTGTTAATCTCTTTTGTCTGCCATAACCACTCATAAAACTACTGCTGTTATTCTCCACAAACATGTTAGCTACTTTTTCCTTTCCATAACCTTCCAGATAGATTGCTATTTTATGAGATTTAGAAGGAAATAAATAGTTTCTTTATTCAGAGGAGCTTGTATTTTGGGTGAGATAGTGTGTGTGTGTGTCGTGGGTGGTTTTGTGTTGTTTTAAGCATTGTGCGTGTTGTTGAAGGTGTGTATTGGTTTAGGCAGTGTGTGCTTTTTTGGGGGAGACGGTGAGGGATAAAGACTGGATGCAGAGTGGCTCTCAACAGGCATCTGCAGGTACGAGAGAGAAGTTTTTTAGCTGAGCCATTAAATCCCAGAAGCCTCATTACACTCGCCGTCAGAGCTCACGGTGACGAAGAGATCCAAACCCGCATATTTAAAATAAATGGCAGACATCCTCAGCTTCTAATAATAGTATTTATCGTAAAGTTAGAGAAAAGATCGTTTAGAGGGAATGGGGGGGGGGACAAAAAACGGAAATACAGTGGCGTGCAAGTGTCTGAGACCAAACTGGGATTCAAAATCTGAATTAAATCTGAAGTTTTAGTATTGAAAAATACATCAAAAAAGAAATCCTGTATAAATAATAAATAGGTTGTATTTTTTTTTGGGTGTGTGATTTTGTTATTTTTGGATATTAGGCATATCTTGAAAATGCACTTGAATTAAAATGAATAAAATTAGATTTGTATTAATATCATGTGTTATGTTATCATTGTTATTCAAGGTGCAAAAAAAATTAACTGTACAACTGAACACTTGCTAACTGTGTATAAATGTAAAGCATAAACCGACATGTCCACAGGTGACTTGGTTTTTAATCCATCTTGGGTCACTTCCCCCACCCCAGTTTTCATCCTTTTTCATTGCTCCTGTCCTGTTAGGGTTGATATAGAGGGACAAAGCCCAATAAGAGAATTTGCGTAAAAAAGATTATAATGCATAAACGCAAGGTAGCTGAAGTGAGGTAGTGAAGCCACCGTGTGTGTAAACATCCTCCATTAGCAGCCCATTAGAGCCACGGTACAATGACAAACAGTATCCCAGCGCAGCTGCTCTCTGAGCACGCTTTTGATGATAGAACACAGATTTGTTTTCTGTCCTTTCATTTGCTGGACTGCACTGGTCACTTCTATTTTCTCCCACCATCTTTTAGTGGCTGAAAGGTCTTACAAAGCAGGCAGAGGCATAAAAATGTAATTAAACAGAGGGGCGTAGTGTCGCAGCGAGGACGGGTGCTTTTATCTAACAGTGGTCCAGAATAAATAAGGATGCCGCATGAAGAGGTGGTGAATGTGTAAATGGATCTTCCCAAAAAGCACACAGCACCTGGAAAATTACACACAAACCTGCTCACCTGAACGTATAACTAGACATTTGTGTTAAAGAAGGAGCACAAAACAACTATTACTTTTCCTCTCACAAAGGGCACATGTGTTTTGTCCCCTGGGTCTTCTGTTCTATTCTTCTTCTTTTTTGGTTTTCTCAACCAAACCCCCCCCCCCAACTGACAGTGTTTTTTAACCCTGGCTGAATGTCAGCTGGGATAACGTTTGCATAAATGCTGTGATAGAAAAATTGCTCAAGCAGAGTTGGAATAACAGGAGAGATTGCGGGGAGATGTGGAGGGAGGAGGGGGCCATGGAGGTCTCGGCGTCTGCCTGACACAAAGAACAATAAACATGTTCCACATGGGGAGAAGTGGTCCGCAGACCAAGCCCAAGCTGAGCATGTGGAAATGGGTGCCAGACCCAGATCCGTCGGCACAAAGGACCATTCTCAAACACATGCACACAAACATGCTAAACGCTTGCCCTCTTCCCCTGTTTGTTATAAACACGGTATGAAATGTGCCGCTAAACCCATGACACCAGAACTAACCTGCCATCATAATCAAAACTCATGCGGGCCCAGCACATAGCCCTGCGGCATGCCTGAGGTGGTGATGCGTTTGAGGCAAAATTACCTCTGAAGTGTGTGAGGCTTGTGCCAGGTTATTAGCTGGCTCTGTTTGCCTTAAACTATTATGGCCAGGTCATTGGTTAATTGCAGAATAAACGCACATATTAGCTTAGGCTGCAGCTCAACTAAAGGTTCAGGACAAAAAAAAACAACAACAAGAACTTTTAAACATGGGCCAAATTCACAAAACCTTCACAAACTCATAATTTCTGTTTGACCTGGCAGGGCGTGGCAAGCTTTAGCATCTGCTCTGTGGCAAAATTTGGTGCAAAATATAAGGAATCGTTTGGCTTAGAGTATATGAGGTTCTGTATAGGAAGAACATTATCTAATTTCTCTCTTCTTCCAGATAGTTGGGCTGTCCAGTTGCACTCAACCCCAGCTTTTGGTGGTTGGTGTGACACAATCCATAGATCTTTCATTTATAAAAAACACTTTTCCACTTCATTAGTCAGATTCTGAAATTTGCAACATTGCTTGAGAAAGATGCGTTTAATAGTCTTGTAGTCGAAATGACTTTGTACCAGCCAGGCGCCTATAAATACTATGATAAATCATGGATTCTGTCGTACTGTATCTGATCTGTTTGCTTGGTTTTAACCTCTTCCATTAAAGATGCTTCCTGCTATGGGCCTGGAATACAGACTCTTCTACATGCAAACATTTGCTAAAGGAAGTTCTGAAATCTGGATCTGAGGCTCTCTGTTGGCCAGACGCTGCTGTAAATCACGGCACTTCAAACCCTTCTTTGACCGCACCGCCAGGAAAGTTCACCCAGAGAGTCACCCTCCTTCTAAACACGCCAAACAAGAGTGGTTTGGTCTGATTAATTGAAGTCCCATGGGGATGATAGCGGCTGAAGAATCCAGAGATAGATTTCTGCACACATACATTCCTCCAGATGGGAAGAGAAAGAAACTTAGCACAGGTTTTTCCACCAAAGGCACACATCACAATTTATTTTAATTAGGAATTTTGGAAGCAATCAAGGACATATTTAACAAAACAAAGTACATCAGAAGTTTATTACATGGTTATACTGCACGGTTCAGTGGTTCTTTGCTTTACCATAATTCCACAATTTTCCTACTACATCAGCAGCTGCATAGTGTTCTAAAATGACTATATCTCCTGTGTGATTTTTCTTGCTTAGGAGAAAAGAGTAAAAGAAAAAGTTATTTGTAAACCTAAATAGGGTCTTTTTGGCATTAGGCTGTAAAAGCTTTTGGGGTTCTAACTGGATTGTAGACATGATGAAAATATCCCACTGTGAAAGGGAGGCTATACAGCTCATTTAGAGCTGATATGAGATCAGTTGTTGATGTAGCAGCGGAGGAAGAGTTCAGGGAGGTCTGATCGGGACTGTGCTCTGAGGACTCGAGGAGGAAGTAGACCAGTGACTACAGTGTGATTGATGAAGCGAGCTCACCTAACTGCATGCATTAGCTCTCTCTAAACATTCTGGGCTCACTTATTGATATTTCCATCTGTCATCTCCCCCCACCTCCACCAACCCGTACCCACCAGCCACCGGCTGTAGGGTCATTTTTTATACCGAGATACTTTTGAATCAAAGGGAATGACGTGTTGCCTCAGTGTGTCGGATCATTTGGCCGACTCCTCCGGATTTAATGACATCTGGGAGTGAAAGGGGGGACGGGGCATTGATATTGATTTGTTAAGGCGTAATGCACCGTATGAATCTGAAAGAGATATGCCTGACCCGCGGAATGTGTAGTAATGATAACGCACTTTGCATTAAAGGAGCGCTAACACGTGTTTTTATGGCAGGGTGATTAAATTTAGAGCTCCGTAAACATCAGGAGGGTCCTATGGCGGAGTTCTGCTCCCATTACTCTTCGCTCGGCTCTCGATATCGTTTACTGGAAAGCCGTGATTAGAGGCAAAATGACACAAAAGCACATAACAAGAAAATAAGACAGAGTACACGCATCTCCGTAGAGAACGAAGTGTTTTCCCCTGCCAGGGAGAGAAATATAGAAGTGCTCTTTGCTGAGGCGGTATGAGATGAACATGGGTTGTTTTTTTCAAGATGTTTTATTGAGTTTGTTGGATACAAGGCGAACTTAGACAACACCAGTTATGTACTCCAGGGCTGCATTTCCCAAAAGCATCGTAAGCTTAAGTACATCGTAGACTTGTTGAAATCAATGAAGCTACGAACAACTTTTGGGAAACGCAGCCCAGGACGTTGATCATATAAGCATGGGGGTTTTAAGTATTGCTGATGGCCAAAGAAGAAAGTGACACAAAAAATTGGAGAGAGGGATAAAGTCATGCAGTTTGAAGGGGGTTGTTCTCTGGGCCTCAGTGATAAGGCAAGGAGATGTCTGGAGGAGCTTCAGCTTTAGCTTGTGCTGCTACAGCTGGTGTTTGGCCTGGCTTGGCCCTTTGACAGTAATTCCAGACCTAGACTAGCTGTCATCTGATGCCAAATCTCACTCCAAACCCCCCGCCTACTGCCCCCTCACCCCCTGGCCCCAGTCCTGCCCTCTCTCCCCTCAAAGACCTCCGAGAAAACAGAGCCGTGTGATGTTCTGATTCATGTACACAACACTCACAGTCGCCAAAGTGAAGCATCTTTTGAGTTTTCTTTGTTTATCATGTGATTCGCTTTTATAGTTTGTAAAAGTATTTGGTTTTTATTCCAAAAACTTGCCTCCAGATCATAGTTGTGGTCCAAATGCAAAGACTTTTCTAAAAGGTTGGCAATTTTATGCTGCATGCTGAGAAGTCTTCTTTTAAGCCAAATTCAAAAGCCAGCACTTTTTTTTTTTTTTTTTAGAGTTTAGTGAGAAACTAAATGAATTAAAAGTAAATAAAATTTTGAATTATAATGAAAAAGTCAGGTGGTAGAATCTTTTATTGATGCATAGAAAAGTAATGTTTTAGCAGCTGTGTCAGATGTTCTTGCCTTTCGGCTGAAGCCTTCACACTGTGGACAGTTCACAGTTCAAGTTCACACACAAACATGTGTCTACAATGCATCATTTTGTTTTTGTAAGTTGAAAATCACATGTACAATTAGCTAAGTATAAATCCTATTAAAATGAGACTGGTTCACATTTTAAGTCAGCATCAGCATAATGATATAATCATGTATTATCTTTTTACAATCATATTAACGAAACTGCTATTTGTCTGTAAGATCCAAGTAATGTGAGGCAACTAACAGAATTAGCAGAAAAACAAATTGGAACTTTTATCAGAGTTGGCTTGCATATGTGTCAGGATCAATTAGAAAATACAGATATTTTAACCTTTAATGACAGTGCTAGGTTAATTCAGGTTGTAAAATGTCAAGTGGTGCGACTGCCCTAAAACATGTGTATATTCATGAATAAATAATTTATGATTCTTGAAAAATACTTTTTCATGCTGTTATTTTATGAAAACAATAGATGTAATGGAAATATTGTATTACTTTTTACCTTTATGGTTAAACTACATGACATGCTTTTTAATATATTGTTTTATTCTAGCATTGTCTGTATTTTTATAAAGCATGAGTTGTTGTTTATGTAGGACGTTTCAAATCTGTCATTTATGAGATTCCATTCCAGTATGAATGTAGGCAGGTTTTAGCACAGACCTTTTGTGTGTGGGCTTTTGTTGACCCTGTGTGTTTCTTTTGATTTCATCTTGTCTTTGTTTCACTTTGATATTCTCTTAAATTGGATGAAGCACCCTGATATGGCTTCTCATAGTGTGAACACTTGATTTGAGTTTGCTGTCTTATGTTCTGTAGTGTCTGTAGTGAAGGGGGCTGCTTTGATGGTTTGGAAGATGGAGGATGGAGCAGGTGTGTCAACCTTACTGGTGACAGACCATTAAAGTCTCTCGGCTGGAGCCGTTAGATCTTATTCATGTAATCTTCACACTGTGGACAGAAAAAGAGGATCTGAAGAACTCAAATTCACACACACACACATGTTCACGTGTTCATGTGTTTTGCTGTGTCTGTGTCTACAATGCATTCTGTTTCCTTGTCAACTGCAAGGCTTCATATCAGTATCAGTAAATAAAAAGTCTTCATAAAGAAAATAAAAGACGGTCACACGTGTGGCTTAAGGGTAAATAAACTGCCTTGAGGGTGAGTAAACGGACAGAATTTTAATTTTCAGGTGAACTATCCCTTTGAGTCTCCGAATGCTTTTTAGTCCCTCTGCATTCGACTGCACATGAAGTCACAGTTCCACCGAAGTAACTGCAGTTTCTGCGTCTCGAGTCGTACCTTCCTGCAGGTGCTCAATTTGTGTCTAAATTGCCCCAGCCAGCAAACTCATTTCAGAAGAGCTGGGCTGAAGCCAGACCATGTGAAAACCCTTAATGAAGTGGCTTTCTCTCTCTGAACCCCTGTCAATCTCTGCTCATCCACTTCCACTTGGTCATTCCAGTCAGTTTGGCCCTTAGCGCCAAGTCCCCCTCAACCAATCCCATCCTGTCACATACAACATGGAAAATATCTGCACTATGAGTGACAGGAGCTGCTAGCAATTTCTCTTTCGAGTTTTGTGTTAAAAGATGTTGCGTTCTCAATCTTCGGCCTGTTGTTGTAAGAACTTCGGCAGTTTTGTAGATCTCAACTAAGTTGTTTGTCTTTTTTTCCTCAGATTCTTGCATGGCGAGTACACAGTGGAGGTGGCTATCAATGACTACCTGGACATCTACTGTCCACACTACGAGGACCATCTTCCTCAGGAGCGCATGGAACGCTACATCCTTTTCATGGTCAACTATGACGGCTACACCACCTGCAACCACCACATGAAAGGCTTCAAGCGCTGGGAATGCAACCGCCCGATGAGTCCGAACGGGCCCCTCAAGTTCTCAGAGAAGTTCCAGCTGTTCACACCCTTCTCTCTGGGCTTCGAGTTCCGCCCAGGCCACGAATACTACTACATCTGTGAGTAACCTCCTCCCTTTTTACTCTACTGTAATTCTTCAACTTCGAACCCCTCGTCTGCGTTTTCCTCGTACCAGGTGTCAGTATGGCCCCAGGGTGCAATCATTCATTGAACGGGTGGTTCTTGGGTTACAGGAACTGGGGTGTAGAGGGTAAAGGAAGACTCGATAAGGACACGCAGACTTCACAACAACATCTGATCAATAACATGTGCCACACGGTTCAGTCTGCTGAAACCTGTTATTTGGTCTCTAGAGACATATGGCTGAATGCACAAATAAAATACATGCCAGTCAATCTTTGGTTAATGCCATAAAGATATGGTTTAGAGAACTGAAAATTGCACGGTGCACATCTTGAATATACATGAAATAAATCTGTGGCGCACGGTGTTGTATATTGAGCAAGGTATTGTTTGTAAATGTAGTCGTGTTTTACCAGGGCCAACAAAGAGTAAGAGAAGTCTCCTGAAGTTTCCCTGATTTGACATTGCAAGAATAACACTCAATTTATGATTCCCTCAAGATTTTGTTTGTTTCTGAGGGACGATTTTCTTGATTTGATGAAGATTAAAGAAAAGGGTCACCACCTAATAAAAAAGTAATTCATTTAAAAGACATATATTTCTTGCTGATATAATTATAATGAAACTTTATTTGGAAATACTACTTAATGCACATTTCTTTATACCATATTAAGCCTAAAATGTGTGTTAAAGTCACTGTTGATGAGGATTTTATGATATTTAAATAATATCTGCCTTCAAATGCGAGATATCAATGTACTTAATTATACTCACAATTAAATATACTTCAGTATATCTTTAATTTTTAATCTTTAATAAGTATACAATTATACAAGTATACAATTGCAGGGTATTTTTGTTAAGCACAGAAATATGTAAATATATTTGTAGTATATTTTGTCTGAAGTAAATGTATTTTAAATACATTTTAGGATATGTATTTTCCCCTAGATTATCACCATTTATTGATTCCAAACCTATATGACATAAAAGAGAAATTTAGCAGAATGTGCATGCTGTATGCAGTACAATTACAATTACCATAATAATTGTATTTTTATATTTATATATATATAAAACTGTATTTTTATGCAACTCATTGTATGCACTACTCCTTTTGTGTTCCAAGACTGATATAAGGCTTCTGGCAGATTTTTTTTTAAATTTTGCCTCAGAAGACTTGGAATATTAATACTTTTTTTAAAAGATTTGACAGCAGTTGTATCTGCACGTGCACGCCAACAAATAATGCTAAAGGGGTACCATGTGCATCAAAAAGTGACACCAAATGGTCCTGACCAAGCAGCAATATGCGATGAGCTGGGAGTGTGTACATGTTGGCCAGGTAGACCACTCTTTTTGCAGTACTAGCCACTTTAAACATATCGAAATGGTTCAAAAATCTATTATTACTGTCATTTAAATATCTGCTGTGCTCTATTGAATTCGTTAAATTCGTCATGTTTGGTGTAGTTGGAGCTGAATACATTTATTATAGCGAGTTGAATGTCTATATTAATCAGAGGAAAGTCCAGTTCTAGTGAAGTCCTTTGGGAGCAGGGTTTGGCAGTGTCCTGGTGTCTTTGTCTGATGAAAATGTCAATTTGTTGAATGGCACGTGCACTATTAGCTGTGCATTTTGCCACTCTGAGTGAGATCGGTGCAAAACCAGTTACCAAGGCCATCATGCGTAACTCTCCAAATTATGCCGATTGGTCAAATCATATTTAACAAAAGGATCCTGATGGGGGTAATTGCATCCACAGCTTCTGGGGTGCCAGCCATTACCATTTTTCAGATAACAACAGCTAAAAGCCATTAACCTGGGGGGAGAGTTTTTGGCTCGGGATGGTGCACGGATGACAGGCCTGACACCTCGTCCTCCGGAGTCGGCCCGCCCACCGTCAGACCTTCGCCCGGCCGGACGAATCGAGTGGGGTTTTGCTTTATCCTGTTGTTTCGCTCTCACTTGCATGACAGGGGGGAATTTGCCGGGGTGCATCTGTCCCTGTTTCACTAATGGCCTTGTGAAAGGTGTCCTTTGGCCTGATAAAAAGGGCTCCCGCTGGGCACAGGCAAAAGGAAAAGGCTCAGGGCAGCACGCAGGATGCATTAATGAGGCAATTTCTCCTCTTTTTTGTTTTTTTCCCCCCTTTTTTATTCTCACTTATGCTTTTTTTCTGTATATATGTGTGTGTGTGTTTATTCCAACTTTCAGAAGAGAGAAGGGACTTTGAGAGCAAAGTTTTCGTGTGATAAAAGAATCCAGCTTTTTATCCTAAATGAATACAGCTCATTAAGTAGAACAGCATGATTTTTACCACTCGCCATGCTTGCCGTGTCCCGGGCTGCCTTAGAACTGGCCCTGTGCCCTCAGAGCTCGGCAGTTCAGAGGTTTGGGGCTCGGGGGGACCCAACCTGTAGCTCAGCTCATGGCTATAAACCTCCCATTGTGTGCCGGGACACCTGATCCTGAAAGCATAGTCACACAAATTGCTCTTTTGAAAGCTAAAAGCACATTTGTCCTAATAATCGTTGAAGAGTCATTTCTAATGGTTCATGGCCATCTGTTGTATCTAACAGCCAAAGATTTAGAGGCCAGAAATACGGAATAGGCTTGAAGGTTTTCTGTGCTTACAGGAGTAGTATTACTTTTCACTGATCCAAAATGATCTAAATCTCATGGTCTTTAAGAGTTAGCTCATTTAAAAATAAAAAAAGTACAAAAAAAGTATTTAAAATACATCTATATTATACTAAATACAATCCAAATCTATTAACATTTCTAATTATTGAGCCAAAAATGCAATTAACTGTCACTATTGATGAGAATTACATGATCTTTTAATAATATTAGTCTTGCAAGGTATTTAAAGTGTATCCAAAGTATACTTCCTATTATTTTTCACATTAACATAATCAAATATGTTTCAGTATATCTTTAGTTGGACACAGTTAAAGAGCATCAAGGACAAAATTAATTGTTCCAATTTAGCACTTGAAGTATAACAGTTTAGTATAAAAGTACAGCTGCAGGGTATTTGCTGGGTAAATGTATTTGTAGCATACTTAGCATGAAATAAATGTATGTTCAAATACACTTAATTTTTCACTTGGGACCGTTTGCGCACTTCCAAACCTTTTGTTGGGCACTGGCAGATTATACAAAAAGGTATGAATGAGATACACGTTTGTCATAAGTTTGTTTGATATAGTTCCAAATTGCCATGATATTGTGCCTTTTTGACTATCTTTCTTCTGACAAAAAAACAGAAAATTACCGCAGATGAATGTTCGTTCTGCTCGTTTGCATACAGTGTAGGTGAATGGAGAATGGACAACATCAAGCTCTAAATGAGACAACAAAAATTAGCATAAAGGATAGCTCTCATTCACATTCAAATATGAAACATCAAGAATCATCAAGCCAGGTTTGAAATTGCCATCGATCACATTAATGCAAGTTTAAATGTGCTGAAAGTAGACAGGAGATTTGGTAGGTTCGGCAGACAGTAATGTTTGTATTTTCCTTTTAGACAAAGTTATTGTGTGGCTTTAGGACGCGTTGAATATAGCATATAGAGTAGCATAAGAGTCTACTTTTATGGGACTTTTGGTTATTTTTAAAGCTTGATAGCATAGCTTCAGTGTCAGTGAGCAGCTCACTGAAGAAGATGAAAATAGTTTGGGTGAGTAAGATTTTCATTTTTGAGTAAACTATTGCATTCATTTTAGCGTCATTCGTAAATATGCTGCTCGCTTGACCCAAAGCAGGCACAGGGCGTCTCAAGTGGGTATCGCTTTAAATATCATGGTTGTCCAGGAAATTGAGGTGGTGGGCGTCACAGAAATGTCGCCAAACCAGCGGGGCGTCCCAGACCTTCCTTCCATCCATGGGACGTTGTCATCACAGTTGCGAGGGGAAAACGGAGACACAGAAGAGGGTCAATCATAGAAAAAAGAAAGGAAAGAAAGAACCCAGGGTTCAAAGTTTGCACTCGAGGCCGGGTGTTTCTTATGCCTGTCCTGAGCTGTTTTTAACGCAGTCCGCCCTGTCGCTTGGTGCGAGACCCGCTATTGTGCACCTTTTGTTCCAGACAGCGGCCTGGGCTGAGAAGTACTTAGTCTGGCTATTCATCAGATGAGGCCGGCTCCTCCTCCAGAGAAGTGTTTGGCTACTATCAATATTGTTGCTGTCATGGCCCCTGGGGTTATGAGGCAAAGGGCTCTGCCACGGGGTTACCGGGGGGGGGTGACCGAGGCTTAGTTTGGTTATCCCACAACAATAGAGGATGTCCATCACCTTTGGGTCGACCCCTGCCTCGACCCACCGGAGAGGGTGACTGAGTGAATGGCAACTGTGACATTCTCACAGGCCTGTGTGCTTGAATGCAGCAAATGAGAATTTCAGAGACTCCCAACACACACACTCAGTAACACTCAGATAGCCCTCTGTCCAAAAATCTAAAACCTCTTTTGTTGTCACTTTTCTTCATACAGTATGTGCATATTGATCATAGCATAGTTTCATTTTTGGTGTGTTTATAAAGTTTGATTATTTCACCTAAAATGGTGAAATATGTCTTTTCTTAAAATGTTAAAATCTTATTTTAGGTCTTAGGTCCATTCTGGTTGATAGACACTTGTTTTTACATACAGTAATTTACAAAGTTTTGATATAATATTTAAAAAAGTTTTCAGTCTTTTTACAACTGACTAATACTGTATAGTTACCATATTAATGTACAGCACATGTTATATAAAACTACTTAAATACGTAAAAGGATTCTATTTGTACTATTGTTGCGTATATTCAAATAAAAGTAGTACAATGCTCCTTTTTATTACTTTAAAATGCAGAAAGGAACTGTCTGAATAACAAAGTGATTTTTGGTGTCCACTAAACTAAAATGTAAGCTTATGCTCTGATTTTTTGACTGCATGAGAACACCATGTGCCAATTTTACGTCCACACACTTAAGAACACCTGTAAGAGCTGAATTCACCCAAAAGAAGCTTTTGTGCACCACACATCAGCTCTCCATTAGCTGAGCCGCTGAGTGATTTGTGGTAATTGCTAAAGGAATTTTTATGTATCTGAAGAGCAGACAGAAAACTGTTTCATGGCAAAAATCGTGATTTGTTTTCCATTTGCGATCTTAAAAAATTAGCCAAAAATCCATTTGTGTGCTTTTGAAGGAGATAAGGGAAAACGAGCCAGAATGAAGTTACACTTCAATGGAGAACTGACTCAAAGTGCTTTCTCTTAGCCATGTGTAGTGAGCTTGTGTGTGTGTGTGTGTGTGTGTGTGTGTGAGGATGAGAGAGAACGGGTGAGTGACTCACATGGCAGAGTAATGGAAATGTGTTCATTGCTCTCCAGGCAGATGTTGTGTCTGGTTCAGAGAGTACAACAGCTCCTGGTTGCCATGGTGTCAGCAGACATGGCCTCACCAACGGGACTGAACCTTACGTGTGTTTACCATCAAAGCACCACATGGCCTTTGTCTTGACTCTTTCTATTTTACGGTGCTATAAAGCTCAACGGTGCGGTTTCTGAAATAAAAAGTAAAAATCTACCAGGAGGGATTAACTGAGTCATGCTAACCAAAATAACCTATATATGCACTAAAACTTTCTGGTTGGTGAGATTATTATTATTATTATTTTTATTTTATTTTTTTAAAGAAGTGTTTTATGCACACAACTGCGTGAAATATTGTGAAAGTTTAAAATATCTGTTTTTCATTTCAATATTTCTTATTTGAAATAAATATTTTATTATTATCAATGTAGAAAACTGAATAATGAACAAATCTATTTAAAAAATCTCACCCTAAACTTTTGTACTGTATATACAGGGTTGTTTATACATAGGTCAGCCATTTAGATATTATACTTTAAAGCCATTTCTAAATATATCATGTCAAATCACAGATTTATGGCTCTTTAATGAATATTAACAGTAATTGTCATTTTCTCCACAGCCTCACCACACCCCAACCTCGGTGGGAAGCCGTGTTTGAAGCTGAAGGTGTACGTCAAGCCTACGAGTAAGTATATCCCAGTGTCTGCTCTCTGTCCATTGGTTTTATTTATGGTCATACTTGCAAATCAATACCAGGAATCTCACGTCCCAGTCCTCGTGTCCAGCTTGATTTAACCCAGCAGGTCAACCCTGGGAATTCTAGGGACACCTGTATTAACTCCAGCGATGGGTGAAATGCTTAGCTTGGTGTAATTTATCTTTAGGAACTTCGTTCCCATCGCTATAGACCTCCACTGATGACTGAGACAGCTTGTTTTATGGGGCTGAAGGTTTTATGGGGCCGATCATTCATGATACCAGAAACGGTGGAGAGATAGTGTTGCCCCTCAGGGGCGCTCTCTGTAGGAAGCTATTCATCTCACATAGGCCAGATAACAATCAAAAACGTTGACCTGCAACTAATCAAGCTAAGCAGGTCCGGACGCTAAGAGACCTGCAGGGGTTCCCACACACGAGCCACCGACACCAGGATACCCTGCAGTTAAACAGAGGCTTCGGTTTGTTTAACCCCTCATCACAGGTAGACGTGCCAGCTATGGGTAACACCGCTTAAATGTTTTTCCCTCATGACATGTCAGACACGTCCAGAAAATATGTTCGCTAAGCCGGGATTTAATATACAGCCTTTGCATGTGTCTCATCTAGACCTGCTCTGTACCAAGAAGTATGGTTATGCTGCAGGTGGACGTGAAAAGGTGTATAGTGAATTTTTGAATGCTCTCATAGCATTTATCCTACACTTGTTTGGAAAGAAAAAGCTTTTGAGTGGACATTGATATTTTTTTAAAAAGAGCCATATGCAAGTTGCCCCAGTATGTTTGAAAGCTGAGAAACCGGTTCTCATGCAGTAGATACCTAATATTTGGGGGTTTATGACTTAACATGTTCTGATATTACAAAGAAGATCAGGAATTGTTCTAATTCTAGGTAACTTTGAAACTTCATGTCGACTAACTCTCACTATCTATAGACTGTTTTAGGATAAGGGCTAGTAGAATAATTTGACACGTACTTGCAAAGTTACTCATAGTCAGTAGACTGTCTGTTAGAGACTGTCAAAATAAAGTCTTAGCATATATTAAGCAGACAGTCTACTCTTCTAATGGCAAAGTTACTTATAGTAGAATGTCTAAAGTGGTCTATCTCACCTAACTAAGTATAGGTACAGGTACTTTGCATCTTGTATTACTTTTTTGAAAAATATTAGATTGAAGCAGATTATTAGCATTTGAAAAATAGACAGGAAATGATGTCATAGATTGGAACCCTCCAGACTGGACATCAATCATTTTACAGAAACATAAAAATAAATTAATATTTTCATGATAAAGCATCACAAAGTTAGTTCAGGTTGTAAAATGCAGTTAGACTCACCAAAAACGTTATTATGTTAATTAATAATTTATAACATTCGTAAAATATATTTTTTCCTTCAGAAATGTATTTTAAAAATTTTATTTTTGACCAATTTTGTCTGGTTAAAGAGACATTTCACCCAAATAAATGAAAATGCTGTCATCGTTTACTTACCTTCCAACCCAGTCTCATGAAAAATCTTTGCTGAATTGTACTTACAGTATTTTACCAGTTTCCAACTCATATTAATTTGTAGGAATGACCTTCACCTAACCCCGCTCCTAAACCTACCTGTCACTGAGGTTTAGACAAATCGTACACAATTGTACAAGTGAGGTCATACGAATTTGTACGAATTAGCACAGTTTTATACGAACATGTACGAATTGGTCATTGTTGTACCTTAATGTTTTTCTAATCTTGTATGAACTTCTTCTGAACCTAAAAGAAGATATTTTAAAAAATGTTGATAACAAAACAGCTGAGGGTCCCTATTGACTTCTGTAGTGTTTCTATTACTATGCTATGGAGGTCAATGTGCACCAGAAACTGCTTGATTAACCACATTTTTCAAAATGTCTTCTTTTGTGTTTAACAGAAGAAAAACACTTTGTAATGACATGAGGGTGAGTCAATGATGACAGAACTTCCCTTTTGGGGTGAGCTATCCCTTTAAAGTAAACTTTGTCAAAAGCAAATGAAATGTAATTTATGTACATTTCTATAATGTAGAATCTTAACAATGTCTAGTTTAAAGTTCCTGCATCATTGAGGAATCTTCATCATCACAGTTAGAATCGTTAAACTCCTCACCATTCTCACCCCTATTTTCAAGAGTCATCATTTAGGGGTCGTGCAAGTTTGAAGGAGAAACCTCAGCTCATGTGACAGCCCATTAGCGTGATGTAATTGTTAGCAAACAGAAGTGTTCCAGAGAGCAGTTCAGACAATCACATGCAAATTGAAATAACGATTCACCTCTCGCTCTATCATTTATCTGTTTACAACAGCACTCGTGACTCCATCCAGCTTCTCAGAGATAAAGTACACTGCCTTTCACAGCGATTAGATCTCAAGAGAGTGTGAGAGGCAAAAACTGACTGAAGTTTAGTTGATTGTTCAAATTCCAATTTACAGAAGTCAAGCTTCAGAATTGTAGAAAGTTGTTGCAAAAGCCTGGATATTGTTTCACTGGGGTGTGGGCTTTGGGGGGGTTTTCATGAAGTATTTATGTGCATATTCAGGATGGAGAGTAGCGAAAAGAACAACAGATGCCTGTCAGTGAGAAGCTTTATCATCCACCGTGACCCCTCCATGTCTTTGTTTATTTTTCTGCTCTCTGACGGGGTGGAATCCTAGTCTTGTTGTGGACACAAGGGTTAATCTAAGCCCCAGACCCCATTTTAATGTCTGTAGGGATCAGGGAAAGGAATTGTTGGACCTGAGACAAAAGCCCAATGAAAGGCAGGCTGGGAAAAAGCACAAGGATGGGCCAGGGGCTAGAGGAGGTGGCAATGAGGGAGTAAAGAATGCAGAGCCCCTACACTGAAGCTCTGTCCTATTTTTCAAATAGACAAGACATGTCCAAATCTGAGAAAAAATTGTTTAAGGTGTGATGAAACTGTTCTGTTACTAAAAATAAAACATTAAAAAACATTATAATTATATTTTGTGTTAAATTAGAAAGATGAATATTAGAAGATATATAATGTAAAAAAAAAAAAAAAAAAATATATATATATATATATATATATATAAACACACTATATTTAAAATCTAGACTCTCTCTCTCTCTCTCTATATATATGTACATATATATTTATGCACACAGAACACTTGCGTGATGACGTACATCGCAGACACGCTGCCAGCGCTCTGTCAGTATACGCTCAGCAGTATTTGGTTTGGTTAAGCTCTGCCGCGGAAAGTTTTAGCAACAAAATGAGAACCCCTGAACGCAATACAGATGTGGATGAACAAGCTTCCATAAGTAAGAAGGCAAATGAAATAGTTGATAAGACAGGAAACACTAATTTAGTGGTGTGGAATAGTGGGGAGTCGTTCTTGAACGATTCTTCATTTAAACAAATCTTTAAAGTGACTTGGGAAGAACGAGTCGTCTCGGGGAGTAATTCATTCAGTCGTGCATGCGCATTGCGCAAAGTTCTTACTGGAATTAGTTCACCTGTTTGAGTCTTTGGGTTTGACTCGTTCTTTCATAACGTCACGTGACAGACCCATACGCCTATAAATTTCAGTCAGAGCCGGAAAGAGAATTGATTAGGTCATCTATCCAGTCTTCGGGTTTGAGTAGTATGTTCATCACGTAATAGCCCCTTAAGCCAAAAAAAAAAAACTCGAAAGACTTTATTTGATCGTTTTTTTCAAATTTCTTGTTTGTAAAGGCTAAATACAAATATAAAGTGAACCTTATTTTTTGGTACTGTTTAAAAAAAAAAATATATATATATCTATATATATATATATATATAATTTTAATAGGAGCCTGGAGGTATAGACTTTACAAATTTAGTTTGCAGACATCCATTGTGTGTGTCCTCTGCAGTTTTTTTCCTGAGGCTTTTTAATATTGTCCATATCGATATCGGAAATTATATTGTATCGACCAAAATTAAGACATGTATCGTGATATAAATTTTTGCGATATTGTCCAGCCCCAATATATATACTGTGTGTATATATATATATATATTAGTGCTGTCAAAATAAAAGTTTTAGTTTTCATTAATATGTGTTTGTTCTGTGTATATTTTATATATATATATATATATAAATACACACACATTTATAATGTATTTTGAAAATAGTTTAATACATTTATATATACATGCATTTGTTTGTATATATATATACTCAATAAATATTCACAGTATACATATATATTATATAAACAAAAACTTTTTGGATGTGATTAATCACAATGAATCATTTGACAGCACTATATATATGTGTGCATCTCTGTGTGAGTGTGTATACACACAATGCATATGTATTGTTCATATATGTACACACACTATTTAAAATTAATAGAATACTTTTTAAAAGTATAAGTAAATTTTTAAATATATATATATATATATATATATATATTTGCATTTATATGTACTTTTACTGATCATACATCATAACCAATTTACAATAAAAAAAAACAATTAAAATGAAAAATGTATAATGTAAATTATTCCTGTGATGTGGAAGCTGAATTGTGTGTGTGTTGTTGTGTGTTGGTTAGTGTGCATCAAAAGCAGCCCATTAGTATAGAACAGTGAATAAATTGACTTGAAACTACCTTGAACTATATATACACACACACACACACACACACAGACAGACACATATTAGTCCAAGTTTCCTAAAATAAATTAATACAGTAAATACATGGCTTCCTATCAAATCATATGATCTGTCTCTGCATCAATAAATCCTGTTTTGTTACTATAACTAATGTGGAGCAGACAGGAAGAGGCAAAAAATATAGATTAGGATTATTAATGCACAATCCTTTCTTTTTTTCTTTGTCAGATGACTCTCTGTACGAGTCTCCAGAGCCGTTCCTGACAGATGACTCCAGTGGTGGTTGGGCATTAACACCCAGTCTGTGGCTCATGCTTCCGCTGCTTCTGCTCCTGTGTCCCTCATAGCATTATCACCCTCTGAGAATGACCACGGCCACTGACCTGCCCCGCCCCATCATGCATCACAATGACACGCTCCACCCCTTCAGCTCTGAAATCCAGCCAACAGACGTTGATATGGATTTTTAACCAGCCTGCAACCCTGCAGGACAGCCGCTAACCTGCCCTCATTTGCAATGACAATTATGCCCCGCCCAAATTTGGGCATTCCTGCATCGACCGAGAAAAGACATGTGAATTGTCCAGCTTTTTTTTAAAGCGATCTTCTTTTCTGCCAACATCCCACCATCATCCGCGTGTCAGAAGACAGATTCATCTGAATCGCTCTGTTTGTCTGCGTTAACAACCTACCTGAGCCTTCACTGTCATCTGAGCTCAATTTTCACGTTTGTGAGAGCATGCGAGTCTCCATGCTCGTGTTTGCGTGTGTGTTTGTGCTCGTTGGTGCGCGTATGCTGATGTTCGAACAAATGTACAGAGCAGTCACAGTCCCTTACAGAATGACTAGAAAAACTAGTTCCATTAATCATTGAGAGAAGAAGACAATTCTATCTGTGAATCTGCCAAAGACACTACTTAAACTTTTTTTAATAGAGGGAGTGAGGAAAATACTGGCTTTGGTAGGAGATTACATGCAACCGTGGAACATTTCAGGCTTTTAGAGTCGTGGGAGGGGAGTGACAGGCAAAAGTGTAGAGTTTTCTATTATTATCCTGTTTTGTCATACAAAAAAGAAACAAAAAACAAGAATGTTGCTTAGATTAAAAAAAAAACTAAATACAGCTAAAATTGCCTTTTTTCACTGGTGCTTAATTCTGTCTTGAACTGCTAAAAGATCGTTTTCTTAGTTGTTATTTTTGACTTGTTTTCCTGTGAAGATATTAAAACCTTTGCAAAACAAGATGCATTTAATTGGAAAAAATCAGTTGTGTAAGATATTATTTCAAATAACAGTCTAATGTTGAGTATGTTTTATTTACCTTATCTGAAAATTTTGGAGCCCATGAAGTGGAAAAAAAAAGGCAAGATTTTTTCACACAATAGAAGACTTTTTGTCATTCACATGTCAAGAGAACTGAAAATGTGGAGAGGTTTTGCACATGTTTGAAAGTGTTTACAAGATTTTTTTTGTACATAAAAAAATGTCTTTAAACACTTGAATTTGCATATACAGTAGATGTTGCATGTGCAAAAGCTTATTGTGCACACTGCAGACAAAAAATAATGTTCTGGTCCATTGTGTATAAGTTTCAGGTGTGTATGAAAAAGTTTTTGTTTTTTTTGCATGCATGTATCGCTGGAAAAAACAGTGTAGGATTTACTCAAATTTCACTCAGAAACCATTACAACTTGAAAAGAAACAACAATCAGATTTTTAAGTTTTTTAAGTTTTTTTTGTTGTTTTTATTTTGTTTTTCATACATTTTTTTTATAACTTTGAATTATTATTATTATTATTATTTTTTACGCTTTTTGTGGCTCCAGAACAAATATAAATCTTTTTTTGGTTTGTTTGTTTAAGCATAATTCTGACCAAAATGTCCAAGGTTAAATATATATTTATTTTTCCAAAACAATAACAATAATATAAACAAATTCAAAAACTATACATGAAAAAAAATGTGCGAGATTTATTGTTTCAAATAATAATCTTACACTGAGCGACATCAATGGTCTTAATATCTGATGCAAATGTACGCAAGACAAAAATACAGATTAAGAGAATGTATTTGTGCAGTGTATACAGTGCCAAGTGGAGGAGGGGATGTGTGTGTTGAGGAAGTGTTTGTTGTCAGGTCAGCTTTCTAACTTTCGTCCCAGCCTGTGTCGCTCTTTGTATCTGCCCCCCTCTCTCTCTCTCTCTCTCTCGCAGTCATTTTTGAATGTGGTGTTTTCTATGTGCCGCCCCGTCACACATAGATCTCCCACACCTGCACTTGCTCCCTTTATCCGTGCTGAGGAGGACCGCTGAACGAGAGGCCTCAGGACCTTGAGCGCCCGGTCACTGTGACATCGCTGTGACATCACAGGCTTTTGCGCCAAGACTGACGGACGGAGGCCTTGCACTGCAACTAGAAACTCTACATGAGACTCCGTATGAGGGATTCAAAATCCACATAGCACTTCTGCTTTTGAGACAATTTCGTGGGAAAAAAAAAAACAACAGAATGGAGAAACTATAAAAATGTGGGAATATTTGTGCGTTGGAATTGTTTTGTGACTGTAAAAATATATGTCATGAAGATTTCAAGGCAAGTCGGCATGGATCGTCTAAGAGAACGAGCAACGTTTTTTAAATGTTTGTTGGAACTTTTATATTTTACTTATTCCCGTGTTATTTTTAACTTTTCAAAAGAGCAGCAGAAATTATTCATATGTGATATGAAATTATAATGTAGACCCTTGAATTATTAGAGCAACGATGGTACCAGTTCTGCAGTTACATGAGTCTAGACGAGTCAGATGTTGCTGTTGTTGTTGTTGTTGTTTCCTGCTTGTATCACGATGCATTCTGGTACATGTAGTCCTGAAATGTTTTTTGTTTTTCTTTCTGAAATTATTTTTATTTGTTAATCATGTGGATTAAACATATTTTGAGTCCATATAAAATGTTCAAATGCCCTGGCAAAGGACAACTACAAGAAAAAAAGGAAAAAATGAAATAAAGCTTTTTGTTTAAATTTTGTTTAAATACTTTTTTTGAAGTATCAGGGAACGTGAGATTGTAGGCTTTGACTCTGTGCTGAATCACATTCTTGATTTTTTTTTTTCATTCATCAAAAACACATTAAAATGATCAAAATGACAAAGTTTTTTTAATAAAAGAATCTTAAAAAATAATAATCATAAGTCTTCTCAATGTTGATAATAATAATATTTATTTTTTTAAGCAGGGTTTTTTTTATATTACTAATATATATATATTATTAAAATAAAAAATGGTTTATTTTAAATTGTAATATTTCACAATATTAGTGTTTTACTGTATTTTTGATCAAATGAATTCAGTCTTGGTGAGCATCAGAAACTCCCTTATAAATGTAAAAGAAATATTATAAAAATCCCCGCCTTTTAAATAGTATTAACCATGATTCTCAACTATGTTATAACAAAATTATTTTTATATACAATTTTTCCTTTAGCAAAATGTGTGTAAAATGGTCATAAACAATTTTTTTTCATTATATACAATATAATATAATTTGCATATTAATGTGTTTTTGGGGCAAAATATCATGAAACACTAAGTGTAATAATGGAAGTAATAATTGACAAGATTTTTATAATAATATATATTTCATAGAATACTGAAATATAATTTCTTTCCCTATTCATTTGTTATATCTGCCAAAATGCATAAAACACATGCTCTTAGGCCAGGTGTCCTCATATGAAGACATGAAATCAACGTCCTGTTTCATGACAGAAAGTCATATTTTGATCAGAAACCCCATAACATTTTCCTAAGATGTTGATTTATGACACACAATTTAGAAATTAAACAGATTTAAATGATAATTACAAAATATTATCATATGTCCATAAGAGTGTCACTAAATTAATTTCAGACATATTTGAAGACAAGGGAAAAGGAGTGTTCATGGTCAAACATCCAATCATTTGGTATCTATTAAAAGCTCTGGATGTGCTCTGTACAGGACATCCAGACTTAAAACTGTGGCATGTATAGTCTCAGAGAAATTCACTAAAATATAGTGTCCTCATCTGATGACGCAGGGTTTTAAGTGGTTAAATAAAAGCTAAAAAAATAACAACATTTACCTATGCAACAAACTGAGTATGTTCCGAAGCCTGATACACTTAATTTTTTATTACTTTTCAGAACTGAACAATATATAATTGTTAAAGGTACTGTAGTGCCTTGTATGATTGAAATTGCTGTTTTGTTGAAATGCATTCTGGGAATAATGTATGCAATACTGACTTGGAATATGGCTAAATCAAGGCAGTTACCAATCTCTTGGAACAGCGTTCACATCGAGTGCATTTATGATGCTTTGAATTGCTCCCTCTGCAGGCAGCTCACTAGGTTTGGAAAACTTTGAGCTATCTCAGAAACTCCAAGACTAATCTGTTCAGCATCTGATTTTTTAATGATATCTGTTTTTCATCAGGGTTATTCGCATTTTAATGAAAGCAAATTATCTCAGACCGTGCCAAATGAGCTCCAGAGACGTCTTCAAAGATAAGGTAACATATCAATCACACAGCGATCAGACAACATGAAAGCTCTTCCTTCGGTTTTTTATATTTCTAACTTCAAAAAAATAAAAAAAAAATGGAAAGATTATCCACCAATTTAGCCGTGTCATTCAATAACTTAATCCCTGCTGGCCTTGTGACCCTCCAGGACTCTGAAAACTTCCTTTCGTACTGACAACACATTTCCTATTTCTAAACGTCTCATTCTCTTCCTCTATTTGTCTCTCACTGACACGCATGGACACCTTGCGTCCAAAGGCTCTACTATTCAGGAAGGAATGGCAGTAAATGCATCTGAACGGCTGTAGTTTGCAGTAATGTTTGTGAGAGGGTCAGAAAATGGAGGCTGATAGGACTGAGTGCTGAGCTTGGTCTCATGCAGCGATGGAAAGCACCGTGCCAGGGGAGTCTTACCGAGGAGAGATGGGGGTAATTGTGCACAGATTTGGACAATTTTCCCCCAATTTGGTATTATCTGTTTCCTACCAGACAGCTGAAACAGGAAATGATGGAAGATTCTAGAAAATACCCCTTTCCATGACACCAGGGCCTCTTGGAAATTATGCATCTTAAATATCGCCTGTAATGCATCGCATTATGAAATACGAAGTATTAATAAATATGGGATATGACGGGCTTGTAATTCACCATATGGAAAACATTTTGAGTCAAATGTTAATAACATGACATAATACAGTTTGACAGTTGCATTCACATATGAAAAGAAAAACTCAGATGGAACGTGGTGGGTTTGTTTTGTTTATTTGTGTGGGACCGACTTCATACAGTCTTTCAAACAAACTGTGTAAACTATTAGGAAAGGAATTATTTTCATTTCACACCACAGTCGCTGGGGTTGTTTTTTTTTTTAACGGTTTATTTAATTCAATTATCTGCTTCATTTGCAAGGGGTCAAAGGTTAAACTGGTGTGAGACACCGTGAGATTGGTTTGAAACAGCATACTTTCTAGCATTGCATATGTATACACTATGCACAGTATGTGAATAATCTCTATGCATGGAATATCTGGATGAGTTCACATTTATACAAAAAAAGAGCAGTAAATAGCTAGAGAGCACTAGGAAGAATATTGTATCCCACGTTGCAATGCACTCCATATGACCTGGTTTTCATGACAAGTTTATCTTTTTGTTTCATCAGAGTTCAAAGATCTAAAAAAAAAAAAATAGCTTTTTTTATTTACAGGATGGCAACTATAGCACTTAGAATTAAAAACGCCTACATCAGCTCATTAGTATTCATAGGATTTTATACATAAAGCATGGCCCTTGCACATAATTGTTTTTCATGTTTGGATCATTTTTCTCATGTTATATTTTTACACATGAATAATTTCAATGATAAATGTTTAAAATCCTTCGAAATGTAGTTAACTATTTTATTGTAGATTAATGTTAAATAGCACCACATTTATTTAGCACAGTTTATGTATACACTGTAAAAAATCTGATCAAAACAATATCATTAGAGTATTTTTTTCACAAAATTGACTCAGTTTACACTTTTTTTGCTAGCTATTTTGACTTTTTTTTACTGTATCGTTTATTTTAACTTGTTTTAAATTTATTTTAATATTATTCCAGTGCGTTTTGTGATTTCTAAATCACAGAGTAAACAAGTGTTTTTATTTATATTCCAAAAATACTAAGCTCTGCAATATAGTGCTTTTTTGTACTAAAAATAAAAGATAATTTATTACATTAAGTACATACAAAACCTTTCCAAACAACTCGGCTCAATGCACACTAATGATTCATACTTCAAGCTGTCAGTTCAGATTCATACGTCATTCATCTTTGCATGGTTACATCACTGTAACATTTATGTCTGTTTTAGTTCTGTTCTTAGTTTCGTTTTCATGTCTTCCTGTTTTAGTTTCGTTTTCCCT
>JAUCMU010000013.1:10999985-11017360 GCA_032275025.1 Enteromius treurensis
ATTCGTCGGTCACCGACGTGACGTCTCCGTTCCCTTCTTCAGGGAACGAGGGTTACAATACGTAACCGAGACGTTAGAAATAGACTACTAATTTTGCAATTAAACAAAATATTAATAAACATTGATGTCTGAAGTGGTCGATCAGAAAAGCATTTGGCCTAATACTGCTACAGAACGTGCGTCAGCCTAATATTCCTTCAGCTGTCATGAGTTGCACTGGAGTTGCCCTGGAGTTGCCCTGGGTAGCCTCCAGAGGGCACTCCAGCCTGGACTATATTTATTGTTTGTCTGTCCCTGCGTTCCCCGTTAAAGGACTCTTATTATGAACTCTTGTCTCCTCCCACCTTGTCGGTCACCATGGCTGCCCATTAGTGTCTCCAGTCTTCAGTCATTGTGCCTCGGTGTGGGTCTACAGTCATGAACCACTCAAGAATTAGCTTCCGAACTTGCGTCTGTAAATTGTTTTTACTTTATTATGTCGTTCTTGTTGCTTTTGTGCAGTAGACAAGAGCACTAACATGTAACTAGAGTTTGAGGACCTTTCCGTCCGCACCCGCATTCACCCATCAAATCTGCAGGAGTGCAGGTCTCTAGTTTAAATATATCTAGTGGACCAGTTCTTTGTGTTGTTATTTATCGACCCCCTCAGTTTTATAATGTGTTTATGAGTGAATTTGCTGATTTTTTGGCAAATGTATTAACTATGTATGATTACATTTTATTGCTTGCTGTTTTTAACATTCACGTTTGTTGCCCTGGTAAGCCGCTTAAAGATTTCTGTAATCTTATGGACTCTTTCAGCTTTTTTCAATGGGTGCAAAAGCCCAACGCACATTCATGGACATACTTTGGACCAGGTATTTTCTATTGGGTTCTCCATTATAGAGTTGGAGATTGGACACTTAGCTTTCTCTGGTCATAAATCTCTGACCTTTACATCTAGCCTTCCTCGTTACTCAAGTATTACTTCCGAGATGGCTCGCTGGGTTCGCTACTTCTCCCCTACAGCCTGTGAGGATTTTACTTCTGCGCATAAGGCAGCTGACGTACTGGCAACTGAACACTCATCTGCACACTCGTCTGCAGTAAGATCTGATGTTAATACCTATCTTAATCTTTTTAACAACACTTGTTTTAATATCGTAAATGGCATTGTTCCCTTAAGGAGTAAGCCTTCTATCAAAAAGCCTGCTCCCTGGATCAATGACACTATTCGCTCACTCCGAAGAATCTGCAGACAAGCGGAATGCAAATGGCATAAGGACAGGCTGCAGGTGTCTTATGAAATTGTAAAGGAGTCTCTTTCTGTCTTCAAAATTAACATTTTTGTCTGACACTATTTCCAAAAACCATCATAGACCAAAGGTTTTATATTCTACTATTGATGCCGTTTTAAACCCACACTTTCAGTGTTATGTCTGATCTTGTATGTGAAAACGTTTTGACCTTTTTTATTGAGAAGATAGTAAGGTCAAGGCCCCAATTTCATTTCCCTTCAGACCTGTAAAGATATTATTGCTCACCTGAATCCCAACTTTTTTTGTCTGTATGATAGTATTCCATCACACTTTTTGAAGGAAATTGTTGCTACTATTGGCCCTGATCTTACGCTTCTCATTAATATGTCTTTGAGTACTGGCATGGTCCCTGACTGCCTGAAACATGCTTCCGTAACTCTACTTTTGAAGAAACTAAATCTTGATGTGTCTGATCTAGGCAATTTTAGATCTCCCTTTCATCCCTAAAGTTCTAGAAAAGATTGAATTCACCCAACTACACTCTTTTCTTCAATCTAATTTATTATACGACTCCTTTCAATCAGGTTTTAGAAAATTACACAGTACTACTGTCGACAAATCCTGTTTTTATCATTTACGACATCTTGTTAAAGTCAAACCTGCCCTTTAGTTAAAAAACTTGATTACTGCAATTCACTTCACAATGGAGCAATTCAATCTTAGATTGGACGACTTCAACTGGTACAAAATTTGAGTCAAAAATTTGATCACATCTCTCCCATTTTAACTTCTCTGCATTGGCTACCAGTAACGATTAGTATAGAATTGTAGTCCTTGTTTTAAAAGCTCTACACAGCCTAACACCAATATATCTTTCTGATTACTTACTGATTATACATTATCATACTCCTTCCAGTTCACTTAGATCTGGCAGCCTTGGAATGCTGTCTGTCTGTAGATCAAGGTTAAAGCATCGTGGACACCGAACTTTTGCAATAGCAGGTCCCAACCTTCCATTTTCAATTCGAACTGTCTCTTATTGTCCTCTTTTAAAACTAAAGTCAAGACAGACCTTCTTAGTACGAGTTTTTGCAAACATTTTATATTACACTGTAAAATTAACTATTTGGGCTTACTTAAAAAAAAGCATGCAAACTGATTTCCTTAAACAAACTAAGTAAAGTGAAATAGAAGGAGTATGTTGTACTGAAAAATGCTCAAGCCGCCTTTCCACTCCACACGTCTTTCGGACACGACTGTTGGAACTCGCCCCATAGTGGCAGTCGCATTGAATTTTATTTTTGGTCGCACGGTTCAACACGGGAGAGAAGCCTATTCTTGTGTTAAGGCGCATCTGTTGCACTTAACGGTGATACTCGCCGAGACTTTTTCTACGAGCCAGGTAGTATTTGACCCACATGAACTTGCAGTATTTTTCTTTCTTCGTCTCCAGTAAAGGAGCGCAAAAGCAAGAGCCTTTATTCTCCGTGCATTCACCACGGTGTAAACAATGAATTTGTGAAAATAACAGAAATGCACAGACCGCAGGGAACATGGAAACAGCATTAAACAAACAACAACATAAATATTAAAATAATAATTTATTACTTGTTTATGAATAATAATAATGTTTTTTGGTTGTTTTTATGCAGTACGTTTTTTTTTATAAAGCTTAACAAAAAAGGTGTTAATAATTCTCAACTCACGCAAACAGACCTGATTGTACATCACTGAAATATGTCACATCCGGTCGGGTGGTTGCATACGGGCTAGCCGCGGAAGTTCAAATATTTGTATGCATCCGCAGCTCGAATCGGATCCAAAATTTCCGCATACGCATATGATCGGAACTCCACGCAGCCCCCGCACTACTCTCCATTAAAAAATGTATGACTTCTGGTCCGACTCTTGTCGTTCGTCGTGTGCAGTGGAAAGGCGGCTTTAGTTAGTATAGTTTACTTAAATGAGAGTTATAATGACTAAAAAAAGAACTGTATGGTGTACTTTGATCCTTTACTTTAGGTTTACTCACTGACTTATTGTAGCTACTCACTGACTCCCAGAGTGCATTGTGGCAGAATAAATTACGCAGTTACTTTGTTTTACAGATGTTGTTGTTTTAATTTCCAAATTTAATTTGCTGCCTTGTGTCAGTAGTAGCACAACAAAAAGAGCAAATTAAATTGTTATACAACTAATGAAAGTGAATTTAATTTGTTACCATTGTTGTGATTTGTGTGCTGAATGATGAAGTCAGTGTGTGACTTCAATATGCTACCACAATTATTCAAATTTTATATCATCTAAAGTGATTTATGTAAAACATCATAAGTGTAAAATAATGTTTATAAAACTCAAAAAAAAAAAAAACTTGAGAAAAATTACTGGAATTAAATAAAATAACTACATAATAAATTACTTAAACAATAGATCACTTTATAAAAGCAACCTATTTAATTATTTTCTTCCTTTGACACCAAATAACTCTTATTTCAAATTGCATAAATAGGAAGAAAATTATAATAATAGACAAAGTTCTAAGTGTCCAACCAAAGGAAACGCTAATCACTATAATGGTAAGAAAAAAAAGAGGAAAAAATAAAATATTTTAGGAAAATCTTATGTGACATATGTGATGTTCAGTTGTATTGAAAATTCAACATTGAAGATGACTTTGTTAAACGAGTGAATTCAACTAGTAAAATATAACAGATATAGGGAAATTTTCCTTCATCCTCTGTTGTTGTGTTGTGCATAGCAACAAATTAGTGCACCGCTGCCTCTCACTGCTTTATAAGGCTTACTCATAGCAGCAAGTTAGTCATTTTACTCGTCAAAAATTATTTGTAACTTAATGAATCTTAGTAAGTATAACAACTAAGTAAAGGTAACTAAGTTTATATAAGTAAGGTATACTATTGGATTTTTACTGTGTACATTACACATTTTATTTAATAATTTTGTCAATTCAATAAGCATTCAAAATTCAGTTTTTCTGAACATCTCCATCCTATCCCCCATCATGTCTGGGTCAAAAACCCAACCTTGACCCTGCGTCTGGCCGTCTGAGCATGAGGGTCCCCAGAGTCGCACTCCCGCACCCTTGAGCCCTGACCGCAAGGATCTGTGGCACATTCCTTCATGCTATCACCTTCCACAACAGGTCACAGTAGCTCCAAACTGCTGGGAAAAAGATTCTCTTGTGCTTTCGCTCCACACCCACTCCACCCAGCCCCCTTAATTCAGCTCTAACCAAACACCTCCACACTTCCCCCTCACCCATTCATTGAGGGCATCATTTATTTATTTTTATTATGTCTCAAGTGACGGCTGAGCTTTGATCGGCCAACACCGTGTGGGCCGGCACGCCTGTGGTGCCCAGGTGCTGAGTGAAGCCATTTCCTTTGGGCGTAATTTCTTACCCCACACAGCCCCGTTTTTGTTGAGACTGGATATTCCAAGCCCAACTCCATGCTGAGTGCCCAAATGTCCCAAGCCAGATTGTTGAGAATAACTGATGGTTGAATTAAAGCGCTGGGCTGAGATGGAGAAGAAATCTTGCCTCGTTTGATCAATATGCGACTTCTATTAAAAAAGTATCTATTTTTGTGGGATTCAGATAAGTGTTCATAAAAAGTTAGGATTTGAACTGCATTCAGCAGCATATACTACTCCATGAATAATTCTTTTTTGGCTTTGAGATCCACTGCAATTGCTTTTAAAACCACCTCAAGAAGTACAAAGACTTGTATAAAAGATGTCACTTAAACCCGTGTAGCAGAATCTGTTCCAGTAAATCAGACCAACTCTTGTGGTCGTCTAAGTGGCTTTTTCTCCTGACAGGGCGCCATGACTTCATTCTCATATGACACTCTAAGTTGGAGGTCTCCACGTTTCCAAAGATCATAGTCAAGGTCTTTCTATTCCTCCGGTCTCACTTTTATGCCAGATTTTCTTGACACATCTGTCCTCAGCTTTGAAAGCAAGGTCAGTTGCGTTCTTTGGAATACAGAGTTGATGCTTTAGAGCGTTGCACAGTTTGACCCAGCTCTTCAAACAAGCAACCTGGTAAGCAGTCAGAGACTCTCTTACCCTTTTCACGATTAGTTTCACAGGGAAAGCAGCAGTAGGAAAGAAATACTTCAAACTCACTGGAACACACCATATTCAATCATTCTTAACCGCATTTGTAATCTGGGAATGAGCTTTCTTGCTTTTATAATACCTCAAGAGGGGTCTTTTGTTCGAAATTATTGAGGGGTCTGCAGGGAAGGTGAAAGCTAAGCTCGCTCATAAGGGACGACTCTTGTCGGGACCACCACTGCAATTCTTGCCAGCCTGTTTCGTCCATTAGCTCTGCTGGGCCTCCACCACAGGAACCTCATGTTGCATTTACTGCCGTTCTCACCACGGGTCTCCCATCGGACCCCGGCTTCCACCCTGACTCTCCCTCTGCTTCGGGAAGGGAGTGGAACGACGTTCTTCTGTAGATGTTATCTTTTCATCCAAGTTTTTTTCCTTTGACCCCTTTCTCTTCTCTCCAGCTGCGAAAGTGTTTATATTAAAGCGTGCAGAGAGCTCTCCCAGAGGTGTTGTAATAACTCAGTGTTACAGTGGGAAAAAGGGATTTTTAATGTTTAGAGAAAAAATTAAAGACAGAAGGTGAAAACCATGAAGATAAAGGGGTGTGATCAAGTGATCCAGAGGAGCGAGGTTGGTTTTTCTTGGGTTAGGCTTGATGAAGCAGCAGTACCGGTAGTTGAAACAGTAGTTTGATTACTTTGTCGGGCAAAAGTTTTCTTTTAAGATGAAGCGAGCAATGTTCTTTCTCAGTGGACTATTTTTCTTAGGTTACTGAAGTTAATATGGTGTACAGGGGTCGTAATATCGAACCTAATGTAGAAATAATCCAATATTTATGTCATGTTGTACTTAAAAATGCAAAGCTTGCATATAATCACTATGTTTGGAACTGCATTTAATGAATAATGTTTTTTTGTTGTTGTTTTTGTTTTTTAAATAGTAAGCCAAGTAGAACGCATTATGCAGCAATAAATGTTTTGCGTGGCCTGAGCACATTGCTAATTCATAGAGTGTTGTCCAGTTATCATCTTATAAACAGTTACTTTTTTGTCACATTTTCTTTGAAAATGTCTGAAGTGTTGTACATACTGTGTTGTATACTACAAAAGTTTTTGGCAAATGCAGCAGGTTATCCTCTACACCAGGGGTGCCCAGTCCTGCTCCTGCAAAGTTTAGCTCCAACTCTAATCAAACACACCTGAAGCAACTAATTAAGGTCCTCAGGATATTTGAAAATTAAAAGCAGGTGTGTTTGATTAGAGTTGGAGCTGAACTTTGCAGAACAGAGTCAGTGATTGGGCACCCCCATTTTACACAAAGTATATTTTCATATAAATTAATAATTACTTTATTTAATAATTGTGTATATAAATTTACTAAATAATATATTGTTTTACTATATTCATAAGGCTTATAAAAAAGTACCTCTTTTCATAAATTACAAAATGTGTGACAATATCTATACTTATATGCACTCTCAGAAATAAAGGTACAAAAGCTGTCACTGGGGTGGTACCTTTTTAAAAGGTATGTGTTTGTACCTAAATGGTCCATTTTGTTACCTAAAGGTACATATTAATACTTAAAGTTTACATATTTTAAACTAATATTTACAAAAATATTTTTTTTGAAAATGTACCGCAAAAAAGCTTTTGTACCTTTATTTCTGAGAGTGCATTGTAATGTATGTAATTTAATATTCAGTAATATCCTTCATATTTCATAGATGTACAGTACATGTGATCAAATATATATATATATATATAATACTGTTTGTGTGTGTGTGTGTGTGTGTGTGTGTGTGTGTGTGTGTGTGTGTGTGTGTGTGTGTGTGTGTGTGTGTGTGTGTGTGGATATTTGTGACATATGAGGACGCAAATTTGTATAATGACAAGTAGAAGGCGACTTTGGAGGACATGTCCCCATATTATAATAGTTTTTCTTTTCTCTTTTTTTTTTTGCTTGAGGAAAAAAATGCAGAAAGTTTGCTGCAAGGTGTAGGGTTGGTGTAAAGCAGTAGCACTTAGTTTGTATAAAAACCATTACGGCCATGGAATGTCCCCATAATTTACAATAACAAACGTGTGTGTGTAAATAGGATGTTAAGTGCACTGCAAAAAAAAAAAATAATAAAATAAAAAACTAAGCAAGAAAAGTACTAATCAAGTCACTCATCAAGTATTTTGGTCTTGTTTTCCAATGTGAATATCTAAAAATCTTTGAAACAATACAGATTGTATAACAATACAGTACAATACAATACAATAATACAATAATGTTTTTAAAGTCATTTTACATGTGGTAGTTTAAATGACGACTGTGAAATTAATATAATATAATTTTTCTTTGTTTTTGTTCTATCCATCTATCCATCCGTGTATGTAGCAAGCAGGGTAACTGACAACAAACACTTTCTCCTTTAATAGTTCAAAAGTTATGTATGGTATAAAAATATATATATATTAATAAATGTGAATTTTATTTTTAATTTACATTGTTATTTTGTATATTGTTATGCTTTTTTTACTGTATTATTTTTTATTATTTATTAATGTTGATAGAAATGTGAATGCTTTTTTTCCTGGTATTATAAACCGAGGTACCCGTGAGGTAAACATTTGCATGCAGCTTGCATATTTCCAAGGGTGTATTTACTAGTTTGGGGAAGTCGGGCTTCTTGGGTCATCTGGGTATTCTATGTATACAGAACATTTGCATACTGGGCACAATATAAATGTAATGCATATTTGGAGTTGCATGGTGCTATACTGTTCTAAACATTGCAATTTCACATGATTCTCTTGTTAAGCATGCAGTTTGTTTTTGTAAAAACACGAGTGGTCACAGCACAGCGCATAAATGTGTGTGGTGATTTTCTTTTAAAATAAAAATCTGCTCACTGCTGGTGAATTCTCTCTCAGCTGCTGTCCTTCAAACAGTACTGTTGCTGCTTGTTCAGGTGAACATTGGTTTGGCTTCTGCCGGCTGAATATTAGATCCTTAGGCATTGGGAAGTGATCCTATTAAAACAGGCCGTGGAATGTGCCAGTTCTCCACTGCTGTCTCTCCCCCAAATTTGACTGACAGCTGGTAGGGCCCCTTCGCTCTCAGATGCTTCGAGCTGTCAATCAGCTGTCTGTTTTGCCCCACAGGTCGCTTCCTGTCTCCTAGGATTTGTGTGTAGTGCTAATGTTAATGCTAATGTTAAAACAAAGGCAGTGTATTGGTTTCTTTTTTTCAGCACAGTATAGCCAGCGAGGAATTTGGATGTGCCAATATTTTTTGTGGATCCTCCCTGGAAGCAGAAAGACTGTTCGATGACAAATATATACGTATTTGAAAAATGAATGCAATGCATAATATCTTTTTCAGAGACTTTAAAAAGTGTTACAATAGGTTAAAAATAGATTTTTATAACCACAAACTTTAACAACATAATCTTTCATGACCACAGAGAAAACAACAGCTACTCCATAAAATTATTTAATAAATTATATTTTTCATAAGCTACTGTAGCATAAAAGCTGCTGGATAATGTTGATCAAATTAATATAATTGTTATTAAAAAAAGAATATTTAAAAAAAAAGAAATAAATAAACAATTTTTTTTTAGTAAATAGTATAGTATAATATATATATATATCAATATATATATATATATATATATATATATAAGTAGTAGTAGTAGTATAGTATATAGTATAAAGTGGGAGGCAAATTCTAAACTTTGGGAATTAATAAAAAGTTTGACTTGAGCTCAGATTTTGTGAGCCGATGCAAACTTTGTTGCCTTGGGGACAGCAATAGTAGACACACACAGGAAGTGTAGAAATCTCCAAGTGATTGACACGGTGAAGCATTTCCTGATGCATGAAATGCCTTAATGCCAGCAGTGTGCCAACATCCTTCAGACTAAAGTCATTTTTATGAGGCTATGTTACATGTGACCTGCCCACACACTTAACATGGGCCCACAATGCTGTTTCTCCCTAAAGTGCACTGCCTCAGCTGACATCGATATAAAACACCTTATTTGAGAATATGAGCAGCAATGCCATCTTGAACATCATTTTAAGATGGCAACAGCATATTTGAATTATTTGCATATTTGTTCAATTTTACACTTTTTTGTGCGACATGATAGCCTACTTTTACGTTTTGAGTTTATTAAGTACTTGTATAATCATTTCAATTGATTGAATGAGGCTGGTATCCAATCAGCTAATCACCAGAGGGAGAACTCTGCCAAATAGTAACCATGAACCATTTCTTCTATGGTTAAAGGAATAACACCCAAAAATGGAAACTGATGTGAAATGAAAACAATTTCTTTGCTCTGACATATTTTGAATGATATTTCAGATATTTAAGTTTGTAACCAGGCTGTCACCATTGACTTCCATAGTAGGAAAAGTAAATACTATGGAAGTCAATAGTGAACCAAAACAGCCTGGTTACAAACTTTTTTTTTTAAATGATCTTCCTTTGTGTTCTGCTGAACAAAGAAATTCATGCAGGTTTGAAACTACTTGAGGGTAAGTAAATGATGATAGGATTTTTCCTTTTTGGGTGAATTATCCCTTTAATATCAACTGTGTCCAAGTGGCAATCCTGACAGCCGGGACTTTTCCCGGTGGGCCAACCGAAGGACTTACAGAGCAGATCACAAGTTAGCCTGGGCTTCTCAGAATTATCGACTTTACTTAATTCTCTGCGAAAAGTGGCCAGCTTCTCCCAGAAACTCCCCCCTCATTACTTTCTGACCAATTTTTTACATCAGTTGCTCACGCTCTGTATCTTTGTCATGGTTAGCTTATCCTGGAGAACATTCATGGTAACAAATTTAAAATAAAACTATTTGATTTGTTTGTTGGTTCTTGAATTCCCCTTGGGGATCAATAGAGTCTCCATAATCTACCTATCTATATATCTAATGTAGAACCGAGCAAAGCATCTTGGGAATGAGGAATACGTTTATCCAATGAACAGATTGCAGGTTTTGATACCTGATTCAGGTATTATTTTTGTGTGTTAGTGTTCACGTTAGTTTGGGTGGGTTTGGTTTGGTTTATTTGCAGCTCTGTTATAAAAAAAGTGTAACTGTTACCGTCATGGAGAGAGATGTGTAGGGGAGGGACTTATTAAATGGGGATGGCCTGATGCATATAGAATTTTCCTGATGAATTTTAGTGCCCCACTCTGCCCCTGATGGAGACCTACATAAAAATAACAAGTTGAATAAGTTTTCATGTTTTTGCACTTTGTTATAGACAATTTAGATACTCCAGCATCAAGCAATAGGCTATTCATAAGCAGGTGCAGTTGTTGATGTTTTTGTTGTTTTTTGATTAAATTTTATTAGACTGTATGGGAAACAGGAATGTTAATTTAGGTTATTTTATTATTGACGGAAAAGATAATGCTAAATTACAAGTAAATTAAATTTAAATTAATACGTGTCTATCCAAACCTGTGTAATGTGTTATTTGTTAATTGAAGAGCACTGAGGTCTAAACAGCATTGGACTATGTTGCCTTTTACTGTTAAACTGTCTTTAACACAAATACTTTTATATATCTTCTTTTGTGTTTCAGAATATTGTGAGGGAGAGTAAAGGATTTTAATTTGACACTGTCACAAGTGAGGATTTGAGCTATTTGTACAGTGCTGTCTATACTTAGTGCTCCAAATCACTCACCGACTGTAGGATGTCATAGAAGTTGTCTAGATTTTAAAAAAGAGCCATAGACTCAAGTAATTTTCACAAGTGAGAATGCTGAAGTAGGCACAACACTTTTCAACATGCGATTATTACTGTAACAACCGTTGCTAATGCAGCGTATTCTGTATCTTCTGTATGACTCGTTTGGCTAAAACTCTATGTACCTAATGCTAATATTTCTCCCTTCAAGAGCATTAAAGCAATCACAGTTCCCTTTTCATACAGAATCTCATTTGGATGGTGTAAAGAAATCTTTTCAAATTTATCACACACACAGATAACTTTACCTCAGCGGGACACTCCAGAGGCTCCAATTACACCCACTCTCACCTCTCATTAGGATGCATTAACAAAGAGTCCAGATTTTGTTTAAATAAAGCAGATCCTGAAGAGATAAAGGCCGTCCCAGCATCTGCGGCCTGCGGGGCAGGTGTGAGGCCTGATCCCAGCGCTCCTCATGGCCCCTGTCACCTCTCCACTCTCTCCTCCACAATGGAAGCCATCGGACGGCTCTGGGGAGCAGCGGAGCGCTCAGCAGCCATTGATTGCGTGAGGTGGAGGCAGCCGTGTGTGTCATTATTGGAATGCAGTATTCCTCCTCCTGCTTTTCATGTCTTCACACTCGCCGAGCACGCCATCGACCATTCTCTCTGCTGCATTACCCTCTCCAAAAGAAACCAATGTGCCGCCAGAACTAAACTTGAGGAAGTTTCTAAAGTCCACCTGCCTTGCTCATGCTTACCTTGCTAGTTATCCATCTCTGCCGCCTTTTCTCCCTACGGTTGTTGTTTAGTTTGAAGTGCTTGAGGCAGTGTCTTGAAGCATGTCTTGAAAGATGTTCTATTTGTTGCGCAAGTGTTTAGTGTCTTAAACTCAGAGCTGACTTAAACAGAAAGGTCTTGGCACGCATTTTCTTAGGTTCTCAACATGTGCTGACAAGTCAAAATGATAAAACTGGAAACAAATACAGTAGCTGTTCTTTCAGCCCAGTCTAGTGGAAATTCGTACATATTTTACGAGGTGGCTAATTCATACAAATTAATTCGACCTCACTCGTATAAATTCATATGATTTTTGCCAAATCATATGTATTTTACAAGTTGCCAATTCATATGAATATGTATGAATTTCCTAAACCTACCAGTCAATGGGGTTTAGACAAACCGTACAAAATTCAACCAATTCGTAGGTATTCGTATGAGGTGGCAAATTTGTGCTTATTTGTACAAATTCGTACAGCACAAATTTGCCACCTCATAAGAATACCTACAAATTAGTCATGAGATTGTCTTGATTCTTTTCAATTTTGTTCGTTTTTACTTTATTTGTGAGCTTATATTCAGAATGGCGGTATTCAAATAAGGGCTATTTGAGATACAGTAACTAAAACTAAAACTGTAAAAATGTTAAGGTGACCTAACTAAAAGTAATACGGCGCCACAACATCCAATAAAATATGTCGTTACCATGTTAATCTGAGTTTTTCTTCTAACTAGTTAGGATGGCGAAATTTGGCATTTAGAAACCGTTTCTATTTATTTCTATTTACAGTAAAAGGGTCTGAGTTTAAATATCCTTTTTGTGACCTTATAGCCATTCTGAAAGGAGCAACACGTTTACCTCAGATCTTAAAAATAAATTCAAGCAAAGATGTCCAAAACCGTGAAGTAACTGCGAACCAATGAGTGTATTCAATGACAAACACGTTATCAGTCACTCATTATGTACTTGTAATGATGTTAAAAAGCTTTAATATCTATGAATTCGATTATAAATGTACCTATTGTATCGCAAGTGCGGTGCACTTCCGGAGAGAGCCTGCCCCGACACTCTTGTGATTAGCTGTGATATTATCGACTGATTCTGTTGCATTGTGGTCTAGCGTCACGTCCAGTGTGAAAGAAAAAAATATTGTACTATGCAATGTAGTATTTATACGAAACTCCAAAGTACCTCAAAGAACCCTATGGATTTATGACACTGTATGTCTAAAACTCTTCAATTTTCTGTTAGTGTTAGCAATTCCCACCCAACTTTTCCTAAAGTTTTAACGTGAGTGTGTTTGTGTATCCCTAAAAGTGTATCCGAGCGCTCATATGCCAAACCAGCCTGAATTTTCCTGCCGGCGCTGTTGTCTGATACTCCATAAACCCTGTCAGCGGAGGCAGCAACCCTCTCCCGACCCCCCTCCACATGGTATTTTTCAAGACTAACTCTGCACTAACCCAGGTGCCAACTGCCAAGGCCTGCCGCATTGCACAGTTACTGCACAAACCTACTAATGATTCGTTTTTTTCCCGCCAGAGCGTTTCCTCCCTCCATTAACCTGTCAATTAGAGCTCAGCTCCAGGGCAGCCCAAAAATCAGCACTGGTAAACGCACACGTGGGAGAGGTGGAGGGGGGGAGGCTCGAGGAACTGACTGTGATTGAAACCCACTCGTTCCGCCCCCTCCCTTGCTCTCCGGACCCGTCCCGCTCTGCTCTCTGGGCTCCGGCTGCCCTAACAAGCTCTGACACGCGGCGCTGAGCACAGGAGCAGGCCTGCAGGGCAGGGGAGGAGTAGCGCTATGCTCATTGATAATCAGGTCTCGTCCCTTGAGCAGCGGTCAAACAGAACAGAGCATCTCGGCCTGCATGGCTAATCCCACCCGCATGGCTCCGCTGCTACACCTGCCTCGGTGTCAGAAATGCGTCGGTTTTGTAGCCCGTTATGTCTGCTGCTCTGTTTAATTGGTTTATCTGTTTGCAGAAGTGCATTAGCGTTCTGGAGCCTGTGCACTCTTGCGGATGGCGAGGTTTTTGTTTGTCTTCGCCGTTATAATGGACTCGCATTTTATCTCATCGCACTGTTTTCTTCTGTTTTCTTTGTTCCGCTAATTGGGGGAAGATCTGATTTATTTAGGCCTGTATCCAGATTGGAGCTTTGATTATGGCATTGCTGATTATTAAAATGCGTGGCTCACAGCAAGGCAAAGCCGAGCACGACACCTTAGAATGATAAACCGCAAGATGACATTCACTTGATTCCTCATCCGTTTCGTGAGCTTTTGCTGATAGAGACTGTGGTTAATTGGCTGCGTCTGATTGCAGTGTTTACTATTTCAGTAATTAGAATTAACTTTTATTTTTATCATTTCTATTTTTTTTTATTGAAGTTGTAGCAGTTTTGTTATGTGGCTTTGTCTTTTTTTTTTTCAGTTATTGTAGTATGATTCAGCCTTATTTCAGTTACCTGTAAGGATTTCTAATTGCTTATGATTTAGAATGCAGTTTTACTCTCTGATTCTCTACTTTCTGAATCTAATTAAAAGTTTATGAAACTGCTTCCAAAATACATCTAGAATGCAGGTGTGCTGTATTTTTATTCTTTCATAAATAACAATACGCTTTTTACAAGCTAAACTGGTTTTGCATTGTAATAAATGGACCAAACTGATTGATATGTGAAGAGACTTATTGACATTGATGCTTTTAAAAAGATTTAATGCTTTCCAATTTCAGGTTAAGCACTTATTTGAGGCATTTTTTATCATTTTTGTTTTCTAATACAATAACCAAACTTTTTGATTCCTGTGCTTTCTTATAAAACATGCTTTTCATTTGTTGAATTACATAATTCAGTACGCAGGTGTGCAGTATTTTTCACAAAATAATTAACTTATATATAACGTATATGTTTTAGGAGTCACACTGTTTGACATTTTACAAGCTAAACTATTTGACTTTTTTTGGCCATACTAACTACTAAAAAAAGCCAAATATCTTATATCAGTAGAGTCTTATTGACTTTGATGTAATTTGTCTTTTTTTCTACATGTTGGTTGCACCACATAACGTTAATTTGGAAAAGAAAACTTTTTTCAAACATTTATAACACATGCTTCACTGCTCATTTGGTTATTTTTTCAACACTAATACTACTTCTAATAAAAATATTTAAATTAATAAATAATAACGTCTAAATAATTAAACGCAAGCCAGTTGTACAACCCTGATATTTTGTACATTAAGACTCCCAAAAACGTCAGAATGAATTTCAATTAAAAACAAAAAAAGAATATACCCATCATGAAGAGATATATTATGAATTGCATTTCAGATAAGTTAATGAATTATACAAAAAATGCCATAGCATTATGGGATAGCAAAGTGTCCACTGTTTGCACGCTTCCGAATCAGAACTACAGTAGTATGTCATCCTATGCTGTTCATCACGACGCCTTTCTCATTTGGCGTACTGCTATTTGTTCTGTTTAGGAGTGTGGTGCGCCTATTCGGACTCAAAGAAGGCCCTTCTCAATGTGTTTTGAGCCAAACCATCACAGACTGTGACACACTGACACATACATGTTGACAGACAGCTCATAAAACACACACACCTACACACACACACTGCAAAGGTATGATCAAGGTTCAGCCTTGGATGTTCAGACATGTATGGAAGCAGGAGCTCTGGTCCCCAAGGCTTGAGGAAATCTGGATGTACTTTCTGAATTATTGATGCAATGTAGACTATGCATAATGCAAAATACATGTGCTGGGGAGACCTGGGGCAATGCTTTGGAGGCAGGCAGGCAGGCTGTTTTCTGTGCAGCCAAAATGGGCACTAGATCCCAGTTTAGAAGCCTCACCTGACAAGACCTGCAGCGCTAAAGTGAGTACAGCTCATTGTGCTGTAGAAAGGTTTATGCCCACTGTACAGCTTCACACTCCAGCCATTAGATATAGAATAGCATACATTTATAGAAAGGTTCTGGTCATCAGATCATTTCTATACTTGCTGTTTTTTGTTTCTGTAAGAGCTTGGGTTTTGTGAACCAAATCTGAACAAATTAATATTTCAACACATGACTTAGTGCTTCTCTAGACAGCAATAATTTACCAGGCAATTCTGTTCCATTTGTTCCATTCACATCGTTTTGTTTGTTGTCCTTGGCTGCTTTATTGTATCCTACAGTCTGTTGGGCAAATCTCAACTTTTAAAATGCATCCAAACTGTAAATCATTCAAGCTTTTATTGGTCTTTCTTGATGTTGCTCATTCCTAAAGTTAGGGATTTCAACAGATCCTATTTCTGAAAGAAGAAAATAAGTCCAAAAGATTAGATTTTTGGCTCAGCTTATTGAAAGAGAAACCAGAATATTATAGAGATTTGCAGGTGGGATGGTTTAACCACATAGCAACAACCAACAAAACCCTTATGCTGTTTTTGCGATTTGTTTTCAATAATATTTTGATTCTTTTTTACTTTTACGTTTTAGTTGTCATTTTAATTTAAAATTTTAATTCTAGCTTAGTCATGTTTCTCTTGTTTTTTACAGTTTAAAAATAAACTACTTAAAAATCTCTTTTAAAATTACATAAAAAAAATATTTTTTAAAACTTAAACTTCTTTTATTTCAGAGTTTAACTTGATGTGTTAAAATAACTAAAACTAAAACTATATAGACAACAAAAACTAATAAAAGTCAACAAAATTATTAAGCTGGCTTTGCAAATCAAAATATCAATTCAAAGTGTTTTGTAAAATGTTATTGAGGTCATGCTCAGATTTACCTTATGCGTTCCAGCGTCTTTTATAAATCAAGCTTCTGTTAAATCATCCTCCTATCCATCATTTGCGATGACAGTCACTGGTCTGATCCTGATTGTGTAAAAAAACAGCAGCAAGGGAAAGGCCAGTGGTATTCATATACTAATTCATGTCAAGCGTTCAGGGAGCAGGCGCACACACAGACAGTATTAATTCCAACCCAGAACTGTCTATGAACTTTCTTTGACCCTCACTATTTAAATGCACACAAACCCAGACAAAGAGACCATCTCCCTCCCTCTCTTCCGGCAGACGCCAGCGCTTTGATTGCCTATCATGAAAGCAAATATGTATACCTTATGAAGACATGCCCAAGGTCAGAATAACAACACATAAGGGTCCAATCTCCATATCCAATAGATTATCTTACAATGGGGCATTTCAATTCAAACCTAAAATATACATTTATTGAAGATGCTTACAGGGCTATATAAAGTCATATCTATTGATTTTGTTTTTTCTTCAAAGATTTGTCTAAGATGCACATATATGAGATGTGTTAAAAGTGGGAAATGTCCAAAGAGCATGCATAAAATACAAAACTTCTTCAAGTGTTTCTATAGGGGTATAATGATTTTTTCAGATAATTTAAAAGCATTGAGGTCCTTCCAATGCAGCTGAATTGATTACATTTTCTTTTTAAGTAGAAACACTATTTCAATATTAATAATTTGCCATATGAAATCCAAAAACTAAAACAGTCATATTTTAATACAATCATTCTGTGTATTTGTAATC
>JAUCMU010000013.1:11040782-11054606 GCA_032275025.1 Enteromius treurensis
TTATAAATAAATAGACAATTTTATGATGTAGGCCGAAAATGAGCTTCCCCTATTTGACAGACCAGTAGCCGCCACTGTCAGATATATATAACTCCATGATCCACATCTTTCATCTGTTTTTCCTGGACCTGATCTTTCCTTGCTTATTTTTACCCCTTTTCTTCCCATTAGTTTTAGTTTTTAGTGTTGGCGTTGGCGTTTTAAAAAGAGCGTCATCATCATTTTTGATGTTACATAGATAAAGTCGTCTATCCTAAACTTCAGTACAAGGTTCAAATCCGTCCATTATTTAGAATCATGTACACTTGTCTTCTGAAAGCAACAATGTGTTTAAGTTGTGCAGCTTTACAGTTTAAAGTAATCTTTTTAATCTGCAACACAACATCAACACAATAAGCATCATTTATGACAATTCCACTCGCAACAATCTTATTAACTTTGTTCACGTCATCTAAGAACAAAATCATTGCACTATTCAATTCTTGATGCTGACAGAACGCTTCTGTGTCCAACAACTTTTGCAACTGCTTAACTACATTCTTCCACAGAACAGTGTTCCGCAGGGACAACTTTAATGCCATGCCACCCCCTTTAGCTGATCAAGCGTAACACCACCAGAGGAGAGGAGAGGAGAGGAGAGGAGAGGAGAGGAGACCATAATGTTATGGCATTACCAAATGCAGAAAAATTTAGTCACATTTTAGGACAAAATTCCAAAATGATCACAACAGCAGCAAGATATGTATCCGCCTGTCCCAAACTATGACTGTCAGCCAGAGGACAAAACTGAAGATCATTTCTTACATGTTGTAGTGCTGTGCAAAGTTTCTTTTTAATACCAAATCTTTTTCTTGTTTCTTTTTTACTGAAAAAAAATACATGTAATTAATTTACAGATCTATACTTGTTTTGCTTATGTAGTATATAATAGTTCTTCCTCATTATAATTATTTGCTCCTTCATGGAATGGATAATGCTTTGTCAATACTGTCATGGCAATAAAGCTTATTTGAATTTGAGAGGAGAGGAAAGGATTATTACAATATTATAGTTTTTTGAATTGTTTAAATGTGTTTTTGAGACATGGAAACAGTGAATTTAAACTGGATCAAACAGCCTTAAAAATGTCATCATGATGTCAATTAGATCACTGTTGTTTACCAGGTCACTCTCTTTGACAATTTTGGCAACAGTTCCAGGCCCGGTTGCCTTTAATCTGCTCTGTGAATCACCACCAGCAACAAACATTAAAACCTATCCGAGTCCCATTTACAGGTGTGACGAGTCTTTCCATGTGAGCAGTCAGGTGACAGTGTTCTAGCCATTACAGTCTGTGCCGCTACAATGTGTGGGATATTTTGAATACTTGGATACACTCCCTAATTTGAGCAAAATCCTATTCTGCTTTGTGCTTTTTGTTTAATCATATTTTATTCTGCCATTCCATTTCCATCATGGCAAACAGACCGACATCAAAACATTCCCAATTTAAAAGCTCAAAAAACAGCCACGGCTCTCCTTAAAGCATACATGAATCGCCTCTAATGGACCTCACACTCATTTACAAAGCTTGTAAAACCTCTGGAGGGATTTTCTGCATCAAATTAGCCTGCGCAATTTGAGGCACTTACAGTGGTCTGAAAATGTGGTCATTTACTTCGCAGAATCCCAAACAGATGAATCACTGAGGGTGATAGGCCTTTAGAGCCAGTGAACTTACAGTGGGTAATGTCTTTAATAACACACTGCAGTCATTTAAAGGTCTTAGTATTTCCAGTCTGGCTTCAGGAAGCAAAAATCCTGTTAAGCAAAGCATATTTGGAAGTGCAGGAGGAGTCTGTGTCATAATTAAGGCCATGTCTCGCTCTCTTTCCCGCTCCGTGTGCAAGAGTCACGCAGTTTACAGCAAAATCCTCAGCAGCTGCCACTTAATGGGAGGATTTTATAGGCTTTACCAAACATAGCTGTGTAAATTTCAGGTTTCAACTGCAAGAGGGTCAGTGGTTTGGTGAGTTCAGGAAATGATGTAACTTGTGGCTTTTTTGCTTTATGATTTATGGCGCCTCGTAAACACATAAAATCCCCTGCATGTGGCTTTAAGCACACACAGGAGCATTTCACAGTGCACTCCAAGAGCTGAACCTGAAGAGGAGCTCAAAAGCATTCTCTATGTCTTGGTGTTTGCTTCCATCTAGTGGTTGAAGCATAAATAAAGAGATATGGAAGCAATAATCACTGAAAAGGATAACTAACCCAATTCATTTTAGCTCATCCTCCAAAGCTGTATGACATTTGTTATATATTTTGGTAATTTAACAGTTGCTGGTAGCTATTGTACAATCATACAATGTACAATCAAGAAGTTTTATATTATTAATATGTTTAGACAGAAACAACAAATATGCTAAACTGACCTCCACAGCAGAACAGAATTACATGACTGGTCATAATTCAGAAAAGCAACTGATCTGCTTACTGATGCATTTCATTTCATTTCCTTTCCTAATTGCCTTTCTTTTTAGCTTTGTCTCAATCCTCTGTCTGCATAAACAGTATGAATATGTCTGTTGCATTCAATAATATAGATATTCTCCAGCTTTTAACAACATTTAAACTATTATAGACATGGTCTGAGCAGAGAGTAAAAAGGTAAAAATGCATGTGATATCATATGGAATTTAAAAAAAAATGCTTTTTAATCATATTTCATGTCTTGAAAATAATTATTGCTTTTTCAATGTACCTGAGTGCATGTTTTTCATTCCAATCTGGATGTTGATACATTTGCTTCATGGATATTTGTGTATTTATTTATTAGCCGATCACAAATTCCATGTGGCTAATAATTCCAAATTAAATCTCCTGCCAGCAACAAACAGTAGATATACAAGAGTCAAATATGTACCTACATGTGACCATTACCTAAGAGAACAGTGAATATGTACTTCTTAACCTCAAAATCACTTCACATTGAAGAAGGTGCTGTTTAGTAAATACTTGAGGTCAAAGGCCTGGTTTGACAAACAAATCCCTGTGATGAGGCACTAAATGAACATTAGAGGGCAGCAGTGAGACCAGCACTGAGAGCAATTTTGGATCTGAAGCGCACTCATCTTAATAAGACATTTAAAGCTAAAGCTGGGAAATTAGACTCGTGTAATCATTTGCACCGTTTCCTTGGCCTGTCTCTCATACTGCATATGGTGAGGTATCCAAATTGTATCACCTGGTAACCTTCCTAACAGAGCATGATGCACAAAATCATGTCCAGGCCCTTATCATTTTTTGGCTGGACTATTCTAATGCTCTTCTGGCTGGTCTTCTATAATGCACAAACCTCTACAAATAATTCAGAATGCAGCAGCATGACTGGTCTTCAAGCCCACAAGGACCTACATCACACCTCCCTTTATCACTCTATACTGGCTGCCGGTTGTGGGTCACGTCAACTATAAAATATTGATGCTTGCTTACAGATTAAGGTCCAAAAGCACCCTTCTTCCTACTGCCCACTTAAGATTAGTGAGTGAGCAATGTCTAATACCATCGCAGAGAGGCATAAAACATTTCCAAAACAGTTACTGCTCCAGGCTAGTGGAATGATCTTCTCACCCCCATCCGAAATGCCAAATCTCAACCTAAACAATTTCTGAAACTTTGTATTAACAGCATTTTTGTGTTTATCTGTCTCTGTATGATGAATTGTTGTCGTATTCCACATTTATAAATCACTTTGGATTAAAGCATCTGCTAAATGAATAAATGTAAATCTAAATATGTTGACATGTGCTAGGAAGTGTGCCTTCTGTGTTTCATAACAGCAGTGTCTCTTGATGCACCTTCTGTGGTGTGCATGCTGTCCATTCTATGGCTTCTCTGGATTTAGCTCAGCTTAGTCCTGAGGGTGACTGCACCTGTGAACCATACTTGGCAACTGTAAATACACACCAGGCAACAAAAACACTTTTAAACTTTAATTAAAAAAAATAAATTATATAAAAATTTACATTTATATAAAATAAATAAATGTTGCTATGCTATGGATTTGGGAACCGCTGTCCGTTTCTGTTTATTAATGAGAAAACATCAAGATGAGCATGATTTACTGAGTGACCATTCCTTGGGGCCATATAGAGGTCGAAGAATTGAGATCACAATATTGCACATTTAAATTCATTGATTAATGATGATGTTAATACTCCCAGGATTATTTACAATTTTAAAAATGCATTTTTATTGAGAACTATATATTTTTTATGCAAGTCACCAAATTCCGTCTTGTAACTCAGTTTGTTTAACATTGTAGGATCCTAAAATAGCAGAATCACATATGAAAAATTTAATTTGGTATGCCTGGAAAAGCAATGGGACATATTTAGGACAATTTATGGACTGTTCATTTTCTCAATGTGGCTGCTATTGCTCCACTATTGCTATTGTCCCTATTGTAGCCATACTTTCTGTACTTTCATAAGACAGAAATTCTATAAAACAGTTGTACAATTTGTGAGATAAAATATTACTGAATATGGGACATTTATACAGTGCTTGCCATTGTCTATACCCCACGGCCTGGTTCTCATCTGTGTTAAATTCAAGAATTTGTCCTCCGATCTGGTTTATAAGTGAGCGTGATTTCACCAAGTACAAGATGTTCCTGGAACAACATTCTAATCAATCAATCCTAATTGAGGACAACTTTTCTGAAAATATTTGTTTTAGGCTTATAATCATAGTTGGTGCTTCAACACCCTTGTTAATCACCTATAATTTCCCTCTGATTTTAGGCATACATTTTGGGTAAGGGTAGGTTTAAGGGTAAGGACTGGGATAAGTTTATTTTTTTGGACAGTAATGTTGATCCAGGATAAACAAAAGATGTTGATCCAGGATCATGTCTTACTTGGCAGAATCACGGCGACCCTGATTTGTAACAGTGGCAAGCCGTCATAAAGCCAGGACGGAACTGTAAATAGGAGCTGTCCGTGGTGCTGAAATGAACCCCGCACAAGTGACTGTGAGCAAATGGGCGTTTATTTGAAAACGGGAGACTATTATAATGCTGATATTTAAGATGATTCAAAAGTAATACCTGTAGGGATAAAAGTAGGGGACTTCTTAGCGAGTAATATTTGAATAAATGCAATTATTCATTATTTTATCTAAAAATACCAGTGATTACGACAAACTTAAGTTGTTTCTAAATTTTACAGTGAACTAAATATTCAGTAAATGCTTAGACTGGCGTTTTCGATTCATTTTAAAGAATCGGTTCATAAGACTCATTCGCACAGGAAGCGTTAGCTGCGTATGTTCGAATACTGATTCGGCTCTTAAGCCATTAGTTCGAGCTGAGTGCTTTTGATTTACTAAAAAAAGAGCCGAATCATAAGAGCTCTTCGTTCCAATATCTGAATTCATTTTAAAGAATCGGTTCATAAGAGTGAATAGTTCGTCAGTCGACACCGGCAACGCTATCAAACGGTAAATAGCACGCTCGACAAGCAGCCTATTTCTGAATAAGAACCAATTCTCAGTTCCCAACCCTAGTGATAGCAGAAGCACATTCGTTATTTTGATTGACTATTGCGCTTCCCAATTGCAGTCCGCAGTGTAAGCCAGAGATAGTGAGAGAGGGTGTGTGTGTGTGTGGTGAATGTGTGACAGACCCCCTCCCTTTCTCCACCCCTTCCCACCACAAACAGCAGTGTGATATTTACATTTCAAACGACATTTACTCCGTCTTCACCCCTCTAATTCACAATATTCAGCTTTTAGGCAAGCATCTGAGACATAGGACGCTGATCTGTAGTCTTTGAATCCGGCGAGGACCAAAACAAAGAATCGTGCATCGCCCTGTCGCTTGTGACAACGGGAATAGCAGGATTATGATGTTTTCTTGAATGTTGTGTGTCGTGGGAGCTTTGGTTATGGGATCTATGACGCCCTTTGGAAACTGAAGACACACTTTGAAAACAGCATATTTTATTGTTTTGATCGAGATTAGTCCAGCCAACCGAGTAAATCAGAATATTTAAGACGTATCTTCTCGTAAGCAAAGGATAGATCGATAGATCAATTGAAATAGACTAAATTTGGACATAAACTCCAGCCCGCAGTGATGCTCCAGTGTCTGGACTGACTTTTAATATGCGCACTCAGAAGGAAATGGAAACCTGGACATTTTAAATCATTGATCACTCGGGACCGAATCATAAACATAGACTTGGAACCACATCACAGGTCAAGCTGACACCCAGATGTGAAAGTGATCGCGTGTTCTGGGCTTCCCTGGTCTAAGGGATTACTAGTATTCATTATAAGAGCAGAACAGTCTTCGGAGGGTCCACCATGCCCACCTCTCGGTCCGGCGCGTGCTCCGTGGAATACTGGGTCGATGGCTCGCGCCGAGATGCGACAGTGGAGGATTTCTATAACATGGGCCCAGAATTAGGCAGGTAAGTGCATTACTGCATCCACTTTACATTCGTTTTGATAATATTGTGCAAATACATACATGCACACTATGTAGCCTATCTATGATTTCATGTACAATTACATGCCTTTTATGACAATGCTGTTGTATCTGTTGACTGATATGTAGAACCAATTTTTAATTGTCTAATTGTATTTGTGCTTTTAGGCAATAAATCAATCAATAAATAAATAAAAATAAAAATATAATTGTACCTTATTATAAAACAAATTATTCTTATGTTTTAGTAGAACTTCTACCGTTGTTGAATTCTGAATAAAGAATAATTGTTAATATTATTTATATATATATTTATATATATGTGTGTGTGTGTGTGTGTGTGTGTGTGTAATTAGAAATGAAGAACAAATTAATAGATATTCTTGAATATATTGTTTTTTGCAGATTATTCCTCCATTGCTAAAATATATTCAGCTTCTATAAATTGCTGCAACTGGCATTATTGCTATTGCAGTTGATTATATTTTTATATATGTAACATGGATGCACTAATGTCAAGTATTAACATTTGTGCTGCCTATGTCTATATGTGAGCAAATGTTCAGGTTTGTGCCGTAATCAAGCTTGTTCTGCTAATGAGTCTTTGTTGTATGTAATTGTCACAGTTAAGGATGGGTGGTTTCCAAACTAACTGAGCTTAAATTTAATCTCCTCTTAGTAAACTAATTATAATGCACTTAATTGAGCACATTAAGGAAGCACCCAATCTTTGCAAATGTCACCAAGTGCTCTAAAATGTCATCATTACCTCCCAGGATGTGGGATTCAAAATGTTCAGCAGTTGTTGTCTCCTGATTTTATTCCGGCATCATGGGCATATGATATTATTCAGGACATCTATGGACCTTTTTTGCACAAAACGAAAAGTTTTTGCTGTAGGTTGTTGCATTGTATGACTAAGAGTGCTTTGATGCTTGCTGATTTTGCTGAGGTCTGTTTGTCAGACACTGATGTGTTGAAGTGTTGGGTTACAAGGCAGCAGATGGAGAATGCAGATTTGAGCGCTCGTCTGATCGAGTCATTCACTGACCATGAAATGCAAAAGACAAGATCTGAGAGACAACACGAAGACACACAAATACTATATATTGTACAACATGCACCGGTGAAAAATGTTCAGTCTTTGTAGTCTCTAAATGTCTTATATGTGACCCTGGACCACAAAAACAAGTCATAAGTATACATTTTTCAAAATCAATTCATACATCTTTTGAAAGCTGAATAAACTTTATTTCCATTGATGTATGGATAGGATAATATTTGGCTGAGATATAACCATTTGAAAATATGAAATCTGAGTGTGCAAAAAATCTAAATCAGTTGTCCAGATGTTTTAACATACAATTCATGGTGGGAAATTTACAAAATATATTCATGGAACATGATCTTTACTTGATATCCTTAATACAAATTTTTACCCACACAATTCTAAAATCTGAAAATTCATTTATTTATTCATTTATTTCAAGTTGCTCCAAACTTGTATGACTTTATTTCTTCTGTTGACAAAACAATTAAGAATAGTTGCTGCTACCCACTGACTAGTAGTATTTTTCTAGTATTTGATCACCCACACTCTTCAAAATATCTTATTTTATGTTGCATGCATGAATTAAACTCATACAGGTTTGGAGCAACTTGAGTAAATGATGACAGAATGTTCACTTTTGGTTGAACATCTGTCAATGGGCTCAGAAAATAAAACTAGTTTAACTAGTTTTCACACCCCTTTGATGGATATGTGTGCTAGCTTTAATCATAAATTCCTTTTTTGTGTTGCATATAACATTCAGAGTAATGACGTTATGGATTTGAGACTTTCTGCTCCGATTTTAGGCCTTAATTTGGTCACAGGTGAATTTAACGTTTCTAAAACCCATAGACACTCTGTAAATATGCATTACCTTCTTGAAGAGTTTCTGTTCTCAAGGACTCTGATTGTTTTGACTCAGTTGCCATGGATATAATAGTGATGATGGGGGAGGAAGAAAGTAGGTAAGAAAGCTCTATGATGAGTAGAGCGGTGGAGGTCAAAGCCGTGAAGTGCCAACACTTTTCTTTCTAGAAACGTCCATCACTTTGTACAATGTGTTATTTAACTTTATTTAACTACTATATAAAGATGACGTTGTGTTATCCACCAGGGGTGCCACATCTGTTGTGTTTCGCTGTGAAGAGAAGCAAACTGAGAAACCTTATGCTGTGAAGGTCTTAAAGAAAACCGTAAGTTGAGCTGTGATTATGAAGATATTTTCACCGTTCTTGATATCCCAGAATGACTTTGCGAGGTTATGTTCATTGCGATTGTGCCATATGTTCACTCAGATTGACAAGAAAATTGTGAGGACAGAGATCGGAGTCTTGCTGCGTCTCTCTCATCCAAATATTGTAAGATATTTATGTGCCTGGCGACATCTCAATTTTCACACTGTTATGAAATATTTCACATTTGTTGTGTATGAGCTCGTGCTGACATGAATAAGAACATAAATCTCCCATTGGTTTTTTTTCTCTTTAGATTCGTTTGAAGGAAATCTTTGAAACCGAGACGGAGATCTTTCTCATCTTAGAGCTGGTCACAGGTGGAGAGCTCTTTGACAGGTATGACATGCTCCATAAATGAAAAGAAATTCAAATGTGAAACAGGAATTCATAAAATAGTTCACAAATTCTATCATCATATACTCGCCCTCATATTGCTCCAGAACTGCATAGCTTTCTTTCTTTTGCAGAAAGAAGATCTTTTAAAGAATGCTTTGTTTGTTTATACAATGAAAGTCAATGAAAACAACTTTCACTTTAGAAGGAAAAAAAATAATAAGAAGAAAAAAATCTGTGTTTTAAAAATTATTAATTTATAAATATATTAAATCATTTTTTATTAATTAGTTAATATTTCTGATATTTTTGCTTTTGCTTTTTAAGCTGTATTTTTATGTCAGCTAAGTAATATTAGCACTCCATCAAATTTATTTCCATATTATTAATTAATGTATTATTTAAGTTTCCCTTTTTGTTTTCCGTATAGTTAAATTTTTTTGGAATTAAATATCAAGTTGAAATAAGATAAATATTTAATGTAATGTAATAAAAATTACTTTAGCTTTATTTCAGTTGGCAAAAAAAAATGAATGGTGGCGCTACATTTATTTATAATGCATTATAAAATTTGTTTTAATGCATTAATTATACATTGTCAAGTGTGTTAATACATTATATGTATAACATTATACGTCATAATTAAAATGCATTATTCCCCTTTAATAACCGTTTATAATGCATTATACATAAAGGCTATTTTTAACTGTTTTAGTTACAGTTAACCAAAACAGCACTGCACAGAAGAAAGAAAATCCAGATTTGGAACAACATGAGGGTCAGTAAATGATGGCATCATTAAGCAATGTGATTTACTGCTTGAAGATTATCAAGAGATGATCTGCCATCATCGAATGATACGATGAGGGCCATATGTTTCTCCTTTGATCGTACGGTGGTCCCCAGCACAGGAATTTCTTTTATTCTTTATTGTCAACACTTCCCGGCTCAAGGTCTTACAGCTCAGTGGGCTTCCTGTCTGTTCTTCTACCCAGCAGTGAGATGTAATTGAATAAAACAAGTTCCCGATAATTGGTTTAAGTGGCTTTGGTGCAGAGCAGGAGCAGGATGTGTTTGCCTACACACATCCACACACTGCTAAACAGAGCACTAAATGCTGCCAGATCCACACACACAGACGCCTAAACATCAGCTGTTCATGTCTGAAAACATATGATAGCCTATATAAGTGTTGTGATGTTTCTAATGCTGAATCTGTGGTGTATTGCTTCAGGATTGTGGAGAGGGGCTACTACAGCGAGAGAGATGCAGCTCACGTTATCAAACAGATCCTGGAGGCTGTGGCGGTAAGACCAAATGAATCATGGGATGTAAAAATGTGCTTTTCACCCACATAGAGATTTGCTATTCATCTTTGAAAGGCAATAATGGTAATGTGAATGTTTAGCCTTTAAAGAGGAACACAAAATGGCTCTTTTGAAGTCTGACGCACTGCGTAGACAACTAGACGTACTCTAATATTCACGAATACAAAAGTGCAAAAATGCTGCTTTCAGCAACTGCCATGGTTTTAGTGCTCTAACACATTAATATGCCCATGTCTGGGTAATGCACTAAAGAATGACAGTGTAATTTATGCGTGATTCTAAGTTTATAAATGATACGTTCGGTAATAAGAAAAAAACGAATGAAATATAATATTTAAAGAAATATTATATTTGCAATACATAATGTTGATTCTTACTTGGGAAGTGAATGGGGCAAGTTTCAAAATGCTCAGTGTTTCGATGCTATAGCCACAATATTTAAAAAACAAATGCATGTTAACATGATTTTAGTGAGAGAAATGGCTTACTAACTAAAACTAAAATGATACTAGTACTAACTTACTAACTAAAATGATATGCAGTTTTATAATTTAACATGTCAGAAAAAGATGACAATAAACATTTTGTAGCTCAAATAAACAGGTTTTAACAGAAAAGCTAATGTTAGGGCTTTTGTAAAACTATAAGCTTTACATTTATATGTATGTTTTTTTAATATTAGAAACCTTAAAATGGCATAAGAGGAGGACTTTAAGTTCATTGCAGAACATGCTTATATATACAAATTATGTCATTCACAAAGCCTCATGGAGGTGGGCGGAGTGTCTCTTTTGATGCGCTTTGCTTGCTGCAACTCTCTGATTGGTGGAATTGTCTGTGGAGCATTGTGGGTAATGGTTTCTCACAACAAAATCTGCTTTCAAACATGATTATTTAAAAAAAAAACAAGTAAACAAATGTGAAATTGTCAAATAATTTAAACAACTAGCGTGATATGATGATGCATGTCAGGAGGGACAGCAGTTATTCTAATGCATTCTCAGCCGAAGGATTATGTGTATGTGTTTGCGTGGCTGAACACATGTCCAGCGATGGGCTGACAGTGGAGGGGTTTGGAGATGTGGGTCAGTATTGTCGTCACTCAAAAGCAAACGGTAGAGTAAACAGATGTGTGTGCAGAACTGCTAGTGAAAAATAATCTTCTCAGGGAGGAAAAAAAAAATAAAAACATTGCAATTTTTTTTTTCCTGGCTTTTAATCTCCCTGAGCAGGAGGAATGTGGGCTGGCGTTACATAACAGCTCAGCAATCTGACAAAGAAGCAACAATGCGAAGGCCACACATGTTTGTGTGTGCCTATCGGATCCGCTTAATCCACGTTGTCTATGATATAATCTGTAGGGTTTGATTGCAACATAAGGTTAATGTATGTGCATATATGACAATTTTGTGCAGTCTTTGTATTTGTCTCTAACCTGGGATCATCTGGACCTCGGGAGCTCAGCTAGGGTGGTGCGACATGTCTAATACTTTCCCAATTTTCTTTTTCACTTTATCACAATATTCATTAACCATTATTACTTTCCACATGTTTGTTAATCATTAAGAATGAATATTACCTATTTATTTTTGTTCACAATTTACCTCCATGGAGTAGATACATTTAATTTAGAGCTCCATGAAATCCATTTTATTTTTACCTAAATTCTATGTTTTACTTTTTGAATTATTTTATATGGTTCTCTGAGGTCCACTTTTACACATCATCATAGAAACATCATATTTTAAAATTAAAAAACTTTAGTTACCAAGTAATAAACAGTTACTCATACTTCGGTTTTACTTTACTGTCAGCACAGCATCGTCTGTGTTTCAGTCTTTCTGAAAAACCTTCATGGAGTTATACCTTGTTTGTAAATAAACCTGTTGTACGATTAAGTAAACCAAAGACAGAGTTCTTACCGATGTGCTCCGGAACTTCAGTTCGTCCACTGTTTCCAAATCTTGCAATCAGAAGGAAGGCAAAGCAAAGACTTTTTGGCACTACAGATCATCATATTATCTTCGGCACAATATTTAGTGTTTGGTTTCCGCATAGACCTGCTTTCGCCTCTCGTTTACACAGTGGGGCTAAACAGGCAGCGATGTAGAAGCAGGTGTTGATCTTCTCCATTGAATGAGGTGTTTAGTAGCACATTCCACAAGCTGTCATTTTGGCAGACTTGCTTCAATACATGTTGTTTTTAGACCAATGAGAAAGTGTTGAAGTCTGAAACTTATAGGATGTTTTTATAGTACAGTGACCTCTTATATGTGATTTGAGTACTCATGACTTCTTTAAAGGGTTAGTTCATCCAAAAGTGAAACTTCTCTCATTAATTACTCACCCTTGTGTCGTTCCAAGCCCATAAGACCTCCGTTCATCTTCAGAAAAAAAATTTAAATATATTTTTGACAATATTAGAGAGCCATCTGTCACATTGAGCTGCCGGTTTGCTGTCGCGCCCTCGCTTCGGAGAGACTGCATGCGGTGAAAGATGAAACATTTATTAAATACACGGACTACAAAGACACAGAGCAAACATGCAGAGAGCTACGTGGACAGAAACAACAAACAACGACATTAACTTTAACGGATCGCAAGGAACATGATACCAGGCATGAATTAAATACAACATATGATTACGTCAAGACACCTGGGAGACATAGCTGGAAAGGAATGGACATGATGAGACAGGCGGGGCAAGGAAACGAGGCAAACGCGTGAGACAAAATCAAAACATAAACACAGACAGCAATACAACTGAAATGATCCCAAATCCAGAAACATATAGTAAAAACACAGGCAAAACAGTCCATGTGACATCAGTGGATCAACTTCAGTTTTGCGACGCTACAAGAATAATTCTTTTGTGAGAAAAAAAGAAAAATAGCATGTCATCAGCTTCCCTTTCGTCTCCCATGACTTACGTCTTCCATTATTTTCGAGAGTATAATAACGCACTTTAACGTATTTGACGTAATCAGCCTTGTTTACATCCGGGGGAAAGAAAGTGCATGAACGTACATAATCTGCAGCTGTTTGCGCCTAGAGAAAGGTGGATGCATACATAGTGATACTCTCTAAAATGGCAGAAGACGTAAGTCACGGGAGAAGAAAGGTATGCTGATGAAAATAGGAAAATATTCCTTAAAAATAAAAATAATACTATTATTTTCAGAATTACATTTTTATTATACAATAGCAATATATTCATTTATTCTTTCTCTGACTTTTATTTTGGAGGTTTGTGCTAAAGATCTTTGAGTTTCACTGTGTTTGACGGTGGTTTTTCTCAAATGAAATGGCGTAAAGGTGGTGAAGTGAGTTCCTCTTCAGGAACTTCGAGCCGCGTCCGGCAGAACGCTATGGGGAACGCCTCCAGCGTTACGGCTCTGAATG
>JAUCMU010000013.1:11057704-11067994 GCA_032275025.1 Enteromius treurensis
CACTTTTTTACATCTAAACTGAAAAGGATAAATGTTGTATCTTTGGGAACTGATTGTTTGTTATTTCTTTATTTAATTTTATTTTGTAAGTTAAAATTAATTTTCACATAATATTTTTTCTTATTGTTTTAGTTTAACTGGAATAACTCTGGTTGTGATATCTCTGTTCTGTTTATTTTGCAGTATTTACATGAGAATGGAGTTGTTCACAGAGACCTCAAACCAGAAAATCTTCTCTATGCTGACTTGTCAATAGATGCCCCACTTAAGATAGGTAAAAACTCATACACTGAATCAGTTACAGTTTTAATACAGTAAAATTGAGGCTGACCAGTGAACTTTTTCATTAATAAATGAATTCTGTAATATCCACAGCGGACTTTGGTCTTTCTAAAATAATCGATGAGCAAGTCACAATGAAGACGGTATGTGGGACCCCCGGCTATTGTGGTGAGTTACCATTTAAAATTTAGACTATATTTGTACTGTATAATCATCCTATTACCGATTTCCTTATTTTTACACGCATCACGATTTTTTTCCAGTGAATAAAATAAAGTTTCACCAGGCAATTCATTTGCAATCATTTGCCTCTATTCTCACATGCAGCTCCTGAGATCCTCAGAGGAAACGCTTATGGTCCTGAGGTTGACATGTGGTCGGTGGGAGTCATCCTTTATATTTTGTGAGTAATGCATTCATGTTTATTCATTTAGTGGTTGCTTTTATCTGACTAGTACAGTATATGATTTATATATATATATTAGTACCTTTATTCAGCAAGCATGCATTAATTTGATCAGTGACAGTAATGACATTGCTATTATTACAAAAAATTAACTGCTTTTTGTGTGGTGTATTCTATTGATCTATGAATCCTTTATCTATAGGTTTCCACAAAGACATTTTCACTGTTTTCAGCATTGATCATTACTAAGAAATGTTCAACATATATGATCCTGGATGACAAAATCAGTCATAACGGGTCAATTTCTTAAAAATTGAGATGTATATATAATCTGAAAGCGTAATAAATACTTTCCATTTATGTATGGTTTGTTAGTATAGGATAATATCAGGCTAAGATATAACTATTTGAATGTCTGGAATTTGAAGGTGGAAAAAATCTAAATATTGAGTAAATAACATTTAAAGCTGTTCCAATGAAGTCATTAGCAATGCATGTTACTAATCAATAATTAGGTTTATATATATATATATATATATATGGTAGGAAATTTACTAAATACCTTGTATCATGTAAATATCATGTAACATGATCTTGATTTTTGGCATAAAAGAAACATAAATCATTGCTACTTATCACAGCTTCTGTGCTCCAGGGTCACATATGATTTAGTGGTGATGCTGAAAATCTAGCTTTGCCATCATAGAAATAGATAGATAGATAGATAGATAGATAGATAGATAGATAGATAGATAGATAGATAGATAGATAGATAGATAGATAGATATTTTAAATATATTAAACTTGAATATTTCACCATTTGACAGTTTTTTCCTCTTTCTCCTGTTTTTGGCTTTAAGTGTGTTTCCCCTTCACTTCATTGTTCAAATTATAAATTGCATTTTCTCTGCCTCTGTTCTTTCTTGCTCCGCCCTCAGGCTGTGTGGGTTTGAACCATTTTTTGATCCAAGGGGGGATCAGTACATGTACAGTCGCATTCTGAACTGCGATTACGAGTTTGTCTCCCCCTGGTGGGATGAAGTGTCTCTCAATGCAAAGGATCTGGTGAGTGCTGTGTGCTTAGACATCATTATTGTCCTGTTTGTAATGCTGATGATGTTCATGCACTGCAGACTGATTTTAGATGAGATGAGAGAGAACAGTATCTCCGTCAAAATATCAACAGGCGACTCAGATGCTGATTTGATTATTCAGTCATCTGAGCTTTTCCGCTCTTTACTGATTTACCATTAGCTGTTGGTTATGTTTGTTTGATGTTGTCTGTAGGTTAGTAAGCTCATAGTACTGGACCCTCATAAACGGCTCACAGTGAAACAGGCTCTGGAGCACCCATGGGTGCTTGGAAAAGCAGCGCGATTCTCCCACATGGACACAACACAGAGGAAACTCCAGGAATTTAATGCTCGGCGCAAATTAAAGGTCAGCCACCAATAGCTGTTATAAATAAAAGTGTCCACTATAAAGAAAAAGAGAACGTAGTCTACTTTCAAGATTTTTGAAATGTTTTTTTTGTGTTTAAGATGTTTGCATTTATATAAAATTTTAAAAGTTGTAATTAATACCTTTTTTAATTTGATAAGTTTATGTCTTATTCTCTAAATATATTTATAAAGGTAAAATTTATTAGATGTGTATAATAAGCAACATATTACGTTTTTTTTATATTAGCAAATGACTGATTTGGTGGGCAAAAGTATTATTATTTTTGTAATTAATTAATTAGATTAATTAAATATTAATAAGCATTGAAGCAGCTTTCTTAAAAAGTTTTCTTTTGAAGACATCATAAAATATTATGCATATAACAAATGACCCCATACATTATATGGGTCAACAAATGACCCCATACATTATATGGGTCAAAATAATCTAGTTTTATTTTATGCCAAAAAATAATTAGGATATTATGTACAGATGATGTTCCATTAATATATATTTGTACATTTCCTACCATAAAATATCAAAACTTCATTTTTGATTGGTAATATGCATTGCTAAGAATGTCATTTGGACAACTTTAAAGGCTTTTTCTCGGCCAAATATTGTCCTAACAAACCATACATCAATGGAAAGCTTAATTGTTCAGCTTTCAGAAGATGTAAAAATCTCCATTTTAAAAAAAATGACCCTTATGGATTTGTGGGCCTGGTTCACATATATGGAGAAAAAAAAATATGGAAGTCAATGGCTACTGTCGGATGTCTGTTTGTCATTGGAAGAAAAAAAAATAGGTTAGCAACAACTTGAGAATCAGTAAATGATCGGAATTTGTCATTTAGCCATCAAATGTTGTTCATTGTATTATGCTAAGATTTCTGTGATTTTTACCAGCAGAATTGTTATTATTCCATCCACAGGCTGCTATGAAAGCTGTGGTCGCCACAAGCCGGATGCACGAGGGCTCACGGCGGCGGACGGACAGCTGCGAGATGCCCAACGCGGACAAGACTTCACGCCAGAGCAGCATACAGAAGGACAACGCGCTGGATTCTCAAAGAGAGCCCGTTCCCATTAATAAGGGATCCGAGCAAGTCGAAGACGGGGCCCAGAGTCCCTCCAGTCCACCCCTGCACCCTACCCATAAATCTAAACCTTCTGTGCTCTCCGGGCCCACGTCCTCTCGCCCACCCCTGATAGCAGACGGACACAGGCAGGCCTCCGTCCTTCCGAAGGCTCCAGTTGTTCGGCCCAGGGTGCCCAAGAAGAGCTGCTCAGTGGATCCTGGAGGCAAACACGAACCTTCACCGGCAAGCGCCACCCCACCCAGTCCCAAGAACCTCAGTAATGGTTTCCCCATGAGCGTGGAGGCGGGCGGCAGCACGGCAGAATGTCAGTAGCCTGGATGACCTGTAGATTTGAATTCACGCGGAAGACAAAGGAGGACAAAAACGATGCTTTGACAACACACTCTTCTCCTCTTCCATATTTGTGATGGGATATTTTGATACAGGACTTCATATGGAGGCACGTGGCTTTCGTGGCAAATTTAGGTTAGCGGCACAGGGAACATCATCGTTTCTTCTCTTTGCACAAGCATGGTGAATAAGATTGTCTCATCTGAACTGAAATTCATTTTGCTCTTTCTTCTTTTGCTATCATATGCAACTCTTCACACAATCCTATTCTCTCTCTAAAGGTAGTGAGGATCATGTATCTGTGATGTTGTGATAGTATATATTTGTTTAGGAATGATTGCTTAAAAACCCTAATATTTATATTGCATAGACTATTTATAAATATATATATATATATATATATATATAATGTATCTTTACATGTGTTTCCCATTTTTAATTCAAACTTTTTGAATTAGCAACATTACAAAAAAGGCTTTGATGGTTTGTAAAAACTCTAAAAGACTATTGACTATATGATGTAACGCCACCGTCACAGATTATGTTTTTCCCGGCTCATCTTTGGCAGTTTATCGCCCATCAAATTGAATTGATGTCATTCAGGGTTACCGCCCCCTTCTGCTCTCTTCAAGACCTGGGAAGGTTTTACTGAAAATCGCACCTAAACTGCCACTGTACTATAAGAAATCTTCTCTATGAGGTGGAATTAATACAGCTAGTATGCTTCAGCCACACTGTCTACCTCTTCTACTGTACAGGGGCTTCCAACTTCTCAAATAGAAAATTCTGTAGAGATCTACTCTTAGGATAGAAGGCATGAAAGAATATTTTTCAATGTTGAATGTCGAAGGGCTGTTTTTTGTGAACTTTATGTAGGCTCAATTTATCTGCCTGTATGAACATGTAACAGCATCGCAAAATGTTTCGGTATATAATATAGATGCTTCTTTCATTCTACTTTATTTGGATCTTTGCCAAACAAGAATGCTTTGTACATACTGCTGACATAAACAGTAGCCTAATTAGACATCACTGGAGCATTATGGTTATGCATGCATAATATTACTATTTTGCAGTTAAACTAAATCACAGAATTCTGTGTTCAGTTGCAAGCTGGTGTAGATGCTATTTATGTTTGAGCAGGTTAAGTTTTCATGTTTCCCAGATTTTAATAAATAGTGCTATCAGATGCTTTCTACTTTTTTTAAAGTGAGTTTATATGCTTTTTGGTAGCTCATATGCTGATGGTGACAATTAGGTCACATGGATTTTTGAAGCCACGTCTAAAAAAGGCTATGTATTGACCAGAATGTTTTTAATATTATTTGTCTAATTGCCTAAAAAAGTAAAGACACTAAATCTATCTAATGGGGGAAAAAATAACAATTATTTTCTTACATGCTATAATAAAGGTTCTGTTTTGGTCATATAAAATAACAATTACATAAAATTTACTATATTTTCATTAAGTTATTGAGTAGATCGAAACAATTGGAATACATATCAATAACAACTGGCAAACCCCAATATATATCGTTTTTTTATATATATTTACATAAAATTATATCACTTATTATATGATAGTATAGGTATATTGTATACATAAAAGTAAAAAATAAATGACTTGATTACAGTAATAGTTTTCTGTAGAGTATCTAAAATTGTTTTCAAATCTTTTATTAAACTTAAATTCCAAGGAGTCATCAGGGGACTTTCAAATAGTAGCAATGACAAACTATAAGGAAAGAATAAACGTATTTAACAAAAAACAACAACAGTATTTAATATATATAGCCTTTGTACATACTGCTATGTATATAAAACATGATAATTCTTCAAAAAGGTCTTGTGCTGTGATTATAGGGTGTGACTCCGTAGCATCTCTTCCTCCAGACGGGAGGAGGCGTGGCTTCACTTCCGCTAGAGCGCGAGACACCCGAGCGCACCCCCGTTTAGGGTTGAGATCGCGCGTGCGAAGTAGGTAGAGCAGATCTCCGCTTTGTTCTCTTCACCATTTGTGACTCGCTCTGCTACAACGACGGTCAAAGACAAAGGAAACGGAGGTATGTATACATTTGTGCTTGGAAAATGATATTATTCTTTTTGTAACGCGCGAATTTGATTAAATGTGAGAACTGCACGCCGTCAAACGATCACGAGCACGCGCCGGTAGCTACGATACTGGCGCGCAGGCCTCAAAAGAGCGGCCTGAAACGTTAAAAGTATTATTATAACATGCAAAATGAGCTTAGGTGATAATGCAACCACTCTACATGTGGGTATTGCTATTATTGCGATGTTGTTACTATTTGTTTATTTATGGGTACGGTTAACTGTTCGCGCTATTCGTGCAGCCTAGCTTAGCTTAATTTGATTAGCCTAGCCTAGCATACGTCTAGCGCTACTGTTCATTGTTTTGCGTTTGGTTTTGGTTCTAGGGGAAATAAGTCGACAACTAAACGCTTATTTCATTGTAAATGGAAGATTTGAATATCTTTGCCCCTGCGCCAATGTAAATATCGTAAGAAAATAAAATGGTCGGTGAATGTACGGTTCGTAACGATGCAGCGTCTGTCTTGGATCTCTATCGTTAATAGAACATTTGTATTTACTACAGGGCTGTTTACGATTTCATTTTTTCTTTTTCAGACTAACATTTTGAAGCTGTAAGGTGTCTACATGGCCGTCAGAAGAGGACACATAAGGTATTTAAAAGTAAGTATGTACAATCTACTTTTACATTAATGTCTTCAGTAAAATGGTGAGTTAACGTTACTTTATTCAATATGTTAAGATGATTATGTTGCCTATTGTGCTACCGTTGTTTTGGGCTTTGTTCACTTATTTGATTTGAAAATGGGGAAGAATTTCAAGGATGGGTTTCAAATTCTTATGCACAGAAATTTTAGTAAGAGAAAATAATCATTCGTAACTGCAAAGAAGCAAAAAAAAAAACGTTTATGGCCGAAATGGAGTTGGAGGGCTGAAGTTACTGACTTAAACAGTGGTATATTAGCAGTACTTCTCTGGCGCATTTACAGTTTTAGCATGTGATTTATCCAAATAAAGTGTTGGTTATGTAGATGCACTTTGCCACAACTAAACAGTAGAAAAGCATGTTCAGCTAAAATATCAAAAGGTGAATTGTTAGTGAGGAAGTTTAATTAACACAACTTTATTGGTTGACAGCTAAATGAAATTAAGGTTTCTGTAAAGTTACCGTTAAGATTATTAGTTTCAGCTATTGTTTTTCAGGCTAGGAATTACAGTTAGCCCCTAAACAAAAGTGCAAATAGCTATATATTGCGTGGTGTTATTAGGTATATATTTATATCATGTTGCAACTGATTTGTTGCTGCAGGTTTGTGAGGTTCAGAACCAGGGTAATGACAGAGACTCACTCAAGGGTGGCAGCTCAGTAAAGGTAAAATTGGCCATTATTTTTGTGTGTAGACTAATGTCAGATGTTGTTGGTCATGCTACTTGCTTTTTTTGTTTTGTTTTTTTCTAGGTTTTAGTCTGCCAGTGTCAGATATATTGGTTTGGTCACAATGCATAATCTTTTCTCTAGCAGGAAGTATACGAGATGCCGAACGGTTATGAGGACCATATGGGCGATGAGCCGAGTGACGCAAAAACCAACCTGATCATTAACTACCTGCCCCAGAACATGAGTCAGGAGGAGCTTCGGAGTCTCTTCAGCAGCATTGGAGAGGTGGAGTCGGCCAAACTCATAAGAGACAAGATGGCAGGTATGTCTCAACACAGTGAGCCAGTGTCTTTGGTGTTTGTGGTACACGACGAGAGGCTGTTTGTTTTCATTACTGGTCTATTTTTAAATGTTTGTTTTGTTTTTCCCGACACAATTTTTGTTGATTTTATTTACACGTTTTATAGGGAATGCACTTTGTTTTCAGTATTTTTAAAGTACTGTTGTTGTTTTTTTTTTTTTAAGCAAATCTTTGCTTTCTTTTGACCAGTTTATTGAAGCTTGGGTTAGATTTGTGGCAGCATTTCACTGTCCACTGTGGTATGTTTTGTGCTCCAATAAACATTTTGCTCACAAATTTTTATTTATTTTCTTTTATTTTCTTTCCTCCCTCTATTTGAAAAGGTGTAAAGATGGTACTGGTCCGATTCAATATCATTGAGCGTTTGATTAGATTTGGAGTCCTCCCACAATGTGCCAAGTTTTTATTTGACTTTGAAGTCAAGCACATTTGTTTTTCTGTAAATGTTTTCTTGGTGTGGAGATTGAGAACTCACATGACATTTTGAAGGGAAAAAATCTATTTATATACTTTTTTTTTTTTTTGAATGGTGTGGGCATCCTGTCTTGTTCTGTGCAAAGTGTACAAACAAATGTGCTTTATTCTTTGGATTGTTGTATTTTTTCTTTTTGGTTGTTTTGTTTTCCTATGGTTTTTGAGGACAATTATCAATTTCCAGTTGTATTATGGAGTACCTGGAGAGGCCTATTGATGTCAGTCTGGTGCCATCTTCATGCATCTATGCCATTTAGCTTTGTTTGATAATCTTCTGTTTTTGTTTTTATTTTTTTCTTGCCCAAAGCATCCCACTATTTTTAGAATTCATTATACGTAGAAATATGATGTATAGTTATAATGTTGAATGTACGTTGTATTTTATTTACTTAAACATTTATAAATGCCTACTAATGTTTTTTTTTGTTTTTTTTTTAAGGAGGTGAAGGGGAAGGTATTGTTTTGTTTTGTTTTTTTACCCTAGAAACAATTTTATGAAGACTGTTTTTGTCTGTTAACCGTTTTCTTGCCTGATGTCAAACTTTGTTTTTGATGAACATGTAACAATTTTTTGACAATTTTCATTCACGAGAACCGCTTGCATTGTTTCTTTTGTGCAGAGAGAATAGTCTGCAGGATGTGGACGAGCGTTTGTTATTTTTATTTTGTTTGTTTTTCCCTTTTGTTTTCTCTAGGCCACAGTTTAGGGTACGGATTTGTTAACTATGTTAACCCTAGTGATGCAGAAAGGGCAATCAATACACTCAATGGCCTGAGACTACAGTCTAAAACTATCAAGGTAACGTGCAAAGAGGTGTTTTTGTATCCATGTGTTAAATAATAGATGCCATATTGGTAAACTAGCCTCAAAGCAGTTAGGACAGCGTTCCAGTCCTGCCTGCTTTCTGTAAGGAATGAACAACTTCATGAGTTTCAACAATTGTTCCTTTTTATTTTTCATTTTGTTTTATTTTTTACTTTTGTTTTATTTTCTTTCTCCTGACATTTTGTCTCAAGATTTTTGCTCGTATAATCTGTATGATTGGCTGTCTTTGACTAAGCATGGTTTATTTCGGTACAGAATTATACTTAAGTTAGTGACATTTTTATTTTGGAGTTCCTTTCAAGAAGAAAATATGCTCTCTTCATTTCTCTTGCGTGGTTGTGGTGTAAAAACTGAGGGGTAAATGTTAGTAGTCATTTGCTTGAGTATGAAATTGTGCCGAACAGAAGCCCTGCGCTGAAATCCCAGACATTTATTTAACATTGAAAATTTTTGGTTTGTTTTTTTACTTTTGAGCCTTGTAGTTTTAATTCCGATTGAAAGTTGTTTGTTTTTGATTTGTGTGTGTGTATAGAATACAAAAACTGTTTTATACCTTTATGAAGTAAACAATCATTGTAGCGCTTTTCTTTGGTTGTTTTTAATTTTATTTCGTATGTTAAACTCCGATGTGAGGGTTATGCTTTGGCTACACAGTGGAACTACATTGTTACATCAGTAATGGGGGCAAACATTACTATTTTATTTTTTTATTTTTGTTTGTTTGTTTTAAACAATGCCTTAGTGAAGTGGTTTTTAATGCAATATTTCTCCATTAAATTAGGTCTCATATGCCCGGCCGAGCTCTGACAGCATCAAAGATGCCAACCTGTACATCAGCGGTTTACCCAAGACCATGACACAGAAGGATGTAGAGGACATGTTTACCCAGTACGGGCATATCATAAACTCCCGCGTACTGGTCGATCAGGCCTCGGGTAATAATTCTCTCTGGCACCCAGCAATTTTCAATGTTGAATGTATTCTGGTTCTCAACTTATTTTTGTGGGATTTCTGACCTTTTAGGTCTGTCTCGTGGAGTTGCGTTTATCCGTTTTGATAAGAGGTCTGAAGCGGAGGAAGCCATCAAGGATCTTAATGGATCCAAACCAGCTGGTGCCTCTGAACCAATCACAGTAAAGTTTGCTGCCAATCCAAACCAGACCAAGAATTCCCAGCTGATCTCTCAGCTGTACCACACTCAGTCTCGTCGATTTGGAGGTCCTGTTCACCACCAGGCACAGCGCTTCAGGTGAGAAAACCAAATATGCTTCCTGCGGTTTTAATGTCCATTAGTATGCTGTAGTTGAAGGGTCTGCTACTTTGTTTCATTTGCTGCAGTTTGTGTGTCGTCCTGCTGGCTAATTCCGCAGTGATGCATCTAGCATTAGCTCAGTTATATCTCACTAGGGCTGCACGATTTGGGAAAAATGTGTGGTTGCGATTGAGTGGTGTGACTCAACTTGAAAATGCACACACAGATTACTAATAATGCTGAAACTGAGACACAGTATACAGTGCAATCTAGCAAAAACAAATTAAAATTAAATTGTACAAAATAAAATAACAGTAACATCTTTACATTACTGAATTAAATTACATTAAATTAACATTAAAATAAAATTAAAAAGTCAAAAG
>JAUCMU010000013.1:11068094-11078373 GCA_032275025.1 Enteromius treurensis
AAACATAATTTACTGTGGTTTTACTTATGCATATATCATTTTATTATACAAAATTACATTATTTTAGCTGTTTGTTTTACTCTTTATGTGGCTTTTGGATTTTTTAAAGTTCACTTTTATACATAAATAATAACCTGATTTGTGGTTTTATATAGTTATCAACAAAACATCAAATTAAAGAAGTGTTTAGCTTTTATCCGATTAATCGAAAAAATAATCGCCCAACTAATCGATTATCAAAATAATCGTTAGTTGCAGCCCTAATTTAAACATATCATGTCCAAAACAAATAATAATAATAATGCATAAGAGGCCAGAACAAACAAAACAAACCCAATACCTAACAAAAGTGTGAAAGAGCTAACAAACACACACCAAAACAAAACAAAAAAACACCAAAGCAAAACGAAAAAAACAAACGTGAGAATGTACAAAATGCAAGACGTCAAACACCCGAAAACAAACAAACTGTACACAAAAGAAAAGGCATGAAAGCAGAAATGCACAGAATATCTGCTTCACTTGCAACCTCATTTGTAAGTCGCTTTGGATAAAAGCATCCGCTAAATGAAGAAATGTAAATGTAGAGAGAAGGGATGAAAGAAAGAGGGCAAAGACTACAGAAGATGACTACAGAAGCTGCGACAAGCTGAGCTTATGTAATTTGCAGGTCAGCCTTGTGCAGTGCCGTTCCACTGATTAGACTTTCCAGCGTGTGTGTGTGTGTGTGTGTGTTAGATTCAGGCTTCTGAGGCAGACTCGAGGTTCAAGACCTCTTCTAAGTGCTCCCAAACATCCATCCACCCACTGTCCTCCTCTGATAAGAAATAAAGTCGGATCCGCAGAGAGAGCTGCCAATTTACCTCTGCTAATCAGCTAATGCACACATGAAGAACAGGTACAAATGCAGAACTGCCGAGGGACTTGGACTCATAGGCCGGCCAAACGTCATCTCAAACGCTCACTATTCAAGCTGTCATTCAGCTTGTTAGCAGCGGGGATGTAAGGCAGTGCCACGGGTCATCCGAGCAAAAAAAACTGAGCCACTGCTGAAGATGATCTCGTCTTTTGAGCGTGTACAATTCTATGTTACGGTCTGCTTTCAAGAAACATTAATGTTAGTAGAGGCACATGCGATCTGCCAAAAACCGGCGTTAAAACGTAAGTGTGTGTACGTGTGTTTGTTCAGCAGGTTTACTCAGGCGCTCCGGTGGCAGCACTGAAGGTCAAGGACACCCTCTCACTGTCTGATGTGTGCCCTCAATTACCCACAAGCCATCTGCGCACTCTCTCCCCCTCTTTCCCTCGCTCACCTTCAAAGTGTATATTGGTGAAGATCTAGTATCATTTGACGGGGAGGCACTGGTTGATGGCGAGAAGGACAATTTCTATTTCACGGGTGTATACCGACAAGACCACTTTTTCCTGTAGAATGACTTTCAAGTTGGGTGTTTTTAATGAATTGAAAATGCACTGCACAACCAGAGTAGTCCAAACCTCAAATCAATTATTGTAATGTGTTCTTTCTAGTTAAGGCTGCACGATTTGGGAAAAATGTGCGATTGCAATTATTACGGTCAAAATTGCTGTATTTCTCAACTGAGATACAGTATACAGTGCAATCTGGCAACAACAAATTAAAACTAAATTCTACAAAATTAAACAACAGTAACATCTTTACATTACTGAATTAAATTACATTAAATTAACTTTCAAATAAAATTAAAAAGTCAAAAGTAAGGGATAATGTACAGAATCAAGCATTCCAGAGAGCCATGTAATAAGTTCAGATAAATAAAACAGATACCCATTTTTATATTTGTACTTGTTGTCCCAAAACATTTTAGCAGGATGTAACATATACTTGGTATATTCCTTTTGGTATCTCTTGTCCAGTGTGCCAATCATTTTCTCAAATCTCTCTTTGTTAAAAGTGCGTTCACACCTGAGGTGACTTGGGTGACTATATCTCGCTATTCGCGTGACATTGGATGCTTAAAAATGTTGAGTTTACACCGGTTTCACACTGCACGCATCAGCTGAGCGTCAGCAGGGTGTATTTTTTTCGACGCCCATGTTAACAAATGAGAGCTTTCACGCAGGAGCGGCGCAGAAGCACGTAGCAGGTGCAGAGAAATAACATAAATAAAAGCACATGGCACACAGTGTTCGGAGAAGAACGCTGGAAAATACGACAGAAAGATGCTTGTCTACAGCCTCCTGCAGTACAAGCTGCCAGTATGAAAGCACAATTGGTGCGCGCTCTCCTGCTCTGCATACATGCCGCTTTCGCGCTGCTTATGCGTGCAGTGAATATGTAAAGCCGGTGTGTTTAACTTAGTTCGCGCGAATCGCGCTGCAGGATGTCTAATTGCGTCTTTGCATTGACTTAACATGTAAATCACACGCACTTAACACTTAATTCGTGTCTGGTGTGAACGCAAGAACGAATGTCTTGTTACGTCCACTAATACATTTATTTATTTAATATAATCGCAACATTTGCTGTAATGTAATCGCACAGGCTGACATTGCGATATGATTAATCGTGCAGCACTATATCTCACAATAACAAGTCATATAACCTATAAACCGCTCCCATGTGTTTATTTTTATTTTTTTTTTACATTTGAGGAGTAAAATGTGCACATGTGGTTTCCATTAGCAGATGCATTTAGGATGGATGAAGAATTTTGGATGAAGTAACCCTTTAAGTATTACAATTATTAAGCCAAATATCTCTGTTTCAGTGTCAGTGCTTTTAGCTCTTCAGCAATTTGTGGTTGCCAGGTTGGTAAGATAGAGTAAACCAATTGGGAGAAAATGTATAGAATTTAAGAAAATTTTGCAATTGCAACCATGTTACAAGTGCAGTGTATTATAAATGCTGCATTAAAAAGAATAGTTTTAGAGCAAATAATAAGAGTCCACAATGATACCAAATTAAGATCGGAATCGGCCAATAATGGCTTCAAATTTAATTATTGGGCTTATATGAAAAATGCTAATATGGCTATTTAATAGGAGGAATACATTACCTTACATGTGCTCAGGGTGCACTGGTGATTAGAATACATCAACCGTGCGATTAGACTGATTTATTAATGTCTTTTTATTTTATTTATTTTTTAAGCAAATCATAGGCGCTAATAGATTTTTTTCTTTGTGCTACCAAATAAAAGGAAATATAGTGGCAAAATTAGTTAAAAATATACAATTTCCATAATTTTGTTGTTTTCCTGTTTGTCCACGTGAAGCTCCTTAGTCACAGTCTGCCTTTGTATAAAGCATTATAGAAATGAAGGCAACCTCACTGATGAATCTCTTGCTTTGGCAGGTTTTCACCCATGAGTGTTGACCACATGAGCGGCGCCTCTGGGATGAATGTGTCCGGCAGCTCTTCCTCTGGGTGGTGCATCTTCATCTACAACTTGGGTCAGGATGCCGACGAAGGCATCCTGTGGCAGATGTTCGGTCCGTTCGGTGCGGTCACCAATGTCAAGGTCATCCGTGACTTTAACACCAGCAAATGCAAAGGGTTTGGGTTTGTTACCATGACAAATTACGAAGAGGCCGCAATGGCCATCGCCAGTCTGAACGGATACCGCATGGGAGACAGAGTTCTGCAAGTGTCGTTCAAAACCAGCAAGTCTCACAAGTAAAGGGACTGTTTTTTTGTGTCATAAGAGAATCTGACACTTAATTGCAGTCTGTTCTAAAGATTTCAGTTATTGTTGACTGTCCACATAAACGTAATTCATACATCTGTGTTGGGGTGAAATAAGTTTGTGCTAGTGTTTTACTCTCTGGGGTTGAGCAGATACTAGAATGTTGCATTAGTGGTTTTGTCCCTGGTGCCTGGCATTTGTTAAAACCCTGGACAACTTAAATTTCATATATATATATATATATATATATATATAGGAAGATCTGAGTTTTTTTTTTTTTTTGGTAAACTGTTACGATGCCTTAAAGATACCGTGGCATTGTTGCTTTCCTTCAAACCCCTTTTCCCTTCATCACACTGGTCCCATTTTTTTCATTATACTATAATGTGAAAGCTTTTAGTTTTATTGTCAGTAAAAACTACACATCACCACCTCTTCTAGACTTTTGTAAATAGTGACTAGTCCAATTCTTCAGTGCTCCAGCTCACACGTCTGTAAGATAAAAGAACGTTGGAAGGACCAAAGAACTCAGAGTTTAAAGCATATGCCTTTAAGTGTTTTAGTTTTCTGTTTGGAAATTAAAATCTAAATCCACAAGTATTGTCTTTTTTTTTTTTTTTTTTTTTTTTTTTTTTTCTCTTCCTCTACACCCCACCCCCCCATCTCTCCCCCCCACTGCAGTTTGCTTTTTGTTTTTCTTCTTTGATTATTAAAGTTTCTTTTGCATTTAACTACATATATTTTTTTTTGTCTCTCGTTTTATTTGGAAGGTGGTTGAGAGGCCAGTTTTAAAATCTGGTTTTAAGTGATCTTTCTAACAAGCATGGAATTTGCGTCGTGTTTAAAGGACTGGGAGGTTTCTGGATAAATTGGGAGTCTGATAAAAGCAGGGGTTGTAGGCACTTGGCTGCAAGCTCAGTCTAGATGTGGTGAGACAAGTGTGCAGTTACACATTTGCTTGCCGAATTAACATTAACAATGCATTTTAATGTAGTGTTTTACTCTGTACTTAGTCGATCCTAAATGCAGCTTTGTACATTTTAATGTGAACGTTCAATCTGCTTTTTGAGACAGTCATGTAAAGCCACGCAAAGGTGAAGAAATGTATTTAATTGTTCTCACACAGTACTAGTACACACTCGGTTTGCAGACCAGCACTATACTTGTGTGCATGTTCATTTGTCGATAGGATTGATTTCAGTAATTGTACACATCATGCTTCGGGTCTTTGCTGGTAGTGTGACCTGAGGTCCTGTTGCAGGATGTTCTATGTCTTTCACTCAAATAAATGCCATTGTTTTGTCTTAAAAATGTTACTTTCATTATTACTTTCATTATGTTTCTAGATTTAATGGTAAAAGTCTGTTCAGTTAGCTTACGGTTTGTGTTCATAATGGGTAAACGTTGAACTAATCTGCATATTTTCCACAGTGTTTTTATCTTGTTGTCCTCAAATCCGTGTGTGTATGAATGCAAATTAAATATGCAGTCCTGTTTTCTTCAGATATGAGTTCATATTTAAATCAAGAACGCATGTGTTGGTGTGGTGTGAATTCCAAGGCATTTACAGAACATTGTAGCGTTTTGTTTTTCCCAATTATCTTAAAGTCTTAAACTTAAAAAAATTGCAGAAGCCCTGAAATACTATGGTTAAAAAATGTTTAAAGTCGAATGCAATAATTATGTCAGCTAATTATATGCTTTGGAACGTGGTCATGCATCTGTTTTGTCCCTGCTGAATTAGTTTTGGTGGTCAAATGGCTAATTTGTCATTAATGTTCTTTGGGCTGATCATCCTGAGCTCTTAAACCTAAAGCAAGCAGCTCTATCTAATTAGGCGTAAGCTCTGCTTGTTTTCTCCAAAACCAAATCCGATGTTAACCATCTGTCCTCACGTGCATGACATTTCTCATGAAATGACCGCAAAAACACAATAAATCCATTTAAATGTTTTATTGCAAATGTTGCAAGTTCATTACACGGTACAATAGAGCAGATGTAAAAAAAAAAAAAATTATACACAAATCAGTCACCCGTGTTGTTGCACGTGATGCCAGCTAATTGGCTTTTGACTGTATTTTAAAATGTCACTCCGGTTCCTTTCCCGTTACCGTTAGGAAGCTGCTGAATGATGTCACTGCAGATCTGGATCATGTTTTGACCGTAACGTCAGCCTGAACCTGGAGGGCAAAATTCCTGAATGCATGCCAGCATGCAATAACTATTGTACCTCCAGCAACAAAAGCAGAGGAAAAAACAATTTTGGCTTGTCCTTGTAAATAGAAGTATTTCCCTTGCATAGGGAGAGGAGTGCTGCAATATTAGTTTTAAAAAGCAGAGACGGAAGAACCAGAGAAAGTTTGTTCAGTACTTCTTTATGGCACAGTGGTAGAAAGGAGGTTCGTGGATGTAAGGCAACCGTCTGGTGACTCAGACCTGACATATATTGTAGTAGACAGTGGGTCGTTCAAAAACCGTGTCCCCAACCACCTCGAATATACAGTCTTTGCCGGCCAGCAGCGGTACTTCGGTTAAAGGCACATTCTCCATGTTTTGAGCCTTCTGACTCTTCTGTGCAGTTCCATTTTCTTTTGCCTGACAAAAACAAGATCATTTAGCATTGATAAGCTTGTATTAAAATATAAACTAATGTTTCAACTTGATGTGAAAGGGTTACTCCACCCCAAAGTAAAAAAAAAAATAGCCCCATGTCATTCCAAACCCATAAAAGCTGTGACTGTCCCATTGACTGCAAATTACATAACATTATCAAGATCCAGATAAGTATGAAAGATGTTGTCAGAATAGTCCATCTACCATCAGTGGATCAACCGAAATGTTAAGAGGCAACTAATTGTAATGACATTTTGGAGGCACACATATGCACTGTTTTAATTCAAATCAAAGTGTATATACACAAAGACAAATCCTTGGGTCGCAGCTGACAAAGAAGAGTGTACGTCTATTTGCGTGCAGCGATACTCTGATGCAACACTGCTGAATTTGTTGAATAAAGTCATTATTTTTGTTTTCTTTCCTCACAAAAAGTATTCTCATCGCTTCATAAAGTTATGGTTGAACCACCGATGGCAGATGGACTATGTCTTTCATACTCTTCTGGGTACTGTCAATACGTCCACGACATGCTGCTGTGAGCATGTAAAAAATACTGCAGCTGCAAACATTACGTGACATAACTCCCATATAGCATACATGAATCATCTCATCGCTGACCTATACAGGTGGAGCTAGGGAAGGAGGAGGGTTTCTAGAGCAAGCTACAGCGAGCTCATTGGTTCTTTTCTGTATCAGCAGCCAATTAAAGGTCTAAAGAAATATTAATTCAGAAATTAAAAGCACACATCATTACAAGCAGTGTTGGGTAAGTTACCTTCAAAACGTAATGAATGTTAATACGTACATTATCAATATTGTATTTTAATAACTTTACTAATTACTCTGTTTGAAAAGTAATTTAGTTACTCAATAAGTAACGTAATATTCAAATAATTCGAAATTCAAGGTAAAATCCGGCTTATTCCTCATAGCAGGTCTTTTAAAAACAATGAAAATGAGATTAATCTTGATTTATTTACTTTACTTATTTTGTATCTAGGTAAGGGTGTTTGCGTGCAGGTGACTGCATATAATGAGCTTAGATACAGGAAAGACTTTAGGCCTACCTCCCTTCATAGTTTCATACAGATTACATAATCAGATGATACTTGTTTTTGATTTTAATTTGTTAATTTAAAAGTAGACACTAAGCTGTCAGATATGGGAAAGACTGTACCTCACTTTCATATGGATTACATAATCAGACAATATTCTTTTTCAATTTGAATTCGTTCATTTAAAAGTGGACACTTCAAGCTTTATATAGATATTTTTCTCATGTTTATAGACATTTCTAGATTTGATTCATTTTAGTATTATCAGTATGTTTTTCTGTGAATCAGGAAAAACTGAAAGTGAACGCAGCGGCACAGAAAGGGTTAAAGACGCTGCGTTCAATCTTATCTTCGAATTTCAATCTTGATTTAAGAACCATTGCAATTATTTACAGTATTTCATAAGTAACTGTAATTAAATGGCTTAAAAATGAACAGCAATCCCTTACTTGCGCCTTTTCAGTGGATTTATGCATCTAATTTAATAACAGTAACGCTGTTCACGAGCATGCTCAGAAAGTCATTACAGTTTCATATTAACACCCTGGGAATCCAAACCATGATCCTGGTGTTGTGACAGAAAGGTTATATGTACGAAGTTTGTTTTGAAGGTATTTTTAAATACATTTATAGACACAGAAAAGTAAATGTAATTCTCCCCAATAATAACTGATGTTAGCTCACCGCTCTGTCAGGTGGGAAGTCTTTTCGACACAAGTGACCAATGATTCCAGCTGCCAGAGCATCTCCTAGCACGTTGATCATGGTTCGAAAGCGATCTCTTTAAACCAGAAGGAGAAGAAGACTTCGTTCTTTTCCTCATGCATTGTTTTTGTATGTAGTACACTTGTTAACATTTACTATTTATAAATCTAGATGATCCAATGATTACAGCTTATTGCAACTATTATGACCTCTACTTTTATTTATTTTCCAGCTATCCCGACTTACAAGATCCAATCAATGGCCACAATCAGTGTGATGTCATCTGCTGGCAATCCGACGGATGTGAGCACTATCACCATGGTTACAAGACCAGCCTGAGGAATTCCAGCGGCACCTATGCTGGCAGCGGTCGCTGTTATGCTGGAGGAAACCAGAACAGTGAGATTATTATGATTTTATTGGTTCCTGATATAACTTATCACACTAGACGAGCTGGTCTAGTTTCTATTATGACATCACTGTATTTATTTTTAAAGGGTTACTCCACCCAAAAATGAAAATGGTGTCATTAATCACTTACCCCCATGTCGTTACAAACCAATAAAAGCTTTGTTTGTCTTTGGAAGATGATAGATATTTTGGACGAGAACCAGGAGGCTTGTGACTGTCACATTGACTAAGTAATAAACAATGTTAGGGTCTAGAAAAGTATGAAAGACATCATCAGGATAGTCCATCTGGCATAAGAGTTTTGATCTGTATTTTATGAATTATGCCACAGAAAACAGCACATCCATGTGGCACGGCACAGAAGACTGTGTGTAGTTCGCGTTAAGCTGATTCTCTCCAAAATGGCGCTATGGTGTTCGTTACTTAGCAGTCAATGGGACAGTCACAAGCCTCACGGTTTTCGATAAAAATATCTTAAATTGTGTTCCAAAGACGAATGAAGCTTTTACAGTTTTGGAACAACATGGGGGTAAGTGATTAATGACACCATTTTCATTAATGCATGTTCACTAATGAGTTAAAAATGCATGAATAACATTTGCCGACTGTTAAACACAGTTACACATTGTTTAAAAATTCAGTGTAATAATTAATTGATTCATCAAAACTATGATGAGCTCTATGCACACAGGTGTTGCACTTGAAGTTTCGGTCAGCCACTGACTATATCTGGTAACAGCTTTGCTCTTTCTACAAGTACCTGATGGTGACCAACTGTCCGAAATCCAGTTCGTAGTCATTGACTTGGGCAATGAAAATAGCAGCGACTGCTTCATACAGTGCTGTTCCATCCATGTTAATGGTGGCTCCCACTGGCAGCACAAACCGGGCAATCTGCCTGTCCACTCGGCAGTTCTCCAGCAAACACTTCATTGTAATGGGCAGCGTTGCTGAACTGTAGAAAAAAGAAAGAATATCTTACGTTTGCTACATTTTTGGATGGATAAATCGAAAGTTGGCCAGGACACAAATCCAAATCTGATATGGACTAGTGTCTGTGAATATTCATCTACAAAAATACTATTTACATATGAATCCTGCATGTTCTTCATGTTTCTGTGCAGAAACGTGATTATAATATATATTATATATATGTGACCCTGGACAACAAAACCAGTCATAAGTGTTAATTTCTGAAATATACATGATCTGAAAGCTGAATAAATAAGCTTCCCATTGATTTATGATTTGAATGGATGGGGCAATATTTGACTGAGATACAGCTATATGAAAATCTGGAATCTGAGGGTACAGAAAAATCTAAATGCTGAGAATATCACCTTTAAAATTATCACATGTAGATCTAATCAATGCATATTACTAATCAAAAAATTAAGTTTTAATATATTTTCGGTAAGAAATTGACTAAGTATCTTCATGGAGCATGATCTTTCCTTACTATATTATACTATATAGTACTATAGTGAAAATCTATAATTTTGTTCCATACAATGTATTTTTGGCTATTGCTACAACTATACCCCAGCGACTTAAGACTGGTTTTGTGGGCCAGGGTCACATATATACACATATATGAGTACATGAATACATAAATATCCTTAGAACTGCTCTGAGAGTTACTTCAGGAGCATTTAACCATTTAATTTGAGGAAAAACCAGTGGCGGTTCTACACGAAGGCCTAGGGAGGCCCGTGCCTCTGTAGACATGTCCCTGGCCACCCCTGTAGCCCCCCCTGTGCTGACCAAATAAAAAAGTATGAATTTATTATGATTTTACACACGAGCGCCAAAAGTGGAACTAAT
>JAUCMU010000013.1:11118733-11134960 GCA_032275025.1 Enteromius treurensis
AAACAGTGCTCGAACATGATGTGTACACATGATGCCCCCTTCACATTTCTGACTGCCCCCTCATAAGTGCCTGTCTAGAACCGGCCCTGCGTGGAAGTCTTGGGAGGTGGATGATTGGGTGTTGGCTGAAGGAGAAGCAAATCGTGGTCCTTTTGAAGTTTGATGCGGTGCAGTCGGAGACTTGGACACACGGCAGGCAAAACGTAATTTACACGAACTCGAACAGAAAGAAAAGAAACTAGAGTAAAGAAATAGAAGTAACGAGACTGGGTTTCCTTCTCATTGTGGCTAGTTAGCAGCAGGCGGGAGCACGCTGGAACTGCTCTTAATGAAAGAAAGAGATGGCAAAGGGGCATAGTTTAAAAGCTGGGCTAAAAAGCGTAATTTCTTGAGCTTTTAAACTCATCTCAAAATCTGGTTTTAACCAATAGATATCATTCTAGCTCAGGGTGTGGTGATATTTTCTACATATATCCAAATGTTATCTTATCAGTCACATGCTCCGAATTTTTCACGCTCTTGCAGAGTATAATTTTGGACATGATTTCTATAGTATGAATATGATACATTTGACTAAGAACTGGTGGGAAGAAACATTTTAAGCAAGAAGACTAAAGCAAAACCATACTAAACACGGATATTAAACTATATTCAATAGTTATTCAAAATACATATACAATGAGTGATTAACACATGAAATTTAAATGTGTGGGTTACATATATACGCAGGTATGCATATCAGTGGTTTAACTCTGGTTTAGTGTATTTTGAGCCTGGATAGGCATGAATAAGTTTTGTGCCAGTTCTGTGTACGTGAGGACGGTTTTGGTGAAGACCAGAAGTTAAAGTTCTAATCAGTCTGGTCCTGAGGTGGGTATGGAGATCCATCCAACCAAATCTTTCATTATTTTACCCATGTAATGATAATGATGTCCTGTGTCTTTGACCATTATCTTGGTTATTTTGCCAAAATTGACAATCTCCTTCCAGAGTTGGGATTCTCAATATATGTTCATAATGTGGCACGCTGTCCTGTGACAATGTCTGTTGGATCTGTTTGCATCAGGCAGGCATTTATGACTTCCTGTTGTCTTGAGGCCTCTTTGTGGAATTTGGCTCCTCAGGTTTCAATGTTCCGATCAAATCTTAAGTGTCTGATTCCCTCTGATTCTCTACAAAAGGGTGAGTCACAAAACTTTATGGATATAATTTATGTGCAGTAGACTGATAATAGCTTTATATATATATATATATATATTTATATATATATATATATAAAAAGCAGTGGTGACACCATTTAATGGCATTAAATTACTGCTCTGGTGGGTGCTGGATAAAAAAGAAAAAACCTGGATAATTGTTGTTTTGCAAAAGCCAGCAAAATGTCACCATGTGAACTTTACGCTCTACATTTTCATTTATTTTTTTATATTTCTTCCCCTATTGAGATTTTTATACCTTTTCTCTCACTCTTTATTTTCAATGGACATTTTCTTTGGCTGCTGTGCCTTTAAGGCTCCTATTAATTCAATAGTCCATCCCATTTAATATATGTGGCTCTGCTTATTACAGGCCATTACTGCAGTCCATTTGGAAAGAACAACCTGAAAATTCTTGGCACAAAAGCCTAAATTGCACACCATTTATCGACACAGCACACATGAAATGTAGCACTCCAGAAAAAACACTGAATGACGTTAGACAATCACAGTATCTGCCCTCTCCATGGGTTTCACTGTCCCTCATAAGATCAAAGCCCCTCTGAAATTCATGCCATATTGAGGCATATACAAGAACAATTGTGAGCCCCTTATCTACACTTTTTTCAGGTAAAGCCTTCTTACATTTTGTCTACCAAATGGCTCTTGTCTTCCTGCCCAGGAGAGTCTTAAAATGAACCTCTTGTCAGCCACTTAATACCATTTCAGTTTGATTGAGGAGGGAACCAATAAGCGCATAAAATCCTTTCTGATTAAATCTGTTTTGCTGTTGATCCTCACTGTCCATTGTATTAAATTGCACCTCTCATTGCTTTGGGATAAAAAGCCAATGTGAAATGACCAAAAAGGAAGGAAAAATACAGGAAACCCATTAGTAGCTAGTAGTTAGTAGCATTAGTGTTGTCTTGGTGCAAAAGGCTGAAGGCTGGAGAAATTATGATTTGTATCACAGGAATAAATTACATTTTTAAATTGAAATAATATTTCACAATATAATTTTTTTTTCTGGGTTTTTAAACCTAATAAATGCAGCCTTGGTGAGCAGAAGAAACATATTTAAAAACCATTAAATATCTTACTGACTATATATGTATATATTTGATTCATTAAATTAAATGAATTGCGATTTTGTTTTTCTGAGCCAAAATATATATCACATTTTCCCCTAAAATTTAATTTAGTGTAACAATCTTTTCAGGCTTATTTACAACAAAAATCAATTTACCCATTAAAAGATTAATTACTTTTACTCAAAATACAAATTATTTTACATTTATTTCTTTTTTGATGTATTCTTTTTTTAATACACCAGGGTTTGCACATTTGTCAGTAAGATATTTTTACTCATTTAAAACACAATAAAATGTTATATGCTTCCTTATTTTAATATGAACAAGTCCTGATAAGCATATTGAATGTTTACATAAATATTGTGTTACACTGAATGACAATGCTTTCTATAGATATAAAATCACTTTTGTGAATTTCTTTTGATGTGGACTTTCTTTGAGGCATATATATATATATATATATATTTTTTTTTTTTTTATATAAAAAATAAAATATTATTTTATTTTTTTATTATTATAAAAAATATATATATTATTATATTTAAAAATAGGCCTATGTTCTTCCCTTCATATTATAAAAATACACCACATCTGAATAAAAACCATCCAGGACCATACTTTTCATTGTAAAAACATACATAAATATTATGAACAATTATTAAATATTAATATTTTAAAACATATAATATCTATTATTTACCTTCAGTGTTTCAAAAGATATTTTTTAGCATTTCTTTACAATATTTTAGATGGAAAATATAAACACATTGTCGCATGGGGTTACAGGCACAGTAATGAATGCTAAGAAAACATCCTGTTGTAAATTCATGATGTGTGTCTTGTTTATAAGCAGCCCCACTGTGCCTCATCTGTACCCCGCTGCTGGCAACCCTGCTTAGAATGACTGCTCAAAGGGGAATCTGGCTCGAAACATCTGAATTTCGGTGGTCACAATAAGAAAGGCAGCACACACCAGGCTGTTTGTCTGTGATAGAGGCTTTTCAGAGGGGGTTTATTGAAAGACTTCTGCGTGGGCACCAACCAGATGCTCCTGCCATCCATGAAAAGCAAGTGGCTCATATAATCAATTCTACTCAACATTCATGAAATCTAGAAGTGTGTGCCGATGATAAACCTCATTCTGGCTTTCTTTTTCATTTTTGTAGAACTGATGGAAGAAGAAAAAAGGAGAAGAATGACTGGTATTTTCATGCCCTTTATACAGAACACACACAACCAGGAATTTTCAGATTGATTTTTCTCTATGCCGTTGTCTCCATTATCTCTCTGAGCTTTTTCTAACATTCTTTTCCACCTGCATAAAGGTTTTTTTTTTTTTTTTCCTTCCCTTTCCATTTTTCACTGGCTCTTAAGAGTTTTACCATTTTGTTTGGTAGTAACTACTATTTGTTTGCTTTATCTGTCTATATCTGTTGTCTGCCTATCTTGTCCTCAGACATAACTCAATAATGAATACATTAAATATAGATTATTACTAAGCACTGAAAAACTAATAAAAAACATTATACCCATTTTAAGCTTTATGTATATCCTTAATTTTACGTTTTAAGGTTTAGAGACCTTTTAAATCACATCTACGCTATAAAAAGTATCTTTTGTAGGTTATAGTGGTGCAATAATTCCTTCAGACACATCACCCCCAAATTTCCTGAATACCACTGATACTTTCTCTGTTTGTGTTTGCATGCAAGCATTAGCATCTAGCTAAATGATTTACCATGAGAATCAATATTACTTAACATTAAAAACTGCTGAGACAGCTTCCTCATGTTTGTCTCCATTTTTCTTCTTCATAATAAAGCTGAAAGAGAACCAATTCTTCTGTTTCCATTGTGCAAGCCATGTATTATTAGCCTAAGAATTCACGTAAGCAGAAGTGTTGTGCTTTTTTACACTGGCACTTGTGGCAAAGATTTTGAAGTCATGAATTTATACCCTTGAAAAAAAATGGTGCTTTAATTTTTTATATTAATTTTAATTTTAGATAGATAGATAGATATGTGTTTGATTATATGCACTTTCTTTTAAAGCACCACAATAACTATGACTGCCTCCTCTGGCACTTTGGCAAAAATAAATAAATAAATCAATAAAAAATCCAAAAAGAAATCATAATAGCCTACTTCATCAAAGTGCGTCACCCGGACATTTTGTTGCATTTGTAATTTTCGCCATTGGCTGTTTTCATACAATTAATATCCAGCATCTTATCTTAGGCACAAATAAATTCAAATATAACAGATGTGAAAAACAATCAGTAGGTTGATCAGGGGTCTGTACCATAAAGCTGATTTTGCTGGTTAGCCAGTTAAGTATCAGTTTAGTGTGCACCATTTCTAGGTTTTAGGTACCATAAAATTGGTTTGGCTTTTAGCAGTGTTTATCGCCATAGTAACTTAAGCTACACTGCCAACCTGCTCCGGGGCAGGTTGTGTTCTGGGTTAGAGAGCTCAAAACAAAATTTGACCAATCAGCTTCCAGAAAGGTGACACATGTCTGATGCAATAAAGCCACTCCCCCAGCTTCTCTTACTCCAAATTAAAAGATGCTACATAATAAAACATCATTTGAAGATAAAATCATCATTTTTTTGAGATTATTATTTTTAGAATAACCTTTTATATAATTATTATCTCCTTAATCTAAGCCAGTTTGGTTTAATAATAATCAGGCGTTTAAATTAATATAAACATAGATAATATGTGTATATTATTGTATTTTAAGTGTTCAACCAATAGTGTTTGTTATTTTAGTGTTACACTCAGAAATATTATATACATCTTTATAAAGTAACTTTACATCTTACTTGCACTTTTTTTTTTCTTTCGTTTTTTTTTAGATCTTTTCATCTTGCTGTGTATATGTTTAAATTCTTCATATTGTTCGATCTTTAATCTTTGGTATGAATTGCACTGACTCTCATGGCTGCTCATTGCTGATGTCACACTTGCATGTGCACCTGCTACATTAAGTCAGGATCAAGCCTAAATTGACAGAGAAAGTTGATGACCAGCTTCATGGTACCAACAAACCCAGATTGGAGTGGTTTGGTTTTGTCAACTCGAAAATAATTCTGTAACTCAGAGTTTCTTTAGCCTCCATCATGGTACAGGCCCCAGGTGCTGTTGTCCACACAGCATCTGATTGGTCGCGCTGGCCTTAGGGATGGACGATACCACTTATTTAGTTTTCCTTTCAAGAACAGTATCATCGATACCGATAAGCTGAATTTTTAAATAGTAATTTAGTACTTAACAAATATTAAGAATAAAATGTCCACCTAACCTTATATTTAAAAAAAAAAAAAAAAAACATTTAACATTCAATACACCTTAACTGTAATTTACTGGGTTATATTTTTGTTTACACACGGTTCAAATATGTTTACTGCAGTGATAAGCATGGAATAGTTGAATTAGTCATTTTAGTTACTTTTTATTTTGACAATGATTTATAATAAAATGACAGAATAGATCAATATTATTTTTTCACATTACATTTAAATAAATGTAGTCTAATTGCACAAAATAGTGTTTCTATTTGACATTTGAAATTCTATTTCGATTTGTTTATTGCGAAATAATTGGCCATCGTTCCCAAAATCATAAGCTTTCTTATGTTACTTTTAAGAAACGCAGCCCTGTTTAAACATTTTGTTGTTGTTTTTAAATGAACAGAATCACTGGAAAATAAAACACACCTTAGTTTCGATATTCTTATTTGAGGATCAATACTTTCGATCCTCGAGCCAGTATCTATCGATACTTTGGATAGATACGCCCATCCCTAGCTGGCGTGCACGAGAAGCCTGTCTGTGGAGTCGATGTTCGCGTTACTGCGCTGTTTCAAAGTTAAGGTGACCGTCAGACCGCACAGAACTTATCGACATCGACAGACACATGTACGGGCTTAATCTGAACCATATGAGAGAGCCGTGTTGATTGACTCTGGCGCACAGGTGTTGAGTCACGCGCAGATCGCCTCTGATCAACTATGACCGTATGTAATGTGCTGGAAATGTGCTGGACAGACTGAAGTGACTCATACTAATTCACTGTGGAGCTCGACTGCACACCCGGACATGATGAAGAGGATGGTCGTGATGTGGCGGACGCATTTCGGAGAGGAAACGCAACTTGTGTTTTCATCCTGCGCCATGTAACTTTGGCACCGACATGTAAACCACAAAAAGCGACACTTTGGACTCGCTTGGAGAGACTTTGCGTTAAAAAAACAATAATCTGGGGAAGCTTGTGTCCTGTTCAGCATACGCACGTGCACTCCTCGCAAGGATGCCTGGTGTCCTGGGTCTCTACATTGGGATGGAGGTGCTCATCGCCCTTTCCTCTGTCATTGGGAATGTGATGGTGGTCTGGGCTGTGAGAATCAACCGATCTCTACGAGACACGACCATTTATTTCATCGTCAGTCTGGCTCTGGCGGACATTGCTGTCGGGGCACTTGTCATTCCTCTGGCCATAACCATAAGCATCGGACTGAAGACTCATTTTTACAGCTGTCTGCTCGTTGCATGTACTGTACTGGTGCTGACGCAAAGTTCAATACTCGCGCTTCTGGCTATTGCTATTGACCGCTATCTGAGGGTCAAGATACCAATGAGGTAATAAGATGTGGATTGCTTGTTCATTTCACTGGGATTTTCAGTTTCCAGTTCTGTTTTCTTTTTCTGAATGCCTGATGGTGCTGTGGCATCACTGTGGAGCTGACAAGTCGGTCTTTAAGCGACAGGCTTTTTGATCCGAAATTAAATTAAATTAAAATGTGATTACAAACACCTATGCATTCGTTTTTCATTCCGTCGACCACAAAGGAAAACTTTTAAAGAATATTGATGCAATTAAAAATGTAGTTTTTGTCATTTTAAGTCTATAAAAGAACTCCAAATCGCAATAAAAGTGTCATAAAATGTATTTATGCACCATATTTTTAAAATGTTAAAAGTCACAAAATAACTTTGTGTTAGAATCAGACCTAAACCTTTTACTCTGTAATGGCTGTGACCTTTTTAATGGGCAGAAAATCAGAACGCATCGAACCGTGAACAAATTATTCAGAAATTATTAATGAGCAATTGAGATGTAGCCTAGTATTGAAAGGACCGTGTAAGCTACATGAAAAATAAAATAGAACACATTGACCACATTTACTCATTTACTTATTTTAAATTTAATGCTAACATTTTTATTTACAAGCGTTTCATTTCATGAAAGTCGTGCTGGTTCATTTTTGGATGAACTACCCCTTTATGGCAGATTTAGGCCTCCTCAAAACAGAAAATAATCATGCGTGTTGTTTTATTAGCATGGATTCATTCTTCAATGAGAAATACTTTGCTTTCAGATCATGCAGCGACGTTTGACCTGGGTGGGTTTGCCTTGGGCTGTAGTTTTTCTCAGTTTATTGCTGTGATATGGACTCCACTTTTAAAGTCACCTTCAAACCATGACTCTCATAGGTTTAATTCCCTGTCCTGTCCATGTCCTCTTGTGTATGTGAAGTTGAGTAATACGATTTCAAAGCAATTAGGCAGGAACGCCATTTTGCAGCATTAGCTACTTTTGATCGCGTACAAGAACAGCTAAAAGGACATGCTTTTCCTTCATTTTCATGATTAAATAGGATTATAACATACAGGTCTGAGATAATTACACCGGACAAGTGCATAGTTTGTCAAACAAGCAACTAGTGCCAATTTACCAGCTGAGTGGATGCCATGCTTCAGTAGCTTCATTTGTGCTGTCTGAACAGACCTTCTACTCTTCACAGAGAAGGGATTGTGACTGAATCAAAGTGTAATCGTCAGTTTGTGTTGAGGCTCGGCTCAGCTCTTTTTATTTTTGGTTTCTATATTTTAACAGGGATTTTCTTCCTGATAAATTGCACTCCCAAAACAGATTCTGAAGAATTTTTTTTTTTTTTTTTTTAATTTCCTCAGAACTCTGTGTTCATGTTCATTCATGTTCTGCACAAAGGAAACGATTTTAAACAAGTTAGACTACTGTAAAAAGAGCCCCACTGTGAACTTGAAGGTTGAAGGTTGTTGGTTTTGTTAAAGCCATCGGCCTTCATAATTATTATTATTTGTTTTTAAAGTGATCCTATTATGGATTTTTGAAAAAGACTTTTCATGCAAAGTGTAACAGCTCTAAGTGAATGAAAACCTCCTAAAAAGCTGAAAATGCATGTGTATAAAGTTGTTGTCTCTGAAAAGAAAGACATGCCTCTTGAGTCATTGAAATTAGTTATTTTTAAAAATTATTCCCAAACTGTTTCATGTCAACTTGAACACTTGTTGGTCTTTTTGGTTCATATAAATGAAAATGGAGCATTAAAAATAGTGGTTTCCCCTGGTAACGCTGCACACAAAGCAGCACAGCAAATATTTGCATGCATATGCGATAAATTAAAGCTTATACCTTCATCTTTTTGTCCAGTTTTGAAATACTTTTTGCATCGAGTTTAAGTTAGTAATGTCATTCTGTTGCTATAGCCTCTAAGTTATTTAAAAATGTCTTAATTTTTCCCCCCAGCTATAAAAGAGTGGTGACTCCTAAGCGTGCTGGCACCGCAGTGATGGTGTGCTGGATGGTGGCCATCGTAGTCGGCCTGACGCCCATGTTGGGCTGGAACAATCTGGAGAAGCTACGCCAGACCAACGGCACCTTGGGTGCTGACCTTCTCGTGACCTGCGAGTTCGAGAACGTCATCAGTATGGAGTACATGGTCTACTTCAACTTCTTCGGATGGGTGCTGCCACCGCTCGTCCTCATGTTGCTCATCTACGCTGAGATCTTCTACATGATCCACAAGCAGCTCAACAAGAAGGTCACCGCCAACCAGACCGACCCCACTCGATATTACGGGAAAGAACTCAAGCTGGCCAAATCTCTGGCGCTGGTGCTCTTCTTGTTTGCACTCAGCTGGTTGCCGTTGCATATCCTGAACTGCATCACTCTGTTCTGCCCTAGTTGTGACAATTCAATGTGCCTTCTTTACGTGGCTATCTTGCTCAGTCATGGCAATTCCGCCGTCAATCCCATTGTTTATGCGTTCCGCATTACGAAATTCCGGAATGCTTTTGTTAAGATCTGGAAACAGTATGTGTGCTGCACTGAGGATCCTCGTCTGGGCGATCGGCCCAGCTTTCGCATAGATAGCAAAGAGAGAAGACTGCGGGACAATGACATCTGACTCTATGCTAACCAGGTCTCCTCCATGAAAAGCACTTGGTTAAGTATGACCGTATAGATGAGTCTACTGGGAAAATGCTATCTGGAATGTATGCTGTCAGTCATGAGAATGGAGGCGATCGAACATTACTGGCAATGTTTCATTGAAAACCCAGTCAATGGTGCATAGAATGAATTGCATCGTTAGCGAGGGACCATTAAATAAATGAAAATGGCCTGTTTTAGAGGAATAGCCACACAGTACAAGAGGCATTCACATCTGTGGGAAAATCTTTATTCAGTTATATGATTTGTTTTTGTGCTGTGGTTCATTCGAAGGTGGCTATCACATAAAGGGCTTCATATAATAAATGCAAAACGGCAGACTTGTAAACCTCAGCGCTTGTGAGTACACCAACCTACACTTGTCTTTAGTCAGAATCATATAAACGCGTCTGAGGAATGTGATTTTTATATGTCATAGACTTAATGTTTTGAGAAGTGTGGAGTTATTAGTTATTTGCTGCTTTTTACGACGGGAGAGGAGTCAACTAGGCCCATGTTGTCTTAAAGGGATAGTGTATAAAATTCTGTCATCATTTACACGCCCTCATGTTTAAAAATATACATTGAATGAAGGATCAGGGTTTTTTTTGGACCCCATAGACTTCCATTAAGAACCGCTGAAAAGTTAATCAAAGTGTCTTGGCAAAAGGAAAATCATAAATGTACAGAACTATGCCTTTATGCAGAAATCTGCACAATCCTATTAGTCTAACATCAGCAATGTTATTATTATTTTTTTTTATAACCGTTTTTGTTTTCGTTTTCTGTCTAAATGATATAGTTTGCCTTATTAATACGCACCTCTATTGTTTGTTTAACAGAATAATCGCTGACAAATTGACTTGATGCATTTTCATACTAGTTTTGGTGAGACAAGGTTGTGTGGGAAAATAAGAAATGCAGCCTTTGATTTCACTGCATGATGGTGAAATAAAACAAAACTGTAGGCGGTTAGCATTTAAAATTAAGATTGCTCAAAACCGGGGGCCCTGAAAGAAATTTTTTTTAAAGACAGTCAGGAATGAACCATGAATAAAACTAGATTGAATGATACTGCCGAAGGTGTGTATGTGTGTGTCATTTTATTTTTATTGAGATGCGTTGTTAAATAAATGATGCATAACCTGTGAGGAGGCAGTTGAGGCTCTTTAATGAGGCAAGGACATTCAGAGCTTTCACTGAAATTGCTCATTTCTCCAAGTGTATAAGAAGAGCTGAATAATGTCCTCTGAACGGACCCTGCTTTTGACTCCGCATCCTTGAAATAGGTGGCAGTGAGTGAAGTGTCCTTTGATTTAGCTCAGATAAATGGTTTGACCTTTCCAGGCCGGTCAATCAATTCACATAATTCTTGTGTGGAATTTCCTGTGAAACAAGTATTCTCAAAGATCCTGAGGTAAGATCAAAGCTGACGGGGTGACTTGTGTTTCCGCTTCGTCAGTGGTGTTCAGCCAACCTCCGTTTCTTCTTTACTGGGTGCCAACTGGATGTAACTTAAAGTTCAAGGGCACAAACCAGGGTTCCTCAAATCTTACCCTGGAGGTCCGATGCACTGCAGAGTTTGGATCTAACCCTAATCAAACACACCTGAGCATGTTAATCAGTGTCTTAAGGATCATTAGAAAATCACAGGTAGGTGAGTTTTATAAGGGTTGCAGCTAAACTCTGGACCTCCACGGTAAGATTTGAGGAACCCTGGCATAAACCCTCTGGATTTAATATTTTTATATGTAATTCAAATGACTCCCAAGCAGCAAAGCTACATAGTGTCCTAATCGAATAACTATTAAAAACTTCAACTTTAACCTTGATAGCATGCTATGAGGAAAGACCAAAGTGTTAAGAGAGTTATCAGAAAAGGATATTGTCACAGCTCATGGTGGCCACTTCCTCTATTTGTGATTTAGTTGACTGATAATAAAGCCTTTAGAAGCAATGGTTTTCTTTAACACGTATGATACAAATGCTGTACTTAAAATTTGTAAATTAACTCTCTGTAGTGTGTGAACAGCAGGTGGTGCCCTTCTGTGATTGTTTGAAAAGGGCTCATTATTAAAAGTAAAGAGGCTTGTGTTGAATGAATTTTAAAGTGGCCCAGTCATTATTAAGTGAGCAATGATGTTAATTGCTTACTGTTACAAGGTTGCAATAAAACTTTGAACCACAGCAATGCCTCAACATGTGCACTTCCTGTTTATTTGATCTTTAGTGATAGAAAAGTCTTATTATCTTAGTATTTGACTTACAATACTACAACATGCACGTCCCTGATAAACCAAAACATTTGTACGAAAGTGCTTCATTTTAAATGATTTTAAATGACAGTTTTACTCCACGATCAGTGATATAAAGAACATTAACTACATAAGACATTCAAGTCAATGATTTTAAAAAGCCCTGTTGGCTGAGGGCTCCTGCATCCGCTCAAATACTCACACACATATCTGTATTGCAATAAAAATGTAAACATGACAACTTTGCTGTTTGTGATTGTCTGAAATGAGCACCTTGACATCGGACTGACATTTAAAGTTCATTCTGTTACAAATCAAAACTGCAGAGAAACGATTGAGCTCCAATTTCAAGACATGCTGTTCTTAGAGACAGAGACCTGGAAAAGAAAAGGGAAAAAAAAAACATTAGAGAGAGTATCAAACAGTAAATCTTCAACATATTTATATTGGAAGTATGAACTGGTATTAGAAATAACAACGGAGCGCTACCGCCACCAACTGGACAGGGCTAGGAATTACAGTTAGATATTAAAACGCCAAACGTAATCTGAATAATGAAAGCATTTGTTGATGACCTTTGTTCCATGACCAAACGAGATGAAGTCAAGACACTGGCATCAATACACATTGGCTGTGACTATATCAGCATGCAATGTCAAAATGCAAGACCAAAGTGTAGTTAAAAAATAAAAACTCCATGTCCAAAATTTCTCTGTATTCCTTTTCGGTGAGTCTTTCTTCTTGTTGTTGTGAACGCATTTTGAGTTAGTGGAATTTATATAAAAAAATGTCACTGTTTTAGCTTTTGAAAGAAGATTTTTAGTTAAACCAGTTTTGATAAAGTGGTGATTATGTTTGTTTACATGAAAAAACCAGCAGAGGTCAAAGGGGTCACATATTTTTGAAATGCATATTTAAACGGAACTCAGAAAATGTAAAGACTTTAATTAATTAGGTATGGTTTATGATTAAATAAAATTTAATTGAAATATTATTTCAGAGTCCAAAAATCAGAGGAAACAAAAAAATGTTGAAAAAAATAAAGAGGAATTTGGGGGAGGGGTAAACTGATTTCATAAGGCCCTGCATTTATTTTAATAGAAATCTGTGCGACGTGTGAGGGACGAAAAAAAATTCACCTTATGCAGATTTCGTTCATGTTAATTTGTCACACTAACCAATTTCATAAAATAGGTTCCTGCTGAAGACATGTCCAGGTTTCTTGGTCTTCATTTTAAAAAATGCAAATCTGATAAAAGAATCCTCACCCAGCCCCCTTGCTCTGCAATCCAGTTTGTTAGACGGTTGTTGATGAATCCCATCATAACGACTTCGACATTCGTCATGTCAGGGCAGTTTTTCTTCATAAAGAGTCCCAGTGTGACGGCGGCCTTGAGAAGCTGCTTCTCTGAGGCCACTTCTGCTCTTTCCACAACCCACATCTTACACAAGCTATCCACGCCATCACTGAAGGCAGTCACCACCTAAAAGACACGCGCACGTCAGAGGCTACAGTTTTGGACAAACATGTGGTTACTGTGCAATTAACACAACAAGATCAAACAGGAAGCACTTCATGCATTGAGACTTCTCAAGAAGATTCACTTTTACTACTTTCAGGAAAAGAAAAGGAAACTGGAAGATTTCAACAGCACTGCTTTACAGTGGCCTGTACAGAGTGAAGCGGAAACAAATGAACACTGATAAAATTTTAAGTGTTCACAAAGTGACAGATCAGTGTTTAAAAAGAAACAGTTTGGACTCACCTGATTGGCTGCAGCTTCCTGTATATTCGTCATCAATGGCTGGATCACTCTCTCGTCATAATCGTCTCCCAGTTCCCTGAGCTTTGAGGCTATTCTTACAGGGTCAAATGAATTTTCTGCATAAAAAAGTGGCTTACAGTTCATTTCTGAAACACTTGGTGACTGTGCACTCACGAAATATTTTTAAAATCATTTTAATAAAGTCTAATCGCTAAATCAGTGTTTCGTTTGCGTAACATCAATAAAAAAAGCTTGTAAATTATCACATAGCGTTCATTTCCTTTAGAAAAGCCATAATGTAACGTTACTGCAGTAAAAACATAATTTTATCATTAACAGGCTGATATACGAACTGCCTCGTGAGGATTTGAAACAGGATTCATGTAAAATTAATGTGTTTTGATTACAAGGCTAACTACCCCAATGAGTCAGCTACTTAAATGCAAGGTGATTGCAAGTCATTGTTTACACCTAACGATATGTTCTTCATCGAAAGACTCGACTAATGCTCAGAGAACACCTACCGTCTTCAACACCATCAGTCTCCACCATATCTACTTCATTTTGTAAAAGGCAGTGTATGACGTCCCATGTCTGTTTCTGTATTTCAGCCGCCGCCATCGCGCCGTTTACCGATAATCCAATGAATACGTTCAGTACGTTTCTTGGAAATATGGTTGCATTGGGTGGCGCCTGTTTACACATTCATATTGTGGGCGTGTGCTTGAGACAGCAGGCAACTGAAATGGACTGAACAAATATAATATGAACGAGACGGGACCACCATACCGATACCAGTCAGTGTCATCTCTCAGAATTTATCCTAATTTGATTTGGTTCTCAATAAATATGTCTTATCGAATTTTATATTTGCTGGGAAATTTGTATTAAACGCAAGAGGGCGCCGCGAGCAGCAGGTGGAGCAGCAGCGCTGAGTCTCTCGTCTCTCGCCGGGTGCAGTGGCGGCGCCTGTAATCCAAGCTACTGGGAGGCTGAGGCTGGAGGATCGCTTGAGCTCAGGGCTTCTGGGCTGCAGTGGACTATGTCGATCGGGTGTCCGCGCTAAGTTCGGGATCGATATGGTGCTCCTGGGGGAGCTCGGGACCACCAGGTCGTCTAAGGAGGGGTGAACCGGCCCAGGTCGGAGACGGAGCAGGTCAAAGCCCCCGTGTCGATCAGTAGCGGGACCGCGCCTGAGAATAGACACTGCAGCACAGCCTGAGCAACACAGAGAGACCCAGACTTTTCTTAAATAACTTACAGGCTAACTGTAAGATTTCAATCCATGCTAAATGACAAACATTGTCATGATAAAAATTTTATTTTTAATCAAAATTATCACAGGTAGTCAGCAGCCAGGATGCCCTCACGAGCAGCGCGCAGACGCAGTTGTGCCTCGGGAGTCGTGGATCTTTTCCCATTCTCTCTCTACCACTTTACTTTCCTCTAATACTTTAACTGTCATATCAAAATAAACAAAAACAAACAAAAAAACCCGTTTGAACTTTTTATTAATCATCTTTTAACCTCCATACAGCTGCTTTTGGATTTGCCATAACTACTGCATCCGTTATGACAGAAATTCTGACAAAACAATGTTAGTTTTAATAAAAGTTATTTTCTGGTAGTCAGTGCCAGTAGCCTCATGGGCAGCGCACAGATATACACTGCTAAAAAAAATAAAGTAATGGTGTGGGGTGGCATTTCTTTGGAGGGCCGCACAACCCTCCATGTGCTCGCCAGAGGGAGCCTGACTGCCATTAGGTACCGAGATTATATCCTCAGACCCCTTGTGAGACCATATGCAGTTGGCCTTGGGTTCATCCCAATGCAAGACAATGCTAGACCTCATGTGGCTGAAGTGTGTCAGCAGTTCCTGCAAGACGAAGACGTTGATGCTATTTACTGGCCCGCCCGTTCCCCAGACCTGAATCCAATGGAGCACATCTGGGACATCATGTCTCGCTCCATCCGCCAACGCCACGTTACACCACAGACTGTCCAGGAGATGGTGGATGCTTTAGTCCAGGTCTGGGAGAAGATCCCTCAGGAGAACATCCGCCGTCTTGTCAATGAACTGTCCTATCAAAATAAAGGCCAAAATGAAAAAAATAAGTCTTAAAAACTATCCCCATAAATTATTTTTATTAATCAACTTTAAAACTCCATTCAATTGCTTTTGGATTTCCCTCATTTTTGAAGTACCATAATTAACTCTGTTAAGATTATGATTAAGACTGATATTCAAGGTGTGAAGAAAAAGTTATTACTTTATACATGTCACTATATGATTTAATACTCCATCCCTGCAGTCCGTGCACAAGGTGCGATTATTGGATTAATTGAAGGAATCCTGACCTTTATCTGAGCATACTGGAGCTCTTCTCTTTCTGCAGGGGAACACAATTCCTCTCGTTTCAGGCGATAGTGTAATACATTTTTCAAGTGTAGGCTACAAAAAGAATACAAAATACAGTCCTTGGCCTACAAATTATTTGGGGACTTCATTATCTGTTTGGAGACTGAAGCTTTGATCTAAATACTTGACTGCTCAGCAGCTAATGTGAGTGTGGTGTAGTTTGTGAGCAGCAGGTGGAGCAGCAGCGCTGAGTCTCTCGTCTCTCGCCGGGTGCAGTGGCGGCGCCTGTAATCCAAGCTAC
>JAUCMU010000013.1:11141695-11159461 GCA_032275025.1 Enteromius treurensis
CAAAATGCATACTCTATGCATTAGTGAGTGTGATGGTGTGTTCATGAGGTGTTGCTTCGAGACAGGTGTCGCTCCGCGATGTGTTGCTCTAGGATGGATGAGCACAAGTATGACAGTATACCCACTGCAAAAAAGTAGACTACACCACTGCATTTAATGTTAATATGCTTTCCAAAACTAACACACAAGAAAATAATTCAACACACAGTTCATGATCATTGACTTTAGTAACTAAAACAAAAACATGTTGTGTGTGGGTTATTCACAGTTGCTGTTGCTGAAAACATTTTTCAATATAATGAAAGGAGGGAATAAGCACAATTTCATACATTGATGGACAGAATAGAGATCGATGGACAGATGGCTATCTTAGACATGGACAGATTAGAGATAGATGGATAGATTAGAGAGAGAGAACAATTTTAATACATAAAATAAATGGACATTTACCTTTTTTAATTTTCTGTTCGGCAAAAGATTCTCAGATGCATATTATCCACATTCTCAAAAAATGTATGCATGTATTGTGTGAATTTAGAAAAATAAATATCAGTGGCTCTACAAGATCGTCCTTGATGATCTCCACACAGAAGAACTGTTCCAAGGCCTCTCCAAGGCAGCTTCTCCTCCATGCACAGTATGCAAGCAAGCTGAACTGATCCAAGAGGATCCCCAGAGTTCTCTATGCACCACTGACTGTCTTGAGATCCATCATGATGCACCTAAGAAACAACAATGCAAAAGAGGATAAATAATATACTCAACAATGGCAACCCCTCTAACAAAACCTATGTTTTGAGGAGACTGAACCTCCTGCTTCTTTGGTGCATTTTAAAGGGTGAAAAGATTGGTTTCATCTACCTGAAAACAAATATGAATTGTAAGTTTGAGCCTGTTTCTACCTTTTTAAGGTAACTGGCACTTTTCCAGAGGATACATGTTGTACGTGTAAAGGCACTTCCTGTTTTTAACCTCATGATTCCCAAGTATAAGCTTTTACCGGAGAGATTTCTTCAAACTTTCCTTTTTGCAACCTAAATACAGGTTGCTGATCTTCTCTCACCAAGGATTCCATGTCTGAAAAACAGTCATTTAACTGAATGTTACATAATTCTGTTCTAATGCAAGCTTGAAATAGTCAAATCCCCCAAATAAGGGGCAATGATGAAATTTGGTATCAGGTGCTTTACACCTGATAAGAAACTGATGGATGCATCTGTAGGCGTAAATTGAAGAGAAAGAAGTGAAAAATAGTTTGTGTCTAATATACTTCTTAGTTTTGTAAATTCCTCTAAATGGTATTCCATGTATCTCTCGTTTTGTTAAAATGTCTTGTAAAGATTCCATCTTCATATAAAATTTTGTTTTTTAACGTCGCCCATAGACAATAAAGCACTTTTTTTCAGTGCCTAAACAAACTTAATTTAGACCGTTCTTCACTTATTTACTGTACTAAGAATAGGTACCCAATTAGCACAATTGTGATAATACATATATCAGGCTAGATTTCAAAAAACATTATCTTATAGATTAAAGCATGACTTTTACATCAATTTAATCTTCAAATTCAGCTATAAATTTCATTGCTCAACCCTTGCTAATGTCAAAGAGCCTGTGTGTGTGGGAGTTTTAAGATAAAAATCACAACAGTATTTGATTACATTCTGTTATATATATTTAGACACTTACATCTGCCTAATATTGTATGAATAAAATAAATATACTTACAATAATTCCTTAGCGGTTGTTACATCCTCAATCTACTCCATTTTAAAACACGAGCATAACATCGAAAGGCCTAGGGTAAATAGAAGGATACTTTTCTAATGACATTTATGTAATAATTAAAAACAACACTTTTACTTCAACTTAATCTTAACGCAATAGCATAAATATACCATAATTTCTGTGTGCCTGTGCGTGCCCTTAAAACAGTGCGCATGAGCGTGTCTGAGACTTTTTCGAGAACTGTTTTCTGAAGTATATAAAGCATATCTTCCTGACATAGATAATAAATGTCCTATGTCCTTTAACTGGGCTGGCCCAATGTCTGCACACGGATTAATCCCTGATTAATCATCCTGCTGATAAAAACAATAGAACCCTGCCCAAAACACAATGAAAAATGTAGTTTCCCAATTATTAATGGTTCTAATGGAAATTCTATTGATTTTAACGCAAAGTATAATGGTGTCTACTGGTATGTGCTGATTTTAATGGTGGAATGTTAAATCCTATAGGAAAAGTGCCCAAAACACACTACAAAAAAGGAATTTTGTTATGGTTTTACTGGAAAAAAAGATAATGTCTCATAATGAAACATTAATTTTAATGGAAACCATTAGAATTTCTGTGATGATTTCTATTGGGGTTCTATTGTTTTTTATGTTATTATTATTTTTTTTTTAGCAGGGATATATTTTAGTTGCATGTTCCTAAAGATAACCTATTAAAAAGAGGCATCTTTATTTATAATAGACAAATGCAAACAGTGCATGAATATTTCAAGTTGTGCAACTTGACCTTTTGAGCTGCTGTAATGGGGAATATGTCTTCTTTCATTAGAAATATTAAAAGCGTGAGTTAACAATGACATATAGTGTAAAAGTAACGAAACGAAATTCTAATCAAACTTCATGAGCCGTGGCGCGCCCTCCATAGATTTAACGTACGTATTGCAAAAGCGGCTGAAGCCTTTTCCCGTCCAGATGTGTTGATTTCTGTTCTTTCACTTTGATCAGTCCGTTCGTCAGAGAAGATCAACTCATTTCGAAGAATCGGTTCTTTTGAATAGTTCATTTAAAAGAATCCGTTCAAAAGCGGATTAATCTTTATTTGCGTCATGACGTGTCATATTACATTCTTTGTCTATATATTCTAAAACTAAACAGTTAACAGTAACACGTCTCCTTTCTTCCTTTTTTAATTTCTTGCAGATATGATTTATCACATAAAAAATCAGAACAATAAAATAATTTGCTTGCCAATTGGCTAAAAGCCATATGTTGGCATATATTAAGTTTTGTAGTGTGTCCCTTTTTAAATTTCTTGGAGCTATGATTCATCACATAAAAACCAAGTAATTTAAAACATGAATATAATTTGCATTTAATATCCAACTGTAATACTACATTTGGCAATTGGCTACAAAACATTTAATAATATATTTTATTAATGTAATATGTGACCTATCATTAAAATGATTTATATGTTTTATTTATTCATTTTATTTCTGCCTGTTTTTTTTGTTGCTACATTCAAATCCTCGATTTACTGTTGTTTGGCAAGATTTCACATGGGAAATTACAACAAAACAAGTTTTTCCTCATTTGCCACAGTGACCAACAGAAAGCATGGTGTGCAAGTATTGTATAATATATTTTTTAATAATATTTCATAATGTTTATTGTTATAATAAATATTTAATTAGTTTTTTATAGTATTTTATGTATTTTAGAACTGCTTATAATATTTATGGTATTAAAAACAGACAGCGGTCTGCCCCATTGCACTTTGGACGTCCCGACTTCGAATCCCAGCAAACGGACTAATCTTCCTGTCTAGCAACTGAACTAAAGGCAAAAATCGCAATAGAATTATATGGAGAATGCAACTTTTCTTCTCCACGACATTTTACCTACATTTTAGATCCCGATTAGAACCGATTCAATCCGATTCGTGAACGGTTCGATTGGCGAAATAACCATTCAGACCAGTTTTGAGTCAGTTCAACCGATTCACTGAAAAGCTCCGACTCCAACGAACTCTTCGGACGTCGCTAACCGAAGAGGGGGCGGGGCACAACGAGGACCATCTCCAACGGTTCGTATGTTGTTTTTCATGAGTTGTCGGGTGTCTCTGTCAGTCATACGGCTAGCCCTACCCCGCTTTCCGACTCCGATAGCGAAGCCCGTGTCTCCGACTCTTCGAGCGAGCAGACTCCTAGTCCGTTTTAAATCGGTCTCCAGTGTATCGACGTTATTCAGCATGCCTGAGCGGAGGCCCTTCGTGAGGTTGCCCACTGACGTCTACCCCGTCAACTACGGGCTGCGCCTCAAGCCCGACCTCATCGACTTCACCTTCGAGGGCAAACTGGAGGCAGCCGTGGAGGTAATGTTTAACCCGATGCCATGCAGCCCCTCTGCCCCCTCTGGTCTGGGCCCCAATGTCATACCATGTTCATGTTAAGCCTGGTTTTTCACTCTGTATTTTAATAACCGCTGCTGCTAACCTAACGAGCTACCTGCTAGTGCACCAGACAGCGGCTTTACCCACCACGTCTTTCACATTTACTACTCCACCATGCTGGAATATGATTATTTATTGTTAATTACTTAAACCTGGTGACCTCTGAGATCTGGCTCTCGCAATAAAGAGAATTTAGCGGGGCAGCAAACTAACTGCAAGCTAAAGCGCTAACGTTAACTGGCGCCACTCTGCTAACCACGTTAGCCTGCAGAGCTGCTGCCATAAAGCACGTAAATACCCAAATATATATCTTAATTTAACCGCCTTCCAGGTTGTAGTTTTCACGTATTTGGCCGAGACGATGAATCAGTCCCGTCTACAAGCTCCTGAGTCACTCTGAGCTAGTCTGACAGTTTACATGATACTTTATAGCTTACCATAATCACAGTGTAGTGCCCGAGGAAACACTAGGTGCAATGTGGACTTTGTGACTTGGGACAAAACAATACACTTTCACATGTAATGAGGTTCATTAAAAGTTGTTAGTTATGTAGGACACTCATACTCCTTAAAGGCAACATAAATATCTATATATAATTATTCTAAACATTAGTGTTTAGAATGTGTGTGTGTATGATATGTTATGTCTTATCAGGACAATCACAGCACTTACTACCGGGTAAATGACTGTGGAAGATCCAGTAAACAGACAGAAAAGATGGCTGAGGTCAATGCGGGCCAGATGTGACGAAACTAGCAAGATTGTTTGTGGAGCCTTTTTATAGGTCGACAGCATGTTAAGTCGTGTTGTACCCCACTCTAATGCAGGCCTGTTGTTGAAGTCGCCTTGCCATTGATATTGTCTTGATGCCCAGACTTATTGGAGCATGAGATTAACTACATCCCCCACAATGCAATATGCATTTGTAGCCGTGATTGACTTGCATTTGAGATGGTTTACTGCAAGTGGTGGCCTTTTGTCACATGGCCAGTGCACTCATTGCATCCAAGTCACATCCAGCTTCAACAAGCCACATGTGCTCTCTAAAGCTTCACCTTGGCAGATTCAAGCCTCTGAACACAATGCGTGTCATTATTCTGGATCCAATTCACCGTAAACCAAAATGTGGTAATAGTTCACTTGAGGAATAATTAAAACAGCCCGTTTACTGACTCTGGGATGGATTTGTCTGGAAAACCAGCTTATGGATGCGAGGAGAGCCTGAAAGCTATTGATCGTCCCGGGAAAGTTTCACTTCAGCATTATGCAATATATGCAGTCTTAAACAGCCTATTGCAACATAAGAGGCCAAGCAAACTGTTGTTCTTTTTATTCATAATCTGATTATATATGCACACGTCAGAATTTCACAGCGGCGGCAGCAGCAGGAGATGGCCCTTGAGCCTCAGCAAAGCCGTGAGGATTCAGGCGCTTCTTTTTCCATGTGCGTCGTATTTGCTCGTACTCCTGGAGATTTCCTACAACAAAACAGGAAGACAGGAATTGTACAAACTTTGATATGAGCAAAGATAAAAAATGGCTAAAGCAGATGATGCCAGTGCTCTCAAAGGCTATTGAAATGCGTCTCAACAATGTTGCATTTGGTTTTGTTTCTTCTCAAAAATACAGTAAAAACAGTGATATTATGAAATGAGTGTTTTTTTCTGATTTAGTATGGTTTTTAAATGCAATAACATTTCTCTGACGTAAAGCTGAATTTCTAGTATCATTACTCCATCCTTCAGTGTCACGTGATCCATCAGAAATCATTCTCATATGCAAAATTGAGTGTTTATGAAACATGTTTTATTATTGTTATACAATTTTCGGATGTTTTTTAAGATTCGTTGATGAATAGAAAGTTTTATTTGGAATATCTGTAACGTTGTTTGTCCTTATAAATGTGACTTTGAATCAATTCAGTGCATCTTTACTTATTTAAAGGAAATTCTCTCTTTGCATCGAAGAGGCTCGGTCTGTATTTACAAAACCAGGAAGAATTTTTCCCCCAGTGATTGGCTCTATTCTATGTAGGTGACGCGAGTTTGTTCCATTTTTATGGCTGTTATCTGATACAGTATGAAACAAAGGAAGGTTTCTGAAGCCTGCAAAAGGCAGCGAAGTGTTGCTAGAAAAGAAACCACACACCAAACACTGAAAAACTGGAGATCGTGAAACAACCGGAGCCACATAAATGTTAAAACTGAACTATATGTCATTGTGCTTGACAGGTTACACAAGGGACAAACCAGATCGTGATGAACTGCGCTGATATAGACATAATTACTGCTTCTTTTGTGCCTGAAGGGGGGGAAGGTGAGTGCCAAGCTGCAAATCCACATTTAGTTGATGTATTTGCTTGACTTTTGCCTGATTCAACCTGCATTAAATGCTTTATAGTCTGCTTTGTTTTTAGGATTAACTGTGCTCATTTTCTCCCCGTCCATTTAGAAATTAACGCTACAGGATTTAACTATCAGAACGAGGATGAGAAGGTGACCCTATGTTTCCCCAGCACTCTGCAAAAAGGTAAAGCACTCCTAATGTGGCCTGCTGCAGTCATGTCAACAATCTCTGTGTAATTAGTTGCTATTGTCGGTTTATTGTCGCATGAAAGCGGCCCGAACAGCTTCCTGTTAAAAGATGAATGGGCCTTCCTTGCTCCGTCCTACTGTTTTATGTGCCTTTTGTTTGGGCTTCTTGTTTTTCAGGGTCGGGATCATTGAAAATAGACTTTGTTGGAGAGCTGAACGACAAAATGAAAGGCTTCTATAGGAGTAAATACACGACTGCTTCGGCAGAAATCCGCTACGCTGCCGTCACACAGTTTGAGGTAAATTCGTATCAGGGTATCGGTTCATTCATTTGTTTGCTCGCTCGCTTTCTCTCCCACTGTTTGCTTTAGCCCTGTCATTTGTCACATCTCCCACTTGCTCTTCCTGCTCAATCATTCACTTTCCTCTGAGATCTTGACCGTCTGTCTCGACGGTGGGAAATGTATCATTTCAGCAGACGCTTTTATCCTTGCAAATGCAATTCATTATACAGGAGCTGATAATGGGGTCGTGCAGAAGTAAAGTTGTAGTAAAATTAAACCTGTTACATAATGTGTTGTTTGGCCTTGAGTAGTACAATTGTACACTTTTAATATATTTGCATGTTTCACTTTAATGCTTGCATTACAAATCCATTAAGGTGATTTAGATACTCCTGCTTATCACATTTTTACTTGGTAGGTTTTAATGTGGAAGGGACAATTAACTGAAAGTTTAGCTTCTTAAGTTAACTTAATCAGGCTCAATGATAAGGATGTTCCCACCAACTCGAGGCCGGTGTGAGAAAGAGTAGATGGAAAAGTAATTTGGCCTTTTGCTTTAGTGCTTCATTGCCACTGAAGAATTTACATGCATTGATCTTTTACATCCATTTTTATGACTTGCTAAGCTTAAATGTTCGTTTTTTCGGTGATGTAATCTGTGCTGATTTGTCTGCAAGTTAATGTTGTCTGGCTGACTAACATAGATAAAGAACTTGTTTTAGTCAGTCTTGTTATATATGTGTGTAATCAGTAATGTTTTACATCGCATGGCATTTTCCAGTGTTTTATTACAGATTTGCAAAGGTTTTTTTTATTTTTTTTTATTTATTTATATAGAACAAAGACAGTATACATAGCTAACAACAACTATATATAAGCCAGGGTTTGCATTAAAGGGAAACACAAATTAAAACTACAAAAAAAAAAAAAAAAAACAGTGAGTGTGGCAAAAACAAAACAATCAACACGTTTTGTTAATTTAATAGGAAAAAAATTTAAACAAAAATAAAAGTTGGTCTTATGTGTGTAAGTAATCAGTTATGCTTTACATAACATGGTGGCATAATTTTCCAGAAAATGTATGTATTATTTATGGTGGTTTTTTTACAGATTTGACGCAAATGTTATAATAATAATAATAATAATAAAAAAAAACATTAATATTTAATATCATTAATATTTTTTCTCCAGCAAAGGTGTTTTTATTTAAGAAAAAGGTAACCAAAATCTTTTGTGGATTTAACAAAAAAAATAAAATTGGCACTGGCCCAGTGAAAATGTTGGCAGGGCAATGTTTTGAATGTTCTTGCAAAAGTGTGTTTTATTTATGGAGTTATATAACAGCAGTATAATTTCCAGCTTTTAAAAAAAACAAAAAAACAAGGGGGTAAATGGCAATTACAATGTATTGCAAATTTAATTAAAAAAGTTAAACAAGAAAAAAGTTACATTTAAAATGTTGGCAGGGCAGCTACAAATCCAAACTGCTGACCTGACTGGGAAGGAAATGTCAAGTTTCTTTTTTGTGCATTTGTGTTTTTTGATGCCATGCAAAAATCCTGGCACATGGTTTGAATCACTGCAACCCTGAGTCCTGTCTCTCTGTCTCCATCTCTCTCGATGTCTCTCACTCCCTCCAGGCCACAGACGCACGTCGAGCTTTCCCTTGCTGGGACGAACCTGCTATTAAAGCCACTTTTGACATCACCCTTATCGTCCCAAAGGACAGAGTAGCCTTGTCAAATATGGTACGTGTCTTTTTTTTTTTTTTTTTTTTTTCTTTCTTTTTTTGATCTTTCCCTCTGGAAACAAATGTCCCTTAATGGCTAGATTCGCATTACTGTCAGACGCATGTGCATTATCTAACACAGGCCCAGAGGCATTGTGCCTCCCGTTTTCTGAGTCATCACACATCAACGAGTTTTGACCTGTGACGTATGCCATTCACTTTCCTATTCCATTTTGAAAACAAATTTTAGACCACTATATTGTTCTAATAACCTTTGCTGCTGCTTTTTATCAGTTTTAGGAAGTTACGTTGTTGTGGTTTCAACGATTTAAATATAAAATGGCCAGCCACAAATGGGACAAAATATGAAACAAATTGAGCTTTACTTCTCTTTTTCTGTGCAGAATGTTGTTGATCGAAAGCCATATGCAGAGGATCACAGTCTGGTAGAGGTTAAGTTTGCCACTACACCCATCATGTCCACCTACCTGGTGGCGTTTGTCATTGGCGAGTATGACTTTGTGGAGAGTCAGTCGTCAGATGGTGTGACGGTCCGTGTGTACACTCCTGTCGGAAAGGCAGAGCAAGGAAGATTTGCACTGGAGGTATGGCAGGCGTTCAGAATCAAATTGGTTTAGGTATTTGTAGTCATAAATGGCAAAACCACATGGGAAATAATTTTTACAGAGCTGTATAATACTGTATCCCTTAAAGAAATCATATGAAATGTATATTGGTAACGTTTTATTTCCAAACATCTGATTACATACAGTATTAAAATATACATCACCATTTAAATGTTTGGAATAAGTACATTAAGTTTGTGTCAAAGATGTTCAAGTGATTTTATGTCCATAGAAAGCACATTAAATAGAAGGAAAGCGTCTACTTTTAAGGTTTCAAATAAGTTTTTAGAGAATAAAATGTCAAAATTTGGTTGAAATAATATTACATTGTCGTTCAGCGTTACACAATAGTTATGTAAAAATTCAAAAATTCTTATTCTGTCTTGTATTAAAATTAGGGTTGTAACGGTATACCGGTTTATCGTGATATTGACATGTACGATTATCATATCGTGCACCGGTTTAGAAAAAAAAAAGAAACCAGTTCTCACTCGCGCTGCAGTATATGCAACTTCTTTGCGCTTGACTGCTTAGACTCCACCCATACGGCGGAGAAAAGGTCTGATACAGAGGCTGCAAATTATAATCTCCCGCAGAAAAACTCATTAAAATCTGCAGTATGGGAATATTTTGGGTATCTGAAAAATGATTGCGAGGTTGTCCTTGAAGATGGATATCCAGTTTGCAAGAAATGTGGACGAAGAGTGCCCGCAAAAGGAGGAAATACGTCGATCATGTTCCATATTCACGAGCACCATCCCTCCGCGAAGATAAAAATATTAGAGCCGTATTATTTTTGATGCAGGGGGAATCCCGGAATCCAGTCATGTAATTGGATAAATCAACATCTAGCTGTGCAGGAAATCAAATCGCGATGTGCGTGTCTGTGAATATACAGCGTACAAACACTGCCATATATTGTCAGTCTATATTCTGTGTCTCCGTATGAATGAGCAGCGCCGCTTCGCCTTATGTATCTAGTACACACTCAAGTACACGTGATGCTCGTGGTTTTTAAAGCGTCTGCTGTCTCACTCACTATGTGAAGACGTGAACATAACCAGAGCTGCTCTCAGTGAACACTTAATGATCATTTTATAATCTTATTTAAAAGAATAATCATCAAATAGACTTACTTTTACATCCATTTTTACATCCATCCAACATGACCCTACACATAATGCTCTCCCATATATGCTGTTAAAGAAGGACAGTTTGATTTATTTTGTTTAAATGGGAGATGCAAAGCTTTATTTAACCCCCCCCAGTCATTGTAGCTGATGGTTATATTAATAATTATGATAGTTTACTACCATATACCACGAAACCGTGATATTTTCTGAGACGATTATCATACCGTGAAAATCTCATACCGTTACAACCCTAATTAAAATTTAAAAAAAAATAAGGGAGCATAGTATATTTTAGAGTTTTTAAATTGGTAAACAAATCTTACTGACAAATGGGCAAAACCTAGGATATTAGCTTTTTTTTTTTTTATGTAAAATTGCAATTAATTAGTATTTGGGGTGAATGTAATTAGTCTTTTAATGTCATAAATTGATTTTTGTTGTAAACGTGCCTGACAAAATTGTTACACTGAATGACATTTTAGTGGTTATCTTCTATATTTATTTCTTGCTCAGAAAAAGAAAATTGCAAATAAATTAAACAGAAAACTTTAGAAACAATTTAAAGCAGTATTACACTAATTGTTTTTATGCTTAAACCCTTTTTTGGCTTTAAGCTGTTTGCATTTAAGGACACAAAAATTTAATCAAATATCTGTAAAGTGTTATTAAAAAAAATTATATATATATATATATATATATATATACTGTATATGGAATTGTAATTTTTTTTTTAATAAATGCTGTTTTATCTATTCTTCAAAGAATCTGGACAATTTTTTTATGCTTTTGAAAAAGTATTAGCATCGATAACAGAACATTTTTATTTTGAATGTTAATATTTTGCAATGTTTTACTGTATTTTTAATCTAGTAAATCAGCTTTGGTCAGCATACAAAACTTTACTGACCCCAAACTTATCATCATATACTTATTATTTAAAACATTTTTATAAATATTTTATTAATATTATATGATATTCACACCATAAGCTAACAATTACTGTCATTTTTGGACCGTGATATTAAAAAAAAGCTATGCAATTAAATAACATCACAGCATTGTAATGTACAATATTTAATGCTGACTGTGATTATAATAACACTTTAGTTGTGTCATCCTGTAAAAAGCATTTTTTATTTTAATTTTTTTCCAGGTTGCTACAAAGACCCTTCCATTCTACAAAGACTATTTCAGTGTTCCTTATCCGTTGCCTAAAATTGATCTAATTGCAATTGCTGATTTCGCTGCTGGTTTGTATCGTTTTCATGAAATATTAAACATTTCATAGACATTGTTGTATTTAGTTTTAACCTTTGGTGCACTTGCGTCCTGTAGGTGCCATGGAAAACTGGGGCCTTGTTACTTACAGGTGACGTTCAAATTAAATGATTAAATGACAAACTTGACACTTCATAAATCATCACGGAAACCCAGAACCTTGTGCTTTTTGAAAGCTTCTGTTCAGGAGAGCTTCATTAATATTTCATCTGTCCTGGTAGCATGTTAAACCCCAGCTGTGCCTGAACAATATGAGCCACGCTATGTTCTGGGTTCTGTTCTTGTGCATTTTTTAATGTCCTTTTTTAAAAAAATCTCATGATCATCCCATCACAGGGAGACGGCTCTGCTGATTGACCCAAAGAACTCGTGTGCATCGTCCCGGCAGTGGGTCGCCCTGGTAGTCGGCCACGAGCTGGCACATCAGTGGTTTGGGAACCTGGTTACTATGGTGAGTGTTCAGAGGTATATAGTTTTTGTAGGTCACAGAACTGTTATTCTGGGTGCTGAGAAAATGCCTGTCGGTGCAGGAATGGTGGACTCATTTGTGGCTGAATGAAGGCTTTGCGTCTTGGATCGAGTACCTTTGTGTGGACCACTGTTTCCCTGAGTACGACATCTGGACCCAGTTTGTGTCTGCCGACTACACTAGGGCTCTGGACCTGGATGCGTTAGATAACAGCCACCCTATTGAGGTCTGTAACAGATGAGTGTATCTTTCTCATTCCTCCCAGATCTCCCGGTGTGCGCCTGTTTTGCTTGTTGCTTTTAAGAGTTTGTGTGGATTGCAGGAAGTTTTGATTTGCACTTTGTTTGTCAGTCTGTTTGTCTGCTCAGGCGTATCACTTACAGCATTTAAATTCCAGACCCAGATTTAGCCTGATGAAATATTGATCTCCGACTCATGTTTCAGAGCGTGTGTGTGTGTGTGTTTTGAATTGTAGGTTGATGTTGGACACCCTTCAGAAGTGGATGAAATATTTGATGCCATATCGTACAGCAAAGGGGCCTCTGTCATTCGCATGCTGCATAACTACATTGGCGATGAGGTGAGAGTTCATGCCCAGTGTAAATTTGTCAGACAGGTGCTCAGTGTGCATTCTTCAGGTGCACATCTGCCTATTTTGCTGGAGTCACTGACATTTTGGTTTTTGTAATTTGACCGATGTCTTTTGTTAATTGCTTCAAGCAGCCCTTGTTAAAGGGGTCATATGATATTGCTAAAAAGAACATTTATGTTGTGTGTTTGGTGTAATGCGATGCGTTTATGTGGTTTAAGTTGCAAAAAGCACATTTTTCTCCACGTACTGTACATTGTTGTTTCTCCTCTAAGCCCCGCCTTCCTGAAACGGGTCGATTTGTACAAGCGAGGTGTCCTCTGGTTGGCCAGCTATCCAGTGCACTGTGTTTTTAGGGGGGTGTCCGGGCACTGTGACACCAAAACAATAAAACGCATTACAAACGAGCCATTTGTTGCATCCAGTGGGGACATAGTCACTGATGATCATGAATTAGTTCTGTGTTTTTTACGTAAAATGTAACTCCATGTCTGCATCAGTGATCAGAGAAATTACAAACGACAAGCACTACCCTTCAATGCTCAAAACTTGTAATAGTAAGTAGCAGGTTCTTTTAATAAGAAAACGTAACTTTCTTAAAGATTTGTGAGTCAGAAGCGCCAGACTGTCCTTGCAGAGTTGGACTTGCCTCACTTTATAGTCTCAGTTGCCAAACCAGCATAGGCTACTCTCCATGTTTTCCATTGATGCGCTGAACACACTCTAATATTTGTGTTGAACCATTCTGGAACAGTTGTGAATACAACTTAACCACTGATTTGTAGTTATGTCCTGTTTTGGAAGCACAAACAGATTATTTTCACTTTCACAACGAGTCCAGCAACCTGCAGCAACACTACAGTGGGAATAGTAGCTCCGCCTCCTTTCTTTGTGTAAACATTTGGCTTTTAAACGAGCCGTTTTATGGGGATGTGTCATAACTTTTACAAAGAATACCTCTTTGGTTTTGAGACTTTAGTCTTTGTAACTTTACAGACCTTCAATATGCACCAAGAGCTCGTAACACTCCAAAGAGTTAGGAAAAAATGTAAAATCGCATCATATGACCTCTTTAATACTGGCTTTAGGATTAATTTACAATTCTTTTACAGTTATGTTTAGGTCTTTGATGTCTGATTGAATGATCTTTATTCTAGGACTTTAGAAAGGGAATGAACGCTTACCTTTTGAAGTTTCAACACAAAAATGCATCTACTGGTAAGTTAACATGCCACAATCTTTGCGTAGGTTAAGCTTTGACCCTCTAATAATTCTTATCTTGATGACTAAACAGCCTTACGACCTTGGAAACCCAAAATAGACTTATAATGATTTAACATAAGCATTTTCTCAAAATTATTTTTACAGCCAAATAGGGATTTCAGAATGAAAATAGCCATATAAGGTGTTAAGAGACAGTACAGAAATATAGCCCATCCTATGTTTATTTTTCAATAATCAGTTACACTAAGGCATGACACAATAAGTCTGTGTTATAGGCTGACTGTACAACACTTAAACTAATTTTAAGACAATTGCTCATCAGTCTACTGATAATTGTGACCGTCCTAGCAGTTATCTTTGTGTTATGGACAGAGTGACCTGTGTATCACTTTCGCTGGTAAAATGTGGGATGATCTTTCAAAAAATATAGTATCTAGCTTGATCTTCATTTGCATTTTATGTAGTTTTAAACATTTATAATACAGTATAAGAAAGATTCTACATAATAATTTTAAAACATTGAGTTTTAGTATAACAACATGGTGCTCTCATTTTCTTTTTTTCTTTTCTTTTTATCCCTTAACACACCACAAACAAATTGACCATTTTGTTGAAAAGCTTGAATTGGTATGAATCTACACATCTGGAGTTGAGCGCACATTGAATTGTAAATAATAATAAAAAAACAAAACAGATTTTAACTTGAATGCAGGAAAGTGGCTCATAAGGAAATGATTAAGCATTGCTTGTGGCCCACGATCCCATCCAAACAACAGTGATTACAGCTGTAGTAATTACATAGCCTTACATTGTAATTCTAGCATGACACAGTATTTGGCGGGAGTGTTGTGGGTGTTTGTGTGATCATGCAGCAATGTTGTTATTTTTCTTTGGTAATTGTTGTGTTGTCAGAAATAAAGAGTGTGACGTTCTCTTTTTCTCTATCCCAGAGGACCTATGGGAGTGTTTGGAGCAAGCAAGTGGAAAACCTATTGCTGCAGTGATGAATTCCTGGACCAAACAAATGGGATTCCCTATAATAGTAGTGGATCAAGAGCAGGTAACAGTCGTGTGTGTATATATCTCCAGAGAAAGGGAAAACACATATATATATATGTGTGTGTGTGTGTGTGTGTGTTTTTCCTTTCTCTGGAGATATATATACACACCTTTTTTTTCTCTGGATGTTTTTTCCTTCTGAAGTTTCAAATATAATTTAAATACCCCTCGGGTATTAAGAAGTCTTGCTGAGATGGACTATGAGCTTCTCAGGGAGCATCTGATAATAACAACTGTTGTCTTGGCAATACAAGATTTAATCAGAGCTGAAATAATTGGTTTGGTGTTTTTTGTTTTTTTCCCTCCAGCATGGCAGTGACCGCGTGCTGAAACTCTCTCAGAAGAAGTTCTGTGCTAGTGGACCACGTAATGGTACATGCAAAAAAAAAACTACTGAAACTTGTGACTTTAACAATTTATTCATTTGTGTTTTTCTATACTTTAATATGTGTGTTTATGTTCTAGATGAGAACTGCCCCAATTGGATGGTTCCCATCAGTATCTGCACCAGTGAGGACCCGAGCTGCACCAAGATGAAGGTTCTATTAGACCAACCTGAAACCACAGTTAACATTAACAACGTTGCACCTGACCATTGGATCAAGGTCAGATTGCTGCGTTTCATATATTTTATGGAAAAGGCTGTTTATAATTAAAACGAAGATTGGAAGGGCTTCAAAGATGCATTTATAAAATCAGGTTTTCTTCTTCCACATGCAGATTAATCCAGGTACCGTGGGATTCTACAGGATTCAGTACAGCTCAGCCATGCTGGAAAGTTTGCTGCCTGGTATCCGAGACCTCACACTGCTGCCTGTGGACCGCCTGGGTCTGCAAAACGACCTCTTCTCCCTGGTGAGACGCGACGCATCAGTCTGAATCAGTGTTTTGCAAGTCAGAGTAGAGGCTCAGGTCTCCACCTTGAGACAAGTCTCAAGTATTAAGACTTCAGTGAAGTGTCAATTTACAAAGACTCATGGAAGTAAGGTTCTTTCAAGTCTCCAGGCCTGACTAATGTATTATAATTTATAAGTAGAGTCATGTGTTTTTTTTTTTTTATTATTTATTTATTTATTTTGCAGCAACAAAAAAAGAAGACTTTTTCTTAGCGAACCTCTATAGATACTAAGAAATGTTAAGTTGGCAATTTGCTAAAATATTAGAAGTGTAAAGGAAGTTGTTGTTTTTAATATCCGTTGGGTAACCTCTGTTGTTGTTGTTGTTTTTTTAAAATAATGATGAAATATTAGTTATTTTATCTATAGCACAAAAACCTAAAAAGGTCAATTCTTTCATCATTTGCTCCCTGAGTTTTTTTCTTCTGCTTTTATAGTATTGTTTCCATACTATGGCAATCAAAGGGGGACCAGCAACTGTTTGGTTACCCACATATCTCATATGTTCAGCAAAAGAAAGACACTCAAGTTTGGGACAACTTTAGGCGCAGAAAGAATGGTGATAGAATTTTCATTTTTGATGAAATCACTTTGAATGTCTTCATTTTGTATTTTAAGTATATCTTTTTTGTAGGCTACAAATCATTTTTCCAAATTTTGCTGTCTTTGTGTTTAGTGTTGCTGAAAAGAAAAGCCAATTCAGCAATATCGTTATTCGCTTCTGTTTTTTCTCTCTGTCCATTACCACTGTCTGTTTTTACTATTGTGTCTCTCTCTGCCTTCCCCTCAGGCTCGAGCAGGTATGATCAGTACTGTGGAGGTGTTGAAGGTGATGGAAGCATTTGTGAATGAGCCAAACTACACGGTGTGGAGTGACCTGAGCTGTAATCTGGGTGTTCTGTCCTCTCTGCTCTCACACACTGACTTCCACGAGGACATCCAGGAGTTCATCCGAGATCTCTTCACCCCTATTGGCATGAAGTTTGGCTGGGACAGTAAAACCGGAGAGGGTAAGAGCAGAACTAAACGGATGCGAACATTGTGTATCATAATTATTCACCCTCATGACGTTCCTTTCACCTTACAAAGGTGATATTTTAAAGAGGCAATTGAAAAAATTAGTTTTTTTTTGGGTGAACTAAATCCCTTTTAAGTTGTCATTTTCTCTGTACTCCACTTAATAGTCTATGTTTGTTGCACTTAAACCAATTTCCCGCCATCTTCAATTTAAACAGGCTTTTTAATATATTTTCTGTATATAAATGACTTTGGTTATGATAGACTAAGTGCAATGAGTGACAGCGCACCTTTCAAGTAGTTAAAAACTAAAAAGGAGTTGATATATAAATGTTATAAAATGGCAATTTAGGTTTTTAATATATGCTAAGGGTTAACACAATTAAAAAGTTTCTGTAGTTGATAGCAGGAAGCGTAGACAATCTGGTTACTAAGTAGTGGTGGGCCGTTATCGGCGTTAACGTGCTGCGTTAACGCGAGACTCTTATCGCGCGATATAAAAAAAATATCGCCGTTAATCTATTTACAAAGTTGGGTTGACTTTGACCTTGATAATTTGAGCGCGGATGTATACCTAGCCAAATTGCAGGGGCGGACTTACACATTAGGCAAAGGTAGGCAACTGCCTTGGGCCCCCAAAATGCTTTTCACAAGATGCGATAAAGCACGGACACGCGAATAGTAACAGTGTTTATTAACAGGACCGTCTGTGTGTCGGAGTTGAACGTGCTTCGTGTGT
>JAUCMU010000013.1:11164035-11196447 GCA_032275025.1 Enteromius treurensis
TGGATGGGTTAAATGCAGAGCACAAATTCCAAGTATGGGTCACCATACCTGGCCACAAGTCACTTCACTTTTTTTTTTTTTAATAAGTTTTTCCCTCACTGTTGAAAACGCTCCCTAAAGGAGATCACTTTTAGACAGCTTTGATGAAACTCCTCTCAGCTTTCAAAGTGACCTGAGTACAGCTCGCTGATTCGCTCAGAAAACTAACATATAAGTTTGTCTTGGAAAAGTCAGTCTTGGATGGTGTTTATTGATTCATTAAAACTTAATAAAAGATCGTGAAAGCTGAGCGTCCCGTGTTCGTAGACCGTGCGCGCCATCCACTGACATATACACATTAGAGTGCGGATCGGGCCACATTTTTCTGCCCGCGTCCGACAGAGCAGTAACCGAACCCGACCCAAGCCCGACAGGCATTAAGATATTTGTGTCCGATCCCAGCACGACACAATTAAAATCTTTTTTTTTCCTCATACTAATGACACATGCACTTTTTGTGTGGAAAGGCCGCTTTTATTAAGCAGTTGTAGGAAGGCATTTGGAAATGTCAACAGATAAGAGCATCAGCGCACGCGGGGCAAAAATAATATTTCACAATATTACATTTTTTTTAAATATGTAAAAATCTCTGCCAGCGGGAGGCTGTTGTCATGGTAGAGATTTGGTTTCCCCTGGTAACGCTGTTCACAAAGCAGCACTCCGCTCGCAAACGAACATTTATCAGACACTACATGCAAGATGAAATGAAAATGATATCCAAAATTTTCTGAAGACAGTTGTTTTCCTTTTCAAAATCGAAACCTGGTGCGGGTGTTTTTATATCACATTATTTTTCAATGTCAAAGCCTTCTGAAAAATCTATTTGTGATGATATTGTGGTGGGCCACAAATAAATTTATATATGAAAAAACACTGCATAATAAATATACACAGCACACACACAAATATATTATTTAAAAAAAAAAAAAAAAGGCTTTTAAAAACCGCTTGACCGCACTAATACAAATGTATGAGATCGATAACCACCGCCGGTTGATGTTCTTAACAGAAATGTCTGTGGTGTCTCTGCTTTCAGAGTTTCTTTGAAAGTCATCACGCGCCAGCGGCCGAGCGCACGGTACAGCAGTGCTGTGAGAACATTCTCCTGAACGCCGCCTGGCTCAAGAGAGACGCAGATGACATCCACCAGTACTTGCTGCAGCGGAAAGCACCCCCCGTCTGACCTCTGTACTCTGACCCCTCCCTGACCTGCTCACTCACTCCCAAATGAGCATCATCTGGCTATCTTCAGCGAAAACGGAAACGATTACAAAACTGCAACTTCCATCTTAAGAATTACCCAAGAGTCAATAAAGAGAAGCGAGGACACGAGACTGTTATTCACTCTCGATTGTGGCGTAGTTCCCCATTCTGCCAGCGGGAGGCGCAAGTGCGCTCGAGCAGAGCTGAGACTGAACACGAGAGATTTCTCCATCTTATTTTATTAAGAGCTGGTAATGCATGTACACACGTGGTTCCCTCAGTATGGCGCTCCTCTCATACAGTGGTATTATTACGCAATCATCTCTCCTTCCTTACAGTCACAGATAGAAAAAAAAGCATGGCGTTAAAATGCTCAGTTTTAAATTTGTGTTTTTCTTTTGTTCTGTACAAACGACAATCTATTCCTGTTTTATTAGTAATGGCTTTATATGCGTTTTACCCATAATCCTTGGCGGCGTGACTGGGCAGAATGGGGGTTAAAGGTCAGGATGCACTGGTGACTGAACAGACTCTACGGTAACGGCTCTGAATCCCATCGTTAGTAACGGTTAGGACTGAAGACGCATAAGCATGGTACTGTGTGTATATTGTAAACTGCGAGCATTAGTTCTGAGACCTTCAATTATTCTCAAATGTGATTATATATACATATGTATGATCTCTGATCTTTGCCCTTGTCTCCTGTACGTCACTATCACCTTTTCTGCAGCACTTCCAGAAACTGCGAAAGAAATATACGCAACGGATGATAAATTACAACAGTGTCATTAGCACGGGTCACGATTAATGCAGCGATTTTATGAAATTATTATTTTACTGTTGCTGAAATCAAACATAGCATTCGGAAATCTTGATTTTCAGAGGCCTTAAATTGGTGAATTGATTTGCGTAAATGATTATTACTATTATTATTTTTATTATTATAAGCAAACGGACAGACTCCATGATCATCAAATTCTGTCCCTGACATGCCTTTGTTTAAAATACAATTGATGTTCTTTAAAGAAGATGAGGGGGAAAAAAAAAATATATATATATATATATAAACGATGGGCACAACTGTATTGTGGGAATGCTGTGTTGGAGTTGAACATCTACAGTATGACTCTTAATGCTCTTAAACTTGTGTGCATTTTGAAAACTATATACAGATGAACATGTATCCCTTAAATGTAGACTACGCCATAGAGGTTCAGTCTATGTCAAATGAGTGTTTCAAAAACATATCACTTACGGATATACTTGTAAATAATGAATTAAATCATGTGCAGCAGGTACAGTGGGAGGAAAGACCCGGGACTTTGCTCAGTTTTGGGATATTGAAGCACAGATGATAATGATAGATTGACGTCAGGAGATTGTGTGCACCGTGCATACTATGACTGACTATGACTTCAAACATCAGAGATTGTGAGAGTCTGGTTTCACAAGATTTCAATTACAATATTGCCAGAGACAACATAGGCAATAAAGGAAACCACATCTGATGCAAGAGAGAAACCTTGTGCAATGGATTGCTTGCGTTTTATCAACAGTGTTGCCTGATTGGATAGATGATTTCCAGTCCAAAAGCTCGGAAATAACCGCCCAAGATTTTAACTATCAAAATAATGTGATCGAATGGAAATCAAGGTCCATAAATCAATAACTCCATAAAACAAAATAATATAAACCTAATGCAAGATAAATCGGAGAAAAATAGATTAAAGAGAATTAGCCTACCAAATGTGAAAAATATGCAAGCAGCAGACACTGTCCCTAAAAAAATGCATCATTTCAATGTCAACAGTCAGACTTTAAAAGCAAAAAAAGTCCACTATTGTAATCATGCACACACCATGACACTCAAAACTATAATTCATCCATGCAAACTGTACGATAATCTGAAGGAATAAACAATTTAGTGCACTTATGTTTCACACAGAACTAGAAAGTCTTTGTTTATATTGAACATTTTTTTTCTCATTTACTCACCAGGCTGTTTCGGATCACCATTGACTTCCATAGTAGAAAAAAATAAACTATGGATGTCAATAGTGACCCAAAACAGCCTGGTTTCAAAATATCTTCCTGAGTTAATGACAGAATTTTCAAATTTGGTCGAACTATTCCTTAAACAATCAAATGCAGTCATGAGGATTTTACTGTTATCATGGGAGATAATAAAATCATGGAAAACAGTACACTTTTAATGAATATATGTTTTTTAAGATGCAGGTATGAAATATTTTAAGAATGGTTTGGGAATGCATCTATATAAAAGGATTCATTTAAAAAAATGTGACAACCGGGTCGGGTTCAGAATCAAGTCTGCGAGGGTGTTCTACATCTATTTTGACACACTGCATATTTCCATGGCTACTCGCTTTAGATGCTGTAGTTCCGCTCCACCGGTGGGCGGCGCTAAATACATATTCGCACATATTCGCTATTTTTATTTTAGTTACGCGAAGGAGTCGGTGTGGTTAGAACATGGCGACCTCCATATGTAGGACGTTGAAATACCTTCAACCGGCAGCATGTCAGCATATAAAGGTATGGAATTAAAATTGGGCGCCTTTTGCAAATAAACAATGTGAATGTGCCGTGCTGCTCGCATAATTTTAGTGAATATGCAGATGTATGCTGAAATTATGTTCAATGAGTGTCAGCTACACATTGTTAACCTACTTCAGGGGTTCGTTTACCTGTTTTTCCAACTTTTTTTATTTTTTTATGCCATATGTACATGTAGTCTGTTCTAATGTATTGTCAAAATCTCTCTCTGGTGTAATCCAGTGCGCGCGGCCGCCGCAGCCGATGTTGGTTCCGATCCGCACAAAGAAGCGCTTCTTCATTCCTCCAGCGGTGAATGTGAAACAGAACAGCCAAAACGAACAGGAGGCTAAAGCCCGGGCTGCTGGTGTGGTGGTCCGGCAGCAGTACATAGAGAGAGACATCAACATCTCATGCACAGGTTCACATGCCAAACTACTGTCAACGCTTGCACACAAAGTCTGGACTCACCTACTTACTGTTTAATCAATAATACATTTACTACTACTGCAACTAATAACAGGGTTTTTTTTTGTTTTTTTTAAATATATGTTCATTGGCACAATTTACACCAGTGTCAAATATTTAACCATAAAGCTTCTAAACAATGGGTTTTTAGGATCATGGGAAACAAAAGATGTGATTTTTAGTTATTTATTAATATTTATTTACATCCAGCACTGTTTTCATTAAAACACAAAGCAGCAAAAACAATCGTTTTTTTTCAAAGAGAGAAAAGAGATCATTTTTGTCAAATAGTTTAGCGCAGAATATGCTTGGTATTGTATTCCCAAACATCTTGTCTAACGTCTTGAGCGTTGTTTTGTATATATTTAGGTCATAAACCAGCTATACATGTTTAACCGTTTTTCATATGTGGTTATTTTTTTTATTGTTATTACATTTTTTTTTTTTTTTTTTTTTTCTCCAGCGGGGATCTTTGATCCATATATTCCTCCTGAAGGAGATGCACGCCACTCCACCCTTTCCAAAGAAGGTCTGAAGCAGCGCACAGAACAGCTGCGTCAGAGCGCAGCATCACAGCTGGCGTAAGCAGCACCTCAGTGACTCTCTGAACGCGTCATACTTCAGATGCTGATGTAATATTGGGAACTATTTTCTGTTTGACCAGGTTTCGTAAAATAAAGGACCACGACTCCGAGTTCAACACTAAAGAGTTTCCAGCGCTGGCTCAGCAAATCTTCATAGATGCTCATGCAGCACTCACACAGTAAGAAAGACATCCTAGTTACTGCTTCAAAGGTTTACTGCCTTCTCCATTTTTTTTCCTACTTACAAGATCTGCATTAATAAATAAACATCGCATTTTGGTAAATGTCCTCTTGTCGTCCTCCTCAGATTTAACAAAGAAAAGCTTCATTCTCTGGTGACTGAGAGGTGTTACCCTGTAAGTAACCAGCATTATTAGAATTAACCACGGAGTTATTATTTTACCCTGGTTTCAGACTCCAATCAAAACTATATGTGCAAATATACTTGAAATGAACTAAAGATAACTGGAGTAAAACAAAAAAAAACTTCTGAACATACTTTATCAATTTTCAGTTCAATTCAGTTTTGTTTTGTGCAATTTGAAAGCCAATGGAAACACAGTTACTCGCTCCAATGTGTCCTTATTCCACATTTCAGATTGTTCGACGTGTGTGCATGTTTTTCAGGAGATGGTTCGGGGGAACCGTTATAAGACTCTGCGCTGGCGCTTCGTTGAGTCACTGGAGCCGCCGCGTGTGGTCCATGCAAGATGTCCGGACATGATCAGCAAGGGCAACCTGTATGGTCAGGTGACTCTCCGTATGCATTCTAGACAGGTCGGTGATTTAAACGAATAATTGTCCTATCGGTAAGCCTTGAACACGAATGGCGGTCGAGTATCAGTTGCACGGAGAGCAGAACACAATCATGTGTTGGTTTCTGCACCATAGAGAAACACTGGAAGATCAAAACTTATTTTCATGGGGTTTATGCTACAAAAAATGGAAAAGCGATGTGCACTTGTGACATTGATTCAAGGTATCCTGAGAAGAGATCATTTATTTTATTCCATTTCCTAAATCCCAACAAAATAGCAAAATATCCCTAAGCATTCACTGCAGCTGTCATTGTAAAACAGTGAGCAACAGTATCTAAGGGGGGCGGGGCTTACCGATAGGTCATGTGTGTAACTGCATGGGAGTACTCCGATTTTGAACTCATAATACCAATCCAACTCTCAGACATTGGCAATCTTTGACCGCTTTGGCCGGTTGATGCTTGGGGATGAAGATGAACCCAGGGATGTCCTGGAATACCTAGTGATGGAGAGGCATCTGGTCAACCCCTATGGGCGCTGGAGGCTTCATGGCAAGATTGTTCCTGCATGGGCTCCACCAAAAGAACCCATTATTAAGGTAAGCGAAAAGGATAAAGGAGAAAATGTGACATGTTTTAACGAAGTCTTAACATCTGACTTCTGATTTCAACAGACTGTCGTGATTCCTGGTCCTACGCTGAAGCCTGGAGAGGTGTTTGAGGATCTGCATTACCAGGTGCCAAAGCCAAAGGCAGTGCAGTGGTACAAGTAATTCTGAATGTGGTGCCTTACTCCATCCAACACAGGTCCACTCTGTATAAACTGATTCCCAATAATCCAAATAAATATTGCTGTATTTATAAAAATTTAAAAAAGCTTTGGATGTTCCTTTTTTTTTTTTTATCGCAATCTGCACTCAAATATCTGTACATGCACAATTATTTGGTATATGCGGCAACCAACATGGTTGCTTTCATTACACATGGAACTGATAAAGATCAACACCTTGCTGTTTGCAGTTGAAAAGTTTATTTCAGAATACACGTTAAGTGACACATTATTGAGAATATAAAAATAAATGTTGCATTTTTTACATTGACAGAAGTTGATGTAAACTTCTTTTGGCTACTATTGAAAATTGACTGTTGGTTCTTACAAAAATTTCTCCTCATACAAAAGCAGTCTATATGTTCCTAGTTCGAAAGATTGACATTGCAACTCAAAAGTAAACTTAGTTGTCTAACTCGAATAGGAATTACAAGTGCAATCTAGCTGTTGGTATTTTTCAGAAGCAGCATGTAAATAGGTCGAATTAAAAATGTCATGACACAATTTGTGTCGTACACCCTGAACATTTAATTTCACATCCTCACATAAGGGAACTGTATTCAATGAGACATTGTGTAATTAATGTTAAACCTTATCAAAATTAATCATCCTATTTTTTAGATCCAAGTACTTTTTTTTTTTTAAGTATGTAATTTCACATAGTATGTGCTTGTCTGAAAAATGCAACGATGTGGTGATACCTTTTTAGATTTGTAAATCAAACAGTTTGGTTAAAATGCCTTATTTGACACATGAAACATTTGTCTAAACCAGTGGTTCCCAATTCCAATCCCAGGGACCCCCTGCTCTGCACATTTTGCATGTCTCTCTTATTTAACACACCTGAATGAAATCATCAGCTCGTTAGGAGAGAGGCTGGTCTAAACCATTTGAGTAGAACAGAAAGCTGTTGAGCATGTACAGCTTTAAAGATTAGCAATGTTGATGTGCATATCAGGACAGCCTGTCTCTTAACTGTTCAATCAAACTTTCTAAATGTTCCACCCCGGGTATGTTGGTGATTGTAGGCTTTACTGACAAAATAATCTACATAGTCATATGAACACAAATACACACAGAACAATATCAAATTAAACAGGGAGTTTGTGTTAATGTAAGGCCAAAAGGGAATGTGCACAGGAGAGCAGTCTTCAGATAAGGTTTGTTAAGATTGAGGTGGGAGAAAATTGGCATAGAGGTGGAATCCTTTCTTTAATAACAGTCAGTGAAGTGTGCTGATGAGATTGTACGGACAGTCTGCATAAAGCAGGAAAGTGGTCCCGTCTTGTCACAAGCCTTGCAAGCTGTATAAAGCGCAATAATACTGCCCATGCAGTTCACAAGTCTGGAGGGAAGATGAAGGCCTCTGCAGCAGTTTCTGCATCACCATCATCTTCCTCTGGTATTGTCTCCTCCCAAGTAAAGACATCTAAATTATCATGCACTGTTATAGATTCTTGCCTGCCCCCTCCCATATCCCAAGGGCACAGTGCATCACGCCGAGCCAGAGGAGGGTTAACTCTCATCTCTTCTGCTGTCTGTGTGCCCATGTTTAAAGGGTGTATCTCACTTATATCTGGGGCAGTTTGACGTCTGTTGCTTTCTTTTTCTGGTGGTGTTCCCATATAATTTTCCCTGGGACAGACAGGTTCTTGAGCACTCTGTTGCTTTTTTAATGAGACAGCATGAGTGCAGTCCTGTGGCACAGATTGTTTGGGTGATTGTTTTGCCTCCCATGGACAGGCATCTGAGTAGACATTTTCTTGTTTCTGGAGGATCTTCACTGGCTCATCAATCTCCCACGGACAGACATCTGTAAGAACACTATCTTGTTTCTGCAGAGGTTTTGTTGTCTCTCCTGTCTCCCATGGACAAACATCCGCACAGACACTTTCTTGCTTATGCAGGGTCTTGACTGACTCACTTGTCTCCCATGGGCAAACATCTTCATGGACACTTTCTTGCTTCTGCATTGTCTTTGCTGGCTCCTCTGTCTCCCAAGGACAAACATCTGCACGGACACTTTCTTGCTTCTGCAAGGTCTTGACTGGCTCTCCAGTCTCCCATGGACAAACATCTGCATTGATGCTTGCTTGCTTCTGCATTGTCTTTACAGGCTCTCCTGTCTCCCATGGACAAACATCTACATGGACACTTTCTTGTTTCTGCAAGGTCTTAGTTATTTCTTCTGTCTCCCATGGACAGACCTCTGCATGTACACTTTCTTGTTTCTGCATTGACTTTGTTGACTGTCCTGTCTCCCATGGACAGACATCTGGATTAACACTTTCTTGTTCCTGTAAGGTCTTTGGAGGCTCTTTTGTCTCCCATGGACAGACATCTGGATGGATCCTATCTTGTTTCTTCAAAGTCTTGACTGGTTCTCCTGTCTCCCATGGACAGACATCTGCATTAACACTTTCTTGTTTCTGCAAGATCTTAGTTATGTCTTCTGTTTCCCATGGACACACATTAACATGAACTGGCCCCTTGTTTGTGGCACCCACCTTGTCTTCCGACCTTGCAGAATCCTCTGCTTCCCACGGACAAATAGTTGCTTCCTTAGGCACGGTCTCTCTTAAAGTCTGTCTTGTAGCATCTTTTATGGTTAGGTCAGACTCCCAGGGACTTGCATCAGCTACAGGTGGGGGTGGTTCAGGAAAATCACTTTCTTCTTGTTTCAGTATATCACTTGGTTCTTCTGAACCTGCATCTCTCTGCATCTCTTGGTCTACTGGACTTTGTCTTGCGTTAACATAAATCACCCTTTCATCATGTTTTATTGAGTCACTAGAGGATTTGATGGATCCTTGTCTAACCTGGGAGATATTTGTGTCTAGTACAGTGACTATTGACGGCTCACCATCTGTTTCCCAAGGACAGACATCAGTGTGTATGCTCTGCAATTGCTCTACTTCCACAACCTCCCAAGGACACACTTCAGAAATGCTGCTTTGATGAAAAGGTTTTGGGACATCCCATGGACACACTTCTGTATTGGGAACAGCCAGTAATGATTTCAGCTGTAACTCAGAGGGTTTGAAGACATCATTACTTACTGTCGCTGATAGTACTTGCTTGTCACTGTATTGTCTTTGTAATACACTGTCATTCAAATTCTGCTTCCTGACCTCCAAGACCACGTCCTCTGACTCCCATGGACAGATGTGAACTGGAGCAGAATGTTTTGGACTCCTTTCAGGAGATTCAGTAGATGGCAGCCGTATCGCTGTTTGTTTAACAAGGCAAGGTTTTGTGCCTACGGTAGTCATAGCCCGTCTGTGGGTCTGAGGGGTGCGCTTGTCTGAAGCTGCACTGCCTGGGGAGAGTCTCATGGATGTTGACAAAGATTTCTGTAATGTTCCCTCCCTAACATGACTTTCTTGTAAGCTTTTCTCTCTGCTCATAGTTCTTCCAACTTCCCCAATGCCCTTTGCTACAAGTAGGCTTTGGGTAGTGGAGCGGAAAGAGAAAACCCGAAAGTCGTTCGGCTTGCCAGCAATTGCGAGTGGTGACCCTGGAGCGCTACAGGAGATCGGAGGCTTGGGTTTTGTGGAATCCGCATCTGACTGAATACCATTCCCAGTTTCCGTTGCAGGAGGGGTAGGAGGTGGCAAGAATTCCCATGGACAAACATATAACATTGTTGGTGACGAGATAGCACCAGGTGATTTGGGTTCTTCTTGTTTCGAAATGGAATATGTGACGTGTTTTTGATTTCTGTTTGCAGGGAGCTCCTCTGGAACCTCCCACGGGCAGACCTCTGCCTTGTCAAATGACTCTGAGAGCAAGGCACTCGAAGTCTGCCTCTTTATGTCAACATCCACAGTTAGCTTTGGCTTATCCGCTGGGGCACCTTTGCCAGCAAGCAACACATTTTCAGTGCTTCTACAAGGAGTCACAGAGCGATGGTCATTGCGCTCTATGACACTAAGTGACTTTTGAAACCTGCTGGGCTCTGGAAGCAGAAGGTTAGTGTCTACTGATAGATTGTGGGCACTGGCAGACTTGCAGACCAGCAATGTTGCGTTGATGGATCCTGAGTCAGAATGCAGTGAAACCCTTTTCTCCATGCTCCTTATGGAGGAGTTTAACAGGGAGACCTCCCTTTCTGGGGTACAATCATAGGCACTAAGGGACTTCCGTAGCTTTGGTGAGGGCTGCATTAAAGTTTCATTCATCTTGTTAATGCTTGCAGTTTGATGACTTTTGTAATAAGATCCTGACCGTGTTATACTTCCTATTGCAGCATTGATATCTTTATCTTCACGACTGCATTGCCTGCTTAAACTTTCTGGGATCTCACTGATCCGTTTTATAAGGGACCGTCCAATACTGAGGCGAGAACTGCGCTTCTTTGGAAGGTGGGGATTGCTGTTTGCCATCCTCTTGGTCTTGTGGACTTCCAGCTGAGAATACAGTTTCTTCAGCTCATCCTGGTGCAGAGGAGAAAAAGGGTTTCAGTTGAGGAAAGTTGGAGGGAGCAGTACAGTAGGATGGGTTTTTTGTGATGGTATGTCCACAACAATGATGTTCAAGACTCACCAAGTTACAGGGTAGTATTTTAAAAGAGGGCAAGTAAAGGCAGAGGAGCAGGAGAATGTTGATTTTAATAATAAAATATTTCAAGACATGTTGACTTATGGGGACCAAGGTTTGAATCCAACTTGGATCATGTCCCAATCCAATTCCCCTCTCTCTCTCACCCCTTGCTGCACTCTTTGCCATAAAATAAATACAAAAAGCTAAACTGGCCTGTTTTATCTTGTCAGTATTATGTTTAGTAAAGGTTTATGTTAGTATCACACGTTAGACTAATTAGTTTAGATTAGTTCATTTGCTGTAAAAGAAAAGGTCAAATTTATGCTTTTATTAATTCCATAAATTTATGCTTTTATACAATGCCATAAAGTGTTAGTGTGTTTGATTTATTAATATTGAAGTGTGACCATGTACGAGTTAGTAGAGCTGTTGCAGGGCAAGGTGTTTTACCCGAATGTCATCAGGTTCCAGGCTGTGGTCACTCCAGCAGTTAGAGTTGAAACTACTGTTGAGGTAAGAACACGAACGTCTCAAGTCCACCTCATCCTCATATACTTCTGCAGCTATTTCCTCTCGGCCGGGCCGAGACATGTGAAGAAACTGGGGGGAAAAAACACAAATTATGGTTTTTACTTGGTATAGGCAACGTTAATATGAGAAATATGCACAAGTTTAACAGAAAGTACTTAATAAATAGATATAGGCTGCATCTATTTTAAATACTTTTATGCTATTTACAGATAATGATACTCTCCACAGTACCTTGGGTACAAAAAGCAAGCCGAGCGTTACAGTAATTGTGACATGAGTGTGAGTGAAGAACAGCAAGAGCATCCAATCAGGATGAATTGATGGTCTTGCAAATCTGAAAGTTACAAAGACAAAGTAGTCAGTAGTACAACCTCGTGTTAAATGTGTTTTCACGTGATTTGTGTTCAATCAGAACAACTTTATTTTCCTCACCTAAAGAGATGAAACACGAAGGAGATCAGTAGCTCGTTGTGGATTGCGATGCTCATGTAACGTGGTTCGTGAAATGCTGAGGGTACCGTCTTCACTGCACTGCACAGGAAACTGCCCCAGCACAGAAATAACAGCTCCGCTGAGAGAGAAACAACTTTTTGTTAACTTTAAGCTTTTATTTGTCACATACACAAATATACACCAATATGGCTGTAAAATGTCCTGTCTTTGTCCTTTTTATGAAGGAAAGAAGGTGTATGTGACTATTTGTGTAATGCAAATCATTAATATTGAGTTTTGAGCATTCTTAGGTATAAAGTTGCTTATCCAAGGTCAATATTCTGTGTTTATATATATATATTTATATATAAAACTTTTTTTTTTCTTTTTTTCTTTTTTTTTTATAAAATGCATGGTTATGTTCTATCTGTGATGTAATTTCCTGGTTTATAGTTTGCTTTCCAAATAAAATAGTTTTGACTACATGCCGACCAAACGTATTTCTTTACCCAAAAACCTTTCTCTTTGAGTCTCGTTTAAATAAATAATTGTGATCTACAGACCGTTGCATCGGTTCTAACTTTGAATGCAGTGTCTAAAAAACCTAAACCAGTGTCTAACTAAAATAGGATTTTAGTTGACCATGCTATGTTTACTGCATTAAGCTAACACAGACATCTTATAGCATTTGCTTATTGCTCTTTTGTTGAGTTTGATTGCTTCCATTGTCCTCATTTGTAAGTCGCTTTGGATAAAGGCATCTGCTAAATAACTAAATGTAGTGGTGACTATGGCAGAAATGTACAGTATGATTCATGCAGCTAGTTATAAATTATGCGTAATCAAACAGATGCTGAGCACTATTAACTGCAATGATTATAAATTGCGATTTTGAGTTACTGATCAAGTCACAAAGGATTATCTATTTAATAGAAAATATACTGTGCTAAGTATTATAGGTTATTGTGTAAAAGTAATAATAATCCAAAGTTTGTTGTGTAAGCTTGCGTTGTCTTTGAATGTCCAAAGGCACTCTTGAGTGTGCAAGAGTGATTGTGTAAATCTATTTTATCTCCTGGTGTCATTTCAGGTCAGTCCCTCATTTACTTAGTCTAATTTATGACATTATAGCAGAAACATTATTATTATTTGTTGTGGTATGTTATTAGTATGGTAGGTAGTGTTTAATGCTGAATCATATCCAATGACGGCGGTTAACGGTGTTCAAATCATCAGCTAAATGCTTCAAAGAACATTAAATTATCCAGGACCATTCATCCTTTCATTTGTCTGATCTACTAATGTGCCCCAGTTTCAATTAATCTCTCTGCCAGACACTCAAGAAAACTGATGGAGTACTGCCACCGGAAAAAAAAAAAGACATCACTTACCCACAGCCATCATGTAGTCCCACCGGTCCAGGTCGCAGACGTTAAAGCCTTGTCCTTCTGAAGTAGTGGAAATGATCAGCAGTGGAACATTTCTGTCTCGATTCTGAAGGACGCCCACGGTCCACGCACACAGGAACCAGCTGACAGTAAGCACTATAACTCCCAGCATCCTCAGCACACCTGTGGTAGTGATGTACGGCACTCTCTGGGCCGTGCGCGACAGAAACACCTTCAAAACCCTGGAAACAAAACAAAATCATGTGAACTCATTTGTAGCCTGGTGAAAGTTGTTTTATTTTACATCGAATAAGCCAACTTGTGGAGTTCTGAATCTCTATTGTAACTAATAGAACGACCATGGATTAATTTTCTCCACTTTAAAGTGTTTGGGCAGACCAAACTGGAAGTCGCAGAGACTTGGAGGGATGGTAGTACTCACACCATCTACAATGTCACCAAGGTTCGCCCCAATCGACCTCATGGTGGTGCTACAGTGATCAAACGTATGGAATGGCTCCACCTATAAACCATTAAGGGCCTAATATTGTACCTCAAAGTGAGTATACTTGACTGGCCTGCACAAACCCAGACTTGAATCCTAAAGTCCAGAGTTTGTACCAGAAGACCAACAAATCTGAGGGAGTTTGAGAGATTTGCTTAGGGGTGTCATTCCTCAGGAGACATGCTTGACACTTGTTGAGAACTACAGCAAACGACTAAAGGCTGTTATCAAGCAAAAGGGATACACTATTGATTGAATTTTTTTAATATTCTTGGTTATACATTTATTTCTATTTGTATTACAAACACTACAATCTTCCTGCTTGAACAAACTATTAAGTTTACCAATGCTGTGTTTATAAAATTATCTTTCTGTTAAACGACACATGGAAATAATTTGTAAAATAATGCAATATTTTATAAGGGAATAATAATTTTGTGTGTGTGTGTGTATGTATGTATATATTTGTGTGTGTGTGGCAGCATTTTATTGGACACTACTATATTAAATATTTCTAGAATGGCAGCAAAACTGCAAAAACACAAATTATTGAGTGAATCATTTAGAATTGCTGTGAGAATAGCATCTTATTTTGCAACATTTCATCTGCCAGATGTGCAGGTGAGGCAGATGTGCACGAGGACTGAGATTGATAGATCTCGATACGACAGGAGTGAAGTGCTACAAACCGGTACATCTTAAGCGTCACAGTTCCATAAACAATGGCGAAGCCAAGCAGACGGACCCAGCGGAGCAGAATACACCGGAAAGTGCTGGGTTTGAAGTATAAAATAAAGACCTGAAAACAAATGAAAAAACAGCTGAAATTATTGATAAAAGGTGCGGAATTCTCATCAAATTAAAGAAAAATAACCATTTTGTCATAACATTTTTATACTTTTGTTGTATGTTTAAGACCATATGATATTTTTTCTTTACAACATGGAGATAATTAAATGACAGAATGCTGCAAGTAAACTACATTACCTTTCCTAAATTTAGTGTCATTAAGATTTTATTTATTTATTTATTAGATGACAGATGATTACTATTTTAAATAACCATTTTTTATTTGATATATATTTTAAAATGTGATATATTACTATTATGCAAAGCTGAATTTTCGGCATCACTACTCCAGTCTGTAGTGTCACATAATCCTTCAGAAATCATTCTAAAATGCTGATTTGATTAATTATTAATATTGAAATCAGCAATGCTTAGTATTTTGGTAGAACGTGTGAATGTTTTCTTTTCAGGATTCTTTAAACAGAAATAGAAATTAACTGTGACATTGTTAATGTGTTTACTGTCACTTTTGATATATTTAAAAGTGTTAATTACTTGAAAAACAAAATAGTACTAGCCACAATTCAGCAATTTCCTTTTTATGAAAAATGTTAAAGAAGGTATTGTTGTCTTAAATGGGATTTTGTTTGCATAATAACCTCACATATATCCTAATTCCCATTTTTGTAATATGATGACTAACATAGTTAATTTGTTAAATGTTATTTCATTTTTGCATTAAGTTAACTTGCCAGCAACCATACATATTGTTTTTGCTTTGTTTTGGTTTTTTTCATTTTCTGCCTCCTAAGTGTAGCCCAGCCATTATGATTTCATCTGTAGTCCACTAATCTGAAAAGAAGATTTGAATCATACACTCACAGGGAAGTAAAGCAACAGAGAGCCACACAGGATCATCTCCAGCAGCAAAAGCCCCGACGATCGGATCCGCTGAGAGACAGAAAGATGGAGAGAAGAAGAGGGTGAGAAGTGGAGAGGGGAAGCTCAGGTGAAATTACTAAAGCTGTCAAGCATGCATGAAGTTCAATGCACATGTGGGACCTGTTTGAGAGTGTGTCTGAAATGATGCATTAAAACACATAGTACCATAATATGTTTAATATATATATATATATATATATATATATAATACTATATATATAAATATATAGCATATCTAATTAACCTTGCGATAAAGACGTACCTTAGTTCTCCTGCACTGATATGCCACCAGCATGCTGACAAGCACAAGGACCATGAAGAGACCCTGTACAGCCAAAACACCTGTCCTCAGGAGCCAGTCTTCCTGCACCCAACACGGGGCTCCATCCTCGCACTCATCACAGCCGGCCCAACAGGGCAGACACACTGGGACTTCTGGGTAACAAGCTCGGGTACTATTCACATTGTTGTTCCCTGTAACACCATATACTTTCATTTATTATTCTTTTAAATGAACCAGTTTGTGTGTGTGTGTGCGTGTATGTAAATATATATGTAATATATGTATGAAAGTATATATATATATATATATATATAAAATAAATAAATATTGATTATAAAATAAATGATTATAATATAATTTTAATTTTAATTTTTTTGCTATAATCATCAGCTATAATGAATAATCACGCAGCTTAATTTTATAGTATTTTATATTTTATGGCACTATAGTAAAGAAGTAATATGTTTTTAAAACTTTTATTTCATACTAAGTAGCCTATTGTTCAAATCTATTAACATATACTGCCTTTCCTTCAAGACTATTACTGATATCAAAATATTGTTTCTTTTTTTTATATTAATCCTAAAATGTGTTTTAATGTGTTGAATAAGATTGTAACATATTTTAATAATAATATCAGTCTTTATATGCAAGACATTTAAAGTGTGCCTGAAGTATACTTTCACCACAATTCATTATTCTTCAGAATACCTTTAGTTGGTAATTGCCAGCAGTTTTTAATTTCAATTTTTAACATTTTAATTTTGAAATAAACACTTTAACCTATAGCCATACAGTCATACAGTTTAATTATCATTATGGTTATGACATTTCTGCCACATATACATATAAAGACGTTATTTCTCATTCCAGAGAAAAAAAGTGTCATAGCTAATGCTTTGAATTATGAAAAATGAAAAATGATCCAATGAAATAAGCTTGAAGCCACTGTAAACTCGCTGTCTCTGTGACTGATTTTTGATTGTTTCAAGATTCTTACTTTTGTTTTCTGTGTCTGGATTTGGACTGTAGTAGCCCTTTTTACATCGGCAGCAGTACTGTCCCATCTTGAAGCCCTGTTGTGGGATGGATTCACACTGAGGGGAAGAGAAAGAAAGAGACATGAAGTCTGCTCATGTGCCACCAGTTACCAAATGTCTTGCTCCCACATTCTCAAAAATAAAGGTAAAAGCTGTCACTGGGGTGATACCTTTTTAAAAGCAACAAGTTTGTACCTGAAGGGTCCATTTTGGCACCTTAAAGTGCAAATGTGTACCTTTTGAAAAGTTACAATCCCAGTGACCGCTTTTGTACCTTTATTCCTGAGAGTGCAGAAAGTGCAGAAATCATGAATGTGATGGTTCATCAGAAATGATGGTTCTCCCGGCGACTGAGTATGATTGTGTTCTCTCTGCTTTCTGCCATTAATTGCATGTGCAGTCAGTCCCTCATCAGCGGTTTATCTGCGAGAGTCGGCTGACCCACACATCAAACTCACTCTGAGTTAATCTAAGCTAAATCCTAAATGGAGCGGTAATATGGAGATATTATATTGACAGAGCTTTATTTGTTTATTCAGGGAAATCCAGCACTTTTCACATACAGTACATTTATGTTATTTTCCATTTTACCTTTATTTAATCAGGCAACTCACTTAAGAACATGATTCTTATTTATAAGAGGATATTATTCTTGTTGACAGCAACAACAAATTTTTCTCTGTCTCTTTTTAGTCTCTTTTTATTATTAAACTCATTTAGTTGATTCTTGAAAATTTGTAATATATTTATACATTTGACAGTGATTGAATTTATTGAAACAGTTTTTTTACTTATTTCGTTAAAGGTATAGTACACCCCAAAAAAATGGTCATCATTTGCTCACCCAACCTGTATGAGTTTCTTTCTTCTGTTGAACACAAAAGAATATAATTTGAAGAATGTTGACAACAAAACATTTTTTGCTTCCCATTGACTTCCATAGTATTTTTTTGTCCATAATATGGAAATCTGTGCCGATCCGCGACTGGTTGGTCACCAGCAAGCTTCAAAACACCTTCCTTTGTTTTCATCTTAAGACATGGTGTTGAGGAAATTATGATGCAATCTGCAATCCTTTTAAATGTTTGTATTGCACTGATTGTTGATTTTGTATCTTCCATGTAATAGTCCAGGGGTGGCGAACTCCGGTCCTGGAGAGCCACAGCCCTGCAGAGTTCAGCTCCAACCCTAATTAATACTCACCTGCCTGTAGCTTAAGTAACCATTCAGACCTTGATAAGCTTGTTCAGGTGTGTTTGATTAGGGTTGAAGCAAAACTCTGCAGGGCTGTGGCTCTCCAGGACCGACGTTCGCCACAGCTGTAATAGTCGGTGAAACTATAACATATTTCTTAAGTAAAACCAACACTAATTCCTGCCTGCGTCCATCTAAAAAAGCAGAGTTTGTATCCAACATCATATGTAACGTTATTCATGAGACTATATCATGCATTTTGTCAAACTAATGTTTCATGTAATAAATGCATCATCATGACACTGTTCTATTAATACGCTGCTCCTTTCGTTTATAGGCGGATCAACTCAATTCTCATTAAATTCGTTCAGTGTGCCAAATCCTGCCGTTGCTTAACCTGCCAACACCTGTGAGCTTGTGCTCTGGTAGGACGGGGCAATGGGGGGTCTGGGTCTTGTTTAAGGGGGGTCGGAGTTGGGTGGAGGCGGGGTTCAGTGTGTGAGCATCGCAGGATTATCAACCTAATCCTTCAGATCATCCTGCACCCAGTGCTCACATCTTTAAATAGAAGGTCTGGATAAAAGTGGGAGGATGGTGATGGAAAACAGGAAATGGTAAATGTATATAACAATCCATCAACATTACGAGCTGGTGGTGTACTAATGGATTTTAAACGTAATATCCTGATAATATACATAGAGGGATGCCAGAACTGATGGCAACAGGATTAATGTGCATGGGTTTTGAAGTTATTGTCTATATAGAAAGAATAGTCCAAACCTGTATGAGTTTTGAAGAATGTTGGTAACCAAACCGTTTTGGTAATCATTGACTTTCATTGTATGAATTTTAAAAACTCATTTCCTAATTTGCCGTCTTTTATGTACAGGTTCATAAGGGGGAGTTAATGACAGAATTATAGTTTTGGCCCAGGTACACATATAATAGTATACATTTTTTATGCACATCAATACAAAAGAAAAAGATCTAGTGGTGTAATTTACAGGAAAAAATTTAGATGAAAACAGTGGAGTTTCAAACATGCTCACAGAGACACATACAAAAATAAACCGCTTCATCATAAATTTTCTCTTGACATTTAGTGGCAAGTGTTTTGAGTGGACCTCTGAATGTGTTTTTTTAGCCCTGCTTGTCCCTGGTTAGTGGAATCCAGCCATGCAAAAACAACCTACTGTAAACACGATAAACTGACAACCTTACAGCATTTTATTAATCAAAATATACTAATATATTTTTAATACTAAACACTGAGACTTTCTTTAAAGTTTCTTTCTTTTGTGTATTCGCATAGCAAAGTTTGGAACGGCGTGAGGGAAATAAATGATGAAAGTTTTTCTTTTTGGTCGAGCAATCCCTATAATAAAAGTTTTTAAATTTAAACTTACTGTAAAGTGTTGCTTAAACTCAATAACATTGGAAGCCCATGGTGCCTGCAGTAAGTCTTATATGAAATGATTGAATTTGAGTTCGGTGTACAGAACACTCACCTCCATGCTGGTCCGATTACATTGATGCGTGTTTGCAAACCAGAAGTCTCCACTGGCACACTGATCCACACTGAATCCCTGGATGTTGACGTCGACACGTATAACACCCCTACACCACCAAAACAAAAATACAGTACTGATGGAAGACTGTAATGCAATTAATCAGATAGAGTACCCAAAAACGGGTGGGTAATTGTTCCTTTTCACTGCATGGACAAAAAAAACGTTGAAACACTGAAATTAGGAATATCTTCTTTTGTACATGCACACATGAAAAACCATTTCAGCATGAAAGTGCACTCACCTGAACTCTGGGTTGAGGTCTGGCTTCAACCCATAAAATGGCATTGAGAGACTGAGTAGCCATCCGGGTAAAAAACGGCCATCAATGCACTCAAGGAAAGGGGCTTCGCCCCACTGAACCCCACTGCTATTGATCACATAACTATCCCCACGTGCCCACTTGGGAGTGTCTAGGGTGCTTAGGTCATTTAGAAGAACCCGTTTCGACAAGGCATGGAAGGGTGAAGAGCTGGACTTAAACTTATCGAACCAGCTTTGGTCAGGAGCAGGAGGACGGAAGCTGCTCCAGGCAGACGTCAGGTCCTGCAGAAGAATGTCCTGAGTTGTGCCTTTGGAGGCACGGAGCACCAGCTGGGGCTGTTGGATCATGGGATCAGCGTCGAATGTTAGGAAAGCTCGCCTGACCAGTTCCGGGCTGTCCCCTTCCAGCATGGCCCGCACCAGTGCATGGTACCATTCGATATCCTCTTGTACACTGGTTTCCCTCAGCTCACTAGCTTGGAATATCAGGTTGAGAAAATTGGCTGCACTAGTCAGAGATGCTATGGCTTGGTGCAAGAAAGGGAGAAGGTCTCTAGGCGGAGATCCCAGTCGAACAGGCAGCTGGAAACTCTTTGTGCATGTAGACGCAGCCAAAGTAGACGAATTGCCAGTGTAGAGGTAGCTCTCCACGGCAGATTGGTCCTCCTGGGTGCTCACTTTTACCGGAGCCGGACTGGAGGGTCGAGCACTGGAAGACGAGTTCTTTCCTGCTACGGTATTTGGGTCAGTAGGACAAGGAGTTGGGGTGAACTCCAAGCTGGACGTGTCCTCAAGTTCAGACACAGTGGTGATCTGAGCAGAGAGCAGGTTGGGAAGTAGAAGTAGAGGTAGTAATCCAACACAACGGCCCATCCTTGAACCAAGTGCTCCTCCAATGCTTTTTGTGAAAGTAAAGATCAACTTAGCACTAAATCACATCCTGAAAGACGCTCGGGTTCTTGTCTTCTATAACCCTGTTTTGTTTTTTTCTTCTCTCCTCTTCTTGGAAACTGATTGACAGGTGTCAGTGCTGGTAGAGTTCAACCGCACTTTGCTGCTTCCAACAGTGTCTTGTTTTCACACACAAATAAGTGTGCGTTCATGCACGGACCGGCAATTCATTTTTGAAAGTGAAGGTGAAGGAGGCCATGCGTCCGCAATCAGTCGTTCGAGTCCACCCTAGATGCTGGGACCAACACAGCGTGGAGTTAACAGGCCTGCAAGAAACCGGAGTGAGAAACAGGGATGAACAAGAAACTGTCAACATACCCCTGCTTCTCTCTGCTTACCTGTTCACTCGCTCTGCAAATCTGTCCCCCTCTCCCATCTCTCCCAATCTCCCGGTAGTGGCGAGCGCGGAGAGTGGCACATCTGTTAATGTTGGATTGTTATGATGAGTGTATCTGCATGAGGATGGGCTGATGGATGAGAGGATGGGAGGGTAATCCTCTCTGTTGGGGTATGCATCAGAATCTCACCGCTTTGTGGATTAACCCAACACTCCCCGGCTGGGTCAGTCATGAGTGGTCTTTTACGGACTGTGTATGTGCGTGCAACTTTGTGCATCTGTGAATATGTGCATGCGGCGGTTTACAAGTCTGCATCTGCCTGGCAGATAAAGTGCACTGAAATGTTAATCTCGGATAGATGGACTGCGTTCTGGACTGCCAAACGTTTAGTGCAACAATCAGGGAAATTAGAAAAGAAAGGAAGAAAAAAACATGTTCCACATGTGTTCTACATGAATGAACGTCTGTCAGATCTGTGTGTGTTTGTGAGAGAGAGAGAGAGAGAGAGAGAGAGATGATTCAGACAAATCCAGTCATACTGGGTAATGCAGGCGAATCCTTGTTTTGGTGCCATGGCAACAGAGTTCTGAGATTCAACACTCATTCCTGTGGGGCCCCACCCCCACTCAGGACTGCAGAGGCTTGGGCCGTACACATATGTGCATCTATATACATGCCCACAATGATGAAAACAATAAAATGTGTAAATGTTTTTTTATGGCTGGATATGTGTCTTCAGCTTTGTGCACAGCTGTATGCATTAAATTGGAGAGGACAGAGTCAATGCATGTAATATTTCTCTGACAATGTTCTGTTAAAAACATATTTTCTTCTGGATATTTTGTGTAAACCCATAACTGTAATAAAATCCTCTCTGCGTGTTATGAGATGGCAGGTTTTTAAAGGGCTCTTGTGGGCATGTGTAAACGTTTGTGTATAGCGACACCATTCGGTCCATCATTGAAAACGCATTTGGCAAATACAGTCTTGACCACAGAACAATGGTTGAATGTAAACAATAACTGTATTGTATGTCTATATGCCTTTTAATAGCCCTATGCACACGTACAATGATCTATAGGCGTAGATGACATTAAATACTTTTTAAAAGTTTACGTGTCCTGCAGTTAGACATGATATGTTTTATATAAAACTAAAATGGATTTTGAAAGTTCTTTCCAAATGTATAGGACATTATTTGCATTAAATGAAAACTCTTTTATTTATATATTAAAATTTATATAGGTTAAATACCCCATATTATGCGGCGTTAGTAGGCTAATAAGGGAAAATAAATAAAATAAAACCAATGCATTTTTTATTTAAATTTATTTTTAAAAGTTATATATATACACGCTACAAAATATGATGTCCAACATGATATTGGATATTTTCTTGATTGATGTTTTGCGTTTTCAGTAGCAACATGAGGATGAGAGTCATTATACAAATGATGATATCATGCAAGTCATTTGTCGTTGACTCATAACGCAACCGATTTGCAGGGAGAGTTTCGCTGGCGCTGGAATCGTGCGGAAAGGCGATTCCACTACAATTGATGCATCATAAACATCAGTGGGTAAGGCCATCTTCCAGACAACAGCGCGGTAAATGACAAGAAAGCAACGTTACAGCACGGTGCACGTCACTAAGGGGGACAGCACATAGCCTGCAGCCAAGTGGACATCAATGGCACCGATAAGACCAAACACGAAACGCATCGAATTTGCGGAAGTGAGCGAGCGGGTGGGGCCTCGACAGTAATGTGACCACAGACGCCGTTAGGATTGCGTGAAACGAAGCGTTATGTATGACCCTACAAAGACCCGTGGAGGTTTTTAAGGCCGGACGCGAAATGAGACGAGGACGTGCGCAATGTTGAAGGAGCGACTGAAATAGAGTTTATATGCACTAATTGTCTGGCGCTGAGTGAGTGAGGGGGCTAACTAACTAACACCAAGAGGATTATCATCATCATCATCACCACCATCATCACACGAGCGAGATCTCATGACTGGAAGCAATGTGAAACGCTGATATCGCTCATTCCTTCAGTATATTGAGGAATAATAATGAACAACGCGCAAGATATGTCTCCCGATTTTGTCTTGATGCGCCTGGTCTCCGCGGCCGAGGATGACCGCTTGGACGAGGAGAATGGGAATCTGTCGTCGGTGGCTATCAAGGGGAACTTTGAATGCACGCAGAATCACGGCCACATTTCGGCGGTGAACAAAGCTCCGCAGGCCAGCGGACCGGAGGCACCTGACGCGGGAGTGATGGCTACCAGACCTGCGCTGTCTGCGCCGCCGCCTCCTCTCCATTCAGCCGAGGCCCACGGTTACGATCTCACCCACCGGGGTGGAATGGGGCCTCAGCTGTTGGTGTTCAGAAACATATCGAGAGACTCCGAGGGATTCGCCGAGAGCAGCTCGGAGGATCAGCGCAGGGCTTTTGAGGACCAAGCGGCGCTCGTTTCCGAGTCTGGCGCTGTGGATGCTCAGCATCCGACTACATGGACGCTGCATCCGCAGCTCAAGCTGCCAGCGGTTGCTACGGATACGGATGGAGCCGAGCTGTGCCATCGGCATCGCTTGATCAGCGACAACCAAGACTGGCCGCCGCTGGTGGATCATAAAACGAGCTCGGTGACGGCGCAGCGGCAGCTCCATCAGCTGCCCGACGGTCCAGTGCTGGAGCTGGCGAGGAAATTCGGCGAGCTGGGAGTCGCTCCGGTTCCCGAGTTTCTGCTGAAGGACGGCGAGTTGCAGCGCTGCTCGTGTCAAAGCGTGCTCGGCTCGGCTGGAATCAGGCAGGGAGAGGACCCAACCGAGACCAGCGATGCGCTGCTGGTGCTGGAGGGCCTCGGGTCAGAGGAGGTAAACGGCCTGGGCATCAATGCGTGCCAGAAGACCGAGAATCAGAACGCGGAGCCGGGTGCGTTTGCGCTCAAGTGTTTCCCTTCGGTGGTGTCCGGAGGACTTTGCTCGCCGGCGTGTTGTTTGTTACGAGACTCTGTAAACACCAGGCCTCAGGCTCCTACCGGTGACAAACTAACTCCCGAGGTCCCGTCCCAAACCGAACCCAGTCAGGGTACCCCATGCTCCAGCCAGGCGTCGACACCAAAGGCCCGGCCGGATCGGGGCGCGACCCAGGGGCATCTTTCCGCTGCGAGCGGAGGAGAGAAGACTCTGAAAGTACCAGGGAAATCCAGGAAGGGCTCGCTTAAAATCCGTCTGAGCAAACTTTTCAGAACTAAAAGCTGTAGTGGCTCTAACAACATTTTGGACAAGAGACCGTCGGTCACGTTCTCCATATCCTCGGCGGGGAGTTTAGTTGACATGTCCAGAGCAAGTGGTGGAGAACAAAACACGGCCAGGTGAGTCCTTCCGCCCAAAACAACCTTACCGTGCCACACTGGAGCTTTAACCTTTTGTATAGGCCCACATTTATTTACACGTATAGCCTACATGTTCTTCTGTGTCTGTGCACAATAATTTGAAGACAATTTTGTGTTTAAGTAAATATACAACAAACTACATATCTTAAATCTAAAGTAGTTGATATTTATATTACTTAATGAATAGGATGTCCCCAGATGGTTGGGGAGCAACGGAATTAGGAAATGTAATTACTACAAACTGCTAGTTACTGAGAAAAATCATGTGTAAAAATATTAATAACAAAGGGGGTTACATCTGTCAACTTTTATACACATATACAGATACGATTGATTTCTTTCCCAGATTGCACTGACTGCTTTAAAATATCAGACACCAGTGCTTCAGGAGTTTAGGACTGCTTTAAAATGTTTCAAAAGATTAACATGAAAACATTTAGAAAAGTAATCAGGGAGTAATCAAATGTCACCAGTTACATTACCAAAGCTTATGTATTACCTTATAAATAGGGAAGCTTTGTAATCTGCAACCTATTACATTTCCAAAGGAACTTTCCCAACTCTGACGAACATGTAGTAATTGTATGTACCGTGGCTTCAGATTTGTGTGTAGCTTAATTTTTTAAGTTGCAGAACAACACAGACCTACATTTTCTATTAAATCATAAACCTCTTTCCAAAACCACTTTGGAAATTGTGCGGGGTTTATTAGCATTCAGTGTTTACTTACCTTTAACCTATAGCCTTTCTGCATATTGTGCAGCTTTAAATTTGCCCCCTAAAAGTTACCATTTCTATCAAAGATTTAACCCCTTGCACATACTGGGGATTCCAATTAATCAGGAAACGGGACACTTTTTGCACTTTGCTTTTTTCAGCGTAAATTGTGTTGCTTCATAAATATTTAACTAAAAATATTCTATCGTAAAATACATTTCATTTTATCATCAACTTGTACTTTTAAGAAAATGACATCTTTTAGTAGTTATCAGTGTGGATCACAGGTGGGTGCAGTTTCTGTAAGACTTTTATAATGTTATTATACTTCTTTAGACTAATGTACAGAGCAGAATTAATCAAAATGTATATGCTGTCTTAAATTGCCTATTTTCTTTCTGCAGCCAACCTGGACTAACAAGGGCACAAAGTGCCTTTTCTGCGGCCTCTTTTACTCCAGTTTTTACAGGTAAACAAAGATGGGTGGAAGCTAAGGAATCCTTGAGAGACACGATTTGGATGATATTAATCATTTCTAAATCAATTTTTGTTATGATGCATGATAACATTTTTGTTCTTATGGCTCTTGTCAGTAAGTTGTGTGTTATGGGTGTGGTCACAGGAGAGACGGTGTCTTTGGTTGATGTGGACATCTCTCAGAGAGGCAGGAACTCCCCTCATCCTCCCACTCCTCCACCTCCTCCTCGGCGGAGCCTCAGCCTGTTAGGTGAGCCCCATTACAGATGTTCACACATCTCCTTGGTTTCGGCTCTCCTTAGTTCATACCTTTCACATCTCCATCTGTTTCACACTCTTGTAATATTTCTCCCCCATCCATCGCGGCATACTCCCTTTATCCTATGCACTGACTAACTTCTGTATCTCTTTACTTATACTTTTAAACACCGCCGTTCAAAGGGTTGGGGTTGGTACCATTTTTAAAAATGCTTTATTTAGTAGCATTTATTTGTAACATTACTGATGTCTTTATTTGCCCTTTCCATAAATTCAACACATATTGAAGGTGTACCGACTCCAAACTTTTGAACATGGAATTAATATCCTTATGAGCTGTTCGCTCACAAGTGGTAGGCACTAAATATAGACATCATTTTTGGAGATCATGTTATAAAAAAATATTTATAAATATAGTCAAATGACTTGACTAATGGATAAGTGTTTGTGCACTGAGTCTAGGACAATGGCTGACAGGAACATGAACGAAGATGTCAAAGCAAATGATAACATTTATTAAGAGTTAAATATAACATTTTAGGTGGAGTATGGGGGCCTTTCGGTTTGGTTTTAAAATGTGAAGTTGGAAATGTGTTGAAAGAGGATTAAAATAAGTATGGTCAGCATACGCATTTAACCAGATGCTCATCTAAAAGCCGCCTACACACCTGCAAATATCAAATATTCACTCCATTTAAAACTTTACGGTTATGTGTGGATTTTTACAGGAAACAATGATATGATACTGTAGGATAATATTATTATTTATTAATTGCTTTTTCATTTTTGTTTTTTTATCTGTGTTCAAAATATGTGTTCGAACTGCTGAGATACGCGTCGCACTTTTTTAAAGAGCGAGGTTTTTTTTTTACGATCAAACCCAAGGCAGATGTTAAGGATTCAGTGTAGGACGTTGACCCACGTGCTCGTTCTTTCACTTTGTCCTTTCAATTCCCTTTCTTATTCAGACTTCATTCTTTTCATTTCATGGTTACCAGAGTCTCTGATTGCATTCTGCTAGCATAAAATTCAAAGAGGCACCACTTAAAGTGAGTTACTGTGTAGGTCTACTTGTGGTTTGATTTCACCAGTGTTTGGCTCACAGACGAGCAGTTTCGTTTCTGATAAAGTGATGCCTCTGCTGACGCTCTTCCTGTTCATCAGCTCAGTGTTTGGTAGTGAAGGCTGAAATGATCACAGTACTGGAGGTGTAGGTATTATATTTCTATATGAAGAAGCAATCTTTGTCATGAGTGAGTGGAGATGATTAGGTATGTGGATTATTCAGTCATTGTGTGTTTGAAGATGTTTGGTTATCATGTTTAGGTTGGAGGTTTTAGAGAATATCCTGGGTTTCAGTACAAGTTGAGCTCAATTAAATGATTTTGTGTTAATAGCATGAAATTTAAAAAAAAGCAGAAAGTCTAATTTGATGAAAAATCGCTTTTTTGAGCTATAATGCTTTTTAGTTAAATAGTACAGATATTTGTAAGTTTACAGTGTTGTGTTGTCAATGCAACAAAGTTGTAAAATTGGATATAACTTTTTTATATTACTAAAGAATATGCATTATTATGGTAGTAAACTAAAACAACAACAAAAACATTAAATCGTTTTTTTTTAAATAACCTGAAATAAAATAAAATAACGGCCAAGGCAACACTTCTCCTTTTAATTTCACTTAACTTGTATTAAAGTAACTCCAATTAAATAAAGCGTATAAAAATGACAAAAGCATACACCAAAATACAAATTTGAGTGACAGCTACATTAATGTGTTAATAAAAGCTACCATAGCACTGTATTGAACCCGGAACATTTTTTAGCATGGGTAGAAATGAATTTCTTATTGTCGTGAGTGCTTGGTTCAGTGCTCATGTCAGCGTGTAGATTTATTTTTACAGACGCCCGTGTTGTTTCCCAACGTTGTAGTTCCCCGTGTCATGTGCTTCCTGTCATGGTGTCTTAGTCTTCAGGTGCTGTAAGAGGATCAGATATTGTCACATAATTGGAGGATTTGTCCTGCTCCTTTATGGTTCAAAACTACTTGTTACTCATAATACATGAAGCGCAGGTCATTGAATGCTATCTTCACGTTAGTTTCAATAGTGGGGTGTAATCTGGCTGCGTTTTGATCTATTTCTGGTAATATATGCAAGAAAGCAGGATGTTGGCGTCCCTTCGCTCTGAAGCCGAGTGGTGTTAGGGTTGAATTCAGTCATGTTCTGATTCCTCTTCATCGCCCGTGGCACCTGTCTCATTCTAATAGACCTGAACCTTCTCTCGCCTCTGTCTGCCCTTCTATTGCTTTCTTTTTTCTGTGACATCTCCTTACTCTCCTGGCTCTGAACCCTCCCTCCTGCTCTCTTCCAGACGATATAGGTGGGCCGCAGCCTGGGCCTTTCCTAGTGAGTGTTATGGGGGCCTCCCTGCAGTCTCTCCCTCTGCCTCTTCCTCCTCCTCCCCCTCTCCACGCCACCATCCAGCATAGTCTCAGCCTCAATGGTAAGACTTGGGTGCAGTGGAGGGGGCGGTGTGTGTGTATGTGTTTCAGGGTGTCTTTCTGGTTCTGAGAGCAGATTCTAACTGCTTTTTTTGGAGGCCAGCTCAGTTTCTGCGCTCAGAAGCACCTTTCTTTCATTCATTAAACGTGGTATTCTTGTGAAAGCCAAAGACAATACATGTCACCCACCACCACATGTATCGTTTTGCTTGACAAAGGCTTTGGTTGATCGTGTGGTTTAGTTTTTCAGTTCCTGCCGTTCAGAGGAAAAAGGCGGTGTAATGTGCGTTTGTAAAGAGAGGAAGTGTGAGCGATGGTGTCAGTCTGTAGAGTTCAAACTTAAGTGTCTCATATTGAGATAGAACTTATGTATAAGATATAAAGGAGATTAAAGATGGTTATTGGTAGTTGCTATGACTTTTCATCAGTGTGCTTCTGTGTGATGTGCTATGGAGGAGACCGGGGCAAGTTGTCACAGGGGGAAAGAAAAAGGGGTTTCGGTAAATTAGCAATGGTTTTGTATTCTACACCTAGTTCAGAATCATATGAAATCAGAATCACCAATCAGCTGTTGAGCAAACAAGTAAACACAATATAAAACACAACTGGGGCATGTTGTCACAAAAGGGCAACGCATATTTTTTTCCTGGGCAATAAAAGTGAAAATGTTTTTTTAGGAAAATTCACCGGTGTAAAAAATGTGACAACTAGCCCTGGACTCTGTCTAATTCACCCAAATAATGTATATTTAATTCTTGTCTAATTGCTTAAATTGCAGTTTCTAATAACTTTATATTAGACATTACAGACATGTATAGTCCTGCCACAATATAATGGAAAATCTTCAGGTACAGAGCCAAAGATTTGGACTTTCTTGTATATGAATACATTTGAATCTAAAATGTTTTATACTGTTTTTAAAATTAGTTTTATACGGTTATACTGGTATACATTCATATTGTTACAAAAGACTTCTATTTTAAATAAAAGGTGTTCTTTTAAACTTTCTATTTCTTATTTCTTTCAGATTCTTAAGAATCTGGAAATATTGCGATTTCCTGAAGAAAAAAAATTAAGAAGCACAACTTTTAAAACTGATAATAACAAATGTTTCTCGAGCAGAGAATCTGCAAATAAGAATGCTTTCTGAAATATTACTGATGCTGGAAATTCAGCTTTGCCATCACAGTAATCATTTACTTTTTAAAATCTTCTAAGATTATTAGAAATGAAAAATAATTTAAGAATTTAAGAATTTTTGTAATTTAGCTAGTTTCAGAATGCAACTCAATATTTGCTGTTGTATTTAAAAATGGTTTTTCTGTGCCTCAGATGCTTTCTTCCGGGCACTACCACATTCGGCCCCTTCACCAATGGAGACTCCTGCCCCAGCCAGAGTGGCCCCGCCCCCAATCATGTGTCCACTGAGAGGGGCCGATTCCAGCAGCTTCACTGCCAGCCTGAGAGAGCTGGAGCGGGTGAGAGACAAAAACAGTTGAAGACTGTCATATGATTCGCCATTTTCACTTACAGACCTGTTTAAAAATGAAATATGACGGTGGCTTCCTGTGGTTGTGTGTTTTTCACTGTTGTATGGTCATTGTGTGTCTGCATCTGCAGTGTGGCTGGTATTGGGGGCCCATGAACTGGGAGGATGCCGAAATGAAGCTGAGAGGAAAGCCAGATGGCTCGTTTTTGGTGCGGGACAGTTCAGACCCACGATACATCCTCAGCCTCAGCTTCCGCTCACAGGGAGTCACACATCACACACGTATGGAGCACTACAGAGGTAAACACAAACACACACATACATTAGGGTGACCATATGTGACATTTTTCCCAGGGTTTCTATGTAACCTAAAATATCTAGGTTTTGGCTTTGTATGTGCCATTCAGACGGTTCCTTATGCATTCAAAACACTCTTGAGGTACTTTGATGGCAAACACTGATCGGTCTGAACCGCGTCGCTTTAATTCGTACACACCTAATATGTTTGCATATTTACATCGCTTTGATAGATTTCATAGATCCCACCTTTTCACACACATTATTGGGCCATTATGTACAATACCTGCATGTTATTGGTCAAACTACTTTTCTATTATTACCTTTAGCTATTATGAAAACTGGAAAACAAAGCCAAAACTAATCCTGGCATGGACTTGTCTGGGGAAAATGGCACGTATGGTCACCCTAACATATGTGGGTCAAAGACGTTAAGATGTCCGCATCAAACAAAAATTCACAAAAGTGATTTTAGGTCCATAGAAAGCACATGGTAGGTACAAAGTTAAACAACAATTTAAAGCAGTAGTACACTTATTTTTTTGATGGTTAAACCCTTTATCGTCGTTGACTCATATACATATTTGTAAACGCGCTTAAACTATTTTTGGACTCAAAAAGTGTAGCTAAGAAGCATAAGAAATCCTGATCTAAACCGCATCCTTTAGTGGTTTTGAAGTCAGATAAAAAGGTCAGTGTTGACTACACTGCCTGAACAAACAGATTAGATTTCACCACTTCCAGGCTGACGGTTATTCCTAAATTCAGTTACATCGGTAGCTGATAGATTTTTTAACATCCTCATTAGATTTCCTATGCGTTACACTGAAACAGGTTGGTTTCCGTTTTAAACCTGTTCTGTCAGTTTGTCTAAAGGCAAATTAGTTTTTTTGTGAACTTGCAAAACACGTGCTAGGTTCACTGACTGCAGAAATGATTGTGGGTTTTGTTAATGTTTCAGGGTTTTTTCTGTACTTAGTAATACAAAAGTTAGTATGCATAATACATTCACGTGGTTTTAAATGAATCTTTTTACTTTTAATGTTTTAGTCTTTGGGAAAACAAATATTTTAGATTAAAAATACATATAATTTAAAAAAAAACACACAACATTTTCTGTTCGTTTTTTTCACTGAAAGTTTGTTTTTAACTCTTCAGGGACCTTCAGTTTATGGTGCCATCCTAAATTTGAAGACCGCTGCCATTCTGTGGTGGAATTCATTGAGCGAGCCATCATGCACTCTAAAAATGGGAAATTCCTCTACTTCCTACGTTCACGTGTACCTGGTAAGGCTGCAAATATCACTTGCAGACAGGATTCTGAGCCACTTTCACTGAATAAAAAACATTTAAATGTTCTGTTTGCTGGTGCAGGATGAATATAGGGACAAAAAAAGAAGCCCTTTTTTATTTCTTGAATGATTATGGGTAACAGGTTTATATGTAGACCTGCACGTGACATGCAATAAAAAAATTAATAAATTGTGCGCACTATTCTGTGGGTATGGAAAGTATTCAGACCCCCTTAAATGTTTCACTCTTTGTTATATTGCAGCCATTTGCAAAAATCATTTAAGTTCATTTTGTTAAAAAAAAAATTCTCATTAATGTACACACAGCACCCCAAATTGACAGAAAAGGGTCATTGGGTCATTGTCTTGTTGGAAGAAAAAATGTGGCCCAGTCCTGAGCACTCTGGTGAAGGTTTTCGTCCAGGATATCCCTGTACTCTGATAATTAATCTTTCCCTCGATTGCTACCAGTCGTCCTGTCCCTGCTGCTGAAACCTTATCCCCCGATAGCTCAGTTTGGCCGGACAGCCAGCTCTAGGAAGGGTTCTGGTCATCCCAAACGTCTTCCATTTAATGAGTATGGAGGCCCCTGTGCTCTTAGGAACCTTAGGTGCAGCAGAATGTTTTTTGTAACCTTGTCCAGATCTGTGCCTCGCCACAATTCTGTCTCTGAGCTCTTCAGACAGTTCCTTTGACCTTATGATCCTCCTTTGCTCTGACATACATTGTGAGCTGTAAGGTCTTATATAGACAGGTGTGTGTCTTTCCTAATCAAG
>JAUCMU010000013.1:11198790-11237196 GCA_032275025.1 Enteromius treurensis
GTTTTTAAGTGTATGTATATATATATATATATATATATATATATATATATATATAAAGACTAAATGTTATTCTTTTTCATCTTAGACCACTCATCTTCTACTTGAGGAAGTTCTATTACTATGATCCAGAGGAAGAGATGTACCTGTCAATCAAAGGCATGCGCCAGGCAGCAGGTGTGGTACAGGAAGCCGAGTCTGAAACATAGCCAGATGGCTCCTTTTCACTGTACGTACCTGCATCTACTGTACGCTCATTATCTTGTTCTCATTGCCAGTATGTTTAAATAACAGAACACAAATGGATTGTTTTTTAGGATTTCTGTGTGTGGATAATAGATGGAACAGCGCATGGACACTTCCTGGTGCACAGCTCTGCTCCAACTCCCTGCCAGTCTTCCAGCAGAAGCCAATGAACATCAGCCGACTGGCCCCTCCTCTTTGACCAATACGCGGACAGAGGGAGTACAGAGGAATGCTGGAATACTGTCTTTGTTGAGCAGGCAAATAAATCCAGAGACTGACATGATAGACTTGAAAGGTCACTGGACAGCAAACAGTGGACTTGAAAAAAGAATTAAGTTAAAAAACAAAATAACGATCAAGGACATTTGACTTGGGGAACTAGCAAAAGCCTTCATCTGTAGGTTATATTACACTGAAGTTTTTAAACTGGCCAGTTTGTGAATCCGTCTCTGTTTGGTTCTTCTTTCTTTCCTCATCAGGCCCCTGACCCCTGGGTGGAGTGTGTGACCCCTTTATTTGTCCTTTCCCTGATTGTAACTCCTTCAGTCTGATCAGGCCACATGAACTGTATTTTGAGTAAAATACAAAGTAAACTTGAAAATAAGTGGTGGTATATTTGATGACAGTATTTATTATTTAAGAATATAATTTATTGATTTTAGATTGGTCTCGCCACTGGACGCATCTGTTTTTCCTTGCAGATCACTATATTGAGTTTTTAACCATCATGGTGATTCCAAGATTTTCTTTAGAAATGTTCTGTATTAAAGCAAGGCACTACAGGCAAAAACATTGTCTTTCCATTCACTGATTTATTTTGAGATTTTAAGAATTGGCATGATGTTATATTTCAGACCAGTGGAAAGAAAACATCCATAATATACACTGTTATTTTATTACACTTCACCTGTAGATTTCAATTAGGATATGTATTTTTAAAGGTGGTTTTCTCTCATGCACTGAGCTAGAAATCTCCACTACCACAAACGTTCTGCTGTTTCCTATTTATATTCTAAAGGTTTTAAGGGAGAAGTTTGTTCATGTATCATTTGCCAGATTTTATGCAACATTTTATTTGAAGAAAAAAAAAAAAGTTTTTGTTCTAGCTGTTTTCTGATTTTTGGCGTTGACAAAAAGATATATCCAAAATTCTCTCTGTAAAAAACATTTTAATACGTCAACAAAATGAAATAATTTTAAACCCTGCTTTATATCATGTTCAGATTTCTGTTTTCTGAAATGTATGCAAATTAATTCACGTTTAAACATAACTTTTCATAAAGATTTGTGGATATAGATTCTGGGAAGGCATGGTGACATTTATTATTTACTTTTTTACTCTTTTTTCCTGGAATGCCTTGCCTTAAAATACCATGGGATTTGACTGATAATCGTTTACTATCATTGTATTACTATTTGCTACTGTCATTATGTCATGGTATAACACAGTCATTTTTATGTGGCACATCACACACAATTAACAAACTAAATGAGGACATTGCTTGACCTTTTATTGTTTTTATATACAGCTAGTTCTAAATACTATAACCCAACCCTAACCCACACCCTAATAGAAAATTGAATGCATTTCTACAAATTTAAACAAAATCTTTGTATTTATTATTTATTTCCAAATGTGCAAGTCCAATTCTCCAGATTTAACTCGCTTCTGAGACTAATTTGTCTCCAGAATATGGTTCACATACATTTTTTCCATCCGTATATTCAGAAAACATTGACTAAACGTTAAATCTAACTAACATTGGAGTCACTAAACAAATGGCATACAAAATGCAAAATGTGATGCCCAAATGCCAAAGATGCACCCTATATACAACCATATATTCTTATGGAGCACCTGCTTTATATTGCAATAGAAAAGTAACAAAGTACAGGTCGATCGATCAAAATTCTTGTCAATTACTTTTGATTGATATGCTTTACCCATTTCTAACTGGGCGAGCTACACGTCATTGAAATTCAAGCCTGTGTATTATTGGCTCGGCATATTATTTTGAGTTCTTCACAACGCCCGACTTGCTCCTGAAAACTCGACATTCTATTGGCCAAAAATATATCCTTCAGCTGTCGCAGAAACACTACCTTATCTCATTGGTCGGAACAAACGTCAATCAAACAAATGCAGTACTGTGACTGGTCAGGCTCGCGAGCTCGCGTTGATTGACAAGTACCCTGATTGGCCAGAGGTCGCGGGTGGGGCGGTATCTCGTGTGGGCTCTTCAAGGCTTCACGGAGAGTGAATGTCGTCATGAGCGGTGGGTAGGAATTATAACGTTGGTGTTTATATTACTATGTTACTTTCTTAAACATTTACTTGAGCGAGTGAACCGATATATATTTTATGTCGTAGCTAGCGCACACGAGTTTAAAAAAAACATGCGTAGCACGGCGATTGTACCAAATGCACACTTCCGGAATCACGGTTCTTTTCCGCAGCGAAGAGTTTATCTGGCAATTTAGCACTTTAGCATGCTAAGCCAGCAGTTTCCTCCTCCATCAGCGCACTCTCGAGTCTGTCTGTCCGCGGACAGAATAACCTTTGAATAGCTTACTGCATGCTCGCCGAAAGACGTCAACGTGTAAACGGCTGGCTAATACACAATACAATATGAGATCAAATAGATATTTTAAAGAATTCAGTTAGCATAGCTCAACCACTTGCAGGCATCTGACGTTTAGCCCGTTAGCGTTAGCCGCTGGTTTGAGCTTGCAGCTTTAACTAAGCTTTATGTTTCATATAAGCTTAAAAACACCACTTCCTTCTCTGCCACAACGAATTTTGCTGTAAATGCACAAGCCTTGTTTATCAGCCCTGATTTTCAGCCTGATTAGCTTGTTATGAGAGCAAGGTATTCTTCAAGTTGCAAAACCGTTAAATATGATGGCAGAAGGATCCCTGTGGTGTAATTCATTTAGACTTAATGTGATTTCGATCCCGTTCTAATAAATGTAAAAACACAGTTAATGTTGCTCGCTTTGACAGCCAATGTTTATTTTGTTTGGGTTCTGAGATCTTAGTGCATGCGGGGTCAATAAGGTCAGTGCTGGGTGTTTACCATAGATGTGTATATAAACTAGAGCAGCGGCTCTCAGTCCTAGTTCTAACGAAGCCCAGCACTTCAGCACCAGGATTGAGAACATCTTATGGCGTGCTATTAGTGGATTGAGTTTTAAACCCTGTCCCGCTGAATCACTCCTCTCCAGGGTTTAGATTATCACAGGTAACGCCTCCTTAGCTGCCCTGTCATAACTGAAAGTGCATGCCTTTCTGTTTTGTTTATTTAGCTTTAAACAGAACAATCTATTAGATTTGCTCAGTATTTCCAGTTTCTATGCAAACATTTGCTTTCGAAAATAAGGACACTGCAGGCATGCGCAGAATTCATATGACTGCTTTTTCACTGTCCAGTGGAAATGGATTGATCGGAGAGTTGATGTTTTGTTTGCATTAATAGATTCATCTTCTTCTCACAGATCAAAAGGACAGTATGGCCACCACTGTCGCAGTCAGCCCCAGTGAATATCTTCAGCCCTCCACCACCACTTCTCAAGTAAGGTCCCATCTGTCTGTATTATTAGACTGTATCTTAGGGATGCAATGATGATAAAATGTTAAACGTATAAGCAAATAATGCTTTTCAAGTTATCAAGTCATTTCAAATGCTTTACAAAACGACTGTTACAGGTTATTCTGTTTATATAAATTTCATATTAAGACATTCATTGTTTAGAAATACTGTGGCAACTCTACTATTCATTTGTGTTAATGTAATTATTCTAACTGCTGACATGGCAATAAAAATATCGTCATCCAGAACCCATCCAGTCATCAGAGATCAAACATGTTGAGCCGCTTTTAGAACAGGTTGTTTTCATTTGTCACACACATTCTAGCAATGAGTGCATGATGCCCAGTTTTTCCTCTTTAACCATTTACATGCCGTTCATATTTTAAAAGTCATGTAATGTATTCTGGCCTTGCATTCTTACGAGTATCAGTGAGCCAAACTCTGTTAAATATTTCCTGCTGCTGATTGTGCATCAACACTCTCTCGTGTAGGACTCTCAGCCCTCCCCGTTGGCACTTCTGGCAGCTACCTGCAGTAAGATCGGGCCTCCGGCTGCCCAGGCCCCAGTCAGCACGCCACCGTCTCAGTCAACCACACGCCGCCTACATCCAATCAAACCTGCCCCTATTGCCCCAGCTCCACCCAAAAACCTCGGATTCCTCTCAACGAAGGGAAATGTTATCCAGCTGCCCGCGGGACTGGGTTCGTCAGGGGCCAGTCCTATTGTCTTCACTATTCAGAGCCCTTCACGTCCAGCAGGCACATCCACTGCCAACATCCAGTACCAAGTGATTCCTCAGTTCCAGGGCTCTCAGACCATTCAAATGATGCCTCAGGGAGGACAGATCCAGATCATCCCCGGAACCAACCAGGCCATTATCACCTCACCCGTCACAGTTCAGACTGCCACGCCTGCCCCGCCCCCTCTGGCCCCGGCCCCCCAGCAGAAGACGGTTGCCATCAAGCCGTCTTCTCTGAAGCGGCGGCAGAATAATGCCAGCGTTAACGCTAACGTTGTACGGCTCCCTGGTGGACTCACGCTCCCACTCAATGTTAGTACGAGTGAGATGGGAGGAGCCCAGATTGTTACAGAGACTGCTGCTGCTCCAGTGAAGGGCAAGAGGGGGAGGAAGAGACAGGTGGCTATAGCCCCGCCCACCCCGACCCCTCAACCTGCCTCACCACCACCTGTAGCTGAACAGGTTGAAGCCTTGCTAATAGAGACCACAGCTGACAACATTATTCAGGTATGTGTGTTTTTGTATTTCTGTTTTGGCTTCCTGTTTAGCTTAACATTGTGACATTCTTTTCAATTGCTGGTTTCCTGGATGTTGTCTCATCTGACAGATTTCTACATCAAAATGACCTTTGGTTTACGCTGTTCTGTATAAGCATGAGTCTCGAGGGAAAATCAAGGGATATTATTTGTAGTTATTTTGTGTTGAAAACGGATCAAGAAGTGATGGTATGCAAGCAATCTGTAATTTTTTATATGTTTTGGATTGATACTATACATGGCAGCTAAGTACATTTCATGCCCAATGCAAAATAATTCCCTCTCTGCAATAAATTAATAAAAAAAGTAAAAGTACACCATATTTGTTCAATATTTGACTAAATATTTGTTTACAAAATACTGCATAACATTTATTGTTCATTTAGTATTATTTATTTACTACTGTTGTTTTCATGAGAATTTTCTTCTGAAAAATTGAGAAATTAGGTATGTGCTGTGATCATTTTATTTGTTTATTGTATGTTCAAGTAAATTCTTTTCATTTTGGTTTTAGTGCACTTTTAGTTTTAATTGATTTAAATGTAGCATTTTTTATGCTTCAAAAAAAAATTAGGGGAAAAAATTATTTAGGTTTTCATGTAGTATTTATATTTTATTTCAGAATTAAAAATTTAAAGCAGTACAAGTGTTGTAATGGTATTTTTTGTAGTCAACAGAAATGATCTTAGTTATAATTATGAGAATGTAATGATGATAATCGCAGTTGAAAATAATATATATAATACACACATAATGAAAAAATGGTAATCGGAATTTGATGGTTTTTATTTTTCATTTAAATTAATGTATTTTAAAAAATTCACCCGGACTTATACAGGCAACTGTTTTTGTCCCTAATAATGTCTTCCTGTCCCAGGCAGGAAATAATCTCCTGATCGTGCAGAGTCCAGGGGGGAGTCAGCCTGCTGTGGTGCAGCAGGTACAGTTGGTTCAGCAGAAATCAGATCAGCAGGTCGTTCAGATCCCCCCGCAGGCTCTAAAAGTTGTACAGGCCGCCTCTGCAACACTTCCCCCTGTACCACAGAGACAGACAGTAACACCCAGTGTGCAGGTCCCCTCCCAAGAACCCACACAGGTAATTTAGAAAAAACCCTTTTTCCCCACTTTATGGTTTAATCAACTAGGGCTATTAAAATTCCACTGCTATGATAAATCTAAAAATATCATGCATGTGCTCTGCTCTCCCAGGTGCTGATTAAAACCGCCTCTGGTGAATGGCAGGCTGTACAGATACAGGAGACAACTGTTACCACGCCAACAACACCCACCAGCACACTCACACCAGCCGTGGTCACTAAAAAGGCCCAAACAGGGACACGGAAAGAAAGGACTCTTCCTAAGATTGCCCCGGCTGGAGGAGGGCTGATAACACTGAACGCAGCCCAGCTGGCTTCTGCTGCTCAGGCAGTTCAGACCATCAATATTAATGGTGTCCAGGTGCAGGGTGTTCCTGTGACAATCACCAATGCTGGGGGTGAGTAAGTGCTTCATTTCAACCGACGCCAGCATGTGATGTGTGTTGTTAACATGATCTTGGGTGCACTTCAAATGGTGTCTTTTAGGCCAGCAGCATCTCACAGTACAGACAGTTCCAGGTGCGGGTCTGCAGCTGGGCGGTGTACAGACGCAGACCATGCAGGTGGAACAGACACAGACACTCGCGCTGGAACTGCAGACTCAGCCAGGAGAAAAAAAGCGACGCATGGCCTGCACCTGTCCGAACTGCAAAGACGCAGAAAAGAGGTGAGAAAGCGTTCGATATTTGACGATGATCAAGTTTCACAATGGGCCACTGTTGATTGTCATTACTTTAAATACTCAACGTGTCAAAAATCACTTTTTACGTGCTGCAGGCCGGGAGAAGTGGGGAAAAGAAAACACATCTGCCACATAGCAGGCTGTGAAAAGACCTTTCGGAAGACTTCGCTGCTGCGGGCCCATGTCCGACTGCACACGGGAGAGAGACCCTTCGTGTGCAGCTGGGTCTTCTGCGGAAAACGATTCACACGCAGCGATGAGCTGCAGCGACACGCCAGGACACACACGGGTATGCAAAGCTTCAAATACACACGTGCACTAAATACAAGCGTGATGCGTCAGGGTTTAAACTCTCTTGCTTTTTTGTCTGTCTGCAGGAGACAAACGCTTTGAGTGCAATAAGTGTCAGAAACGTTTCATGAGGAGTGACCACCTCACAAAGCATTACAAAACACACATCAACACAAAGAGCCTGTGAGCATCGTCTTTCACTGGGTTTCAAGGACTTTGAGGGGGACAAGAAAGGAAAACGCTACTCCCAGGGCTTGTGAGATGGGAGGAAACAGAAGTCAACCCGCCCTCACGTGTACGACGTGGCCCTGGAAGATCGTTTTGACCAGCCGTTTCAGGGTAAACTACTCCCGCCGACCTTTTTTTTTTTTTTTTTTTTTACTCGCCCTCTTCAACAGAGGAAGGTGAAGTGTGGCCCTCAACTGGGATTCATGAAGAACATGCATGCCAGCTGTGTTTTGGCCGATACCTCTGTAATACGGAGCAAAAAACACATCTGTCTCCGCACCAATAGACACTCCAGCCAAAAAAAAAACAAAACCGCTACCTTCCCCCCCGCACTTACAACTTCTCACATTTTTAGTTGTTTTAGCTAAACCAAGCCCCCTCACATAAAGTGTAGCAGCTAATGGACAGTGTTTCCTGGCTTTTATTGTGTAAATGTTTGTTTTCATACATACAAACATACATTTGTACATACTAGGGCAAATTTAAATACAGAAGCGACGCTTTGGACAAACTCTTTGACCCAGTTAAATTATATATTCAGTTGATCCATTTTTGGTTTTTTGTTTGTTTTTAAAGTCTGCTTTGGAGTTTTAAACATAAGCTTGAAACTTTGTATTAACTTCGGTTGGTTGTTTTTAATATTAGTGGAGGTTTGGAATAGAAATATTTTGGCTTTTACATACTTGTCCGTGTTAGACAATCATGTCTGATGTAGAGGAGATAAACAGGAGGGTGAATATCTTACTATATGTTGAAAGGTTGATCATCATAATAATGAATAATTTATTAGCTGAAATGGTATTGAATGTATGCAGGTTGTGTCTTTATTAAAAGATTACAAATGCGTCTGTTCAAAAAAACAATGTAGATAAAGATGATCTTGTGTTTATGTTCTCGTGTAAGGCAGAGTGAAATGTCACAAAACAGGACGCGATGTGATGAAAATGTGTTTGTTGTTACATTACACCAATTGAAATGTTTTATTTCATTGAAGGTACTGGTAAGTCCATGCTAAATTCAGTCATTCCATTTAAGTTCATCCAAGTTTTTGTCCAAGCTTCTCTAAAAGAGGCCTTAAGAAGAGAAAAAAATCTGTGCTTATGTATGTTTGTACAGTGTCTGAATTCACGCTGTTGTATTTGGGTGTAAAATGTAGGATAATTGTTACACAAACGTGTATTGGCTATTGTTGCCAAACATGAAATATGTGGACTCTGTACAGTGTAAATGAGATGGAAAAAACAATGTTGTATAGTTTCATTCCTATAATATCTAAGACTAATAGATTACCCTTTTTATTGACTAAAAGTTGCCTTAGTCTGCAGCACCCCATATTTAAAAAGATTTGTCTTTTTCTAGGGATCTGCATTTGTAGACCTGCATTTTTCTTGTTTCTTTTTTTTTTTTCCTAACTTATAAAGTGTGAAGAAATGCCAATTTATGTGCACTGACCAAATTCAGGGTTTTCACTGAGTGGAAAATAAAACATTTTTTTTTTGGTTCATGTACCTACATCTGATTTGACGGAATAAAAAAGTTCTTTATCTATCCTTGATAAACTCCACATTTAAAGAGCCCTGGCTTTGAAAATCGTTAGGTAACCCTGTGTTTGTATAACTTGTATTGAGGAGCCTAGACCAGAGAACTTGCTATCTTTTTCTACAGTCAGACCACCACTCCCACTCACCCAATAAAGCATAACACAAGACACTTGAGTGTTTCTGTTTTTCACTGGCATCGGCGCTTTCACAACCTCTCGTGTTTAAACTCACGCATGACTTTCTATCAAGACTGCACAGTACATACTAACATCAACAGAAGAATCCACGGGCCATATTAGAGTTAAGAAATATTTTTGCAGTATACAAGTTCTGGATGTAATGTTTTGAAACTCTGCTAAATTTCCCAGCAATAGACTAGTACATTTGGTAAGTGGAGACTAAGTCTTAATTATTAAATATTTTGCACAATATGTGAAGTCTGCAATTATTTGTTGCCATAACTTTCTTTGGGATAAAGCAAAAGGAAGCACATGGAGGTTGTATATAAAACAAAGAATATAGGAGTATTTCTTTATCAGAAAAAACATACTTTAATAGGTAATGTTAATTCAGAGCATTACTTGTATGCTTTGTACATTTACTAGCAATGTTTCTGACTTACATTTATTTTTCTTGAGTGAAAATAACAGTGTCATGGATATGAATATAGATCAATTAAACAATTTCTGTTACACTGATGAAGTTTCTTTATTCTAGTAATTCTTTTGGAAATTCCAGCTGACTATTGACTGTTGGTCAAAATCTTGCTTTCAGTTAAATATAGTAGTGCTGAAACCTGTGTAAATTAGGACAGAATTAACATTTTTGGGTGAACCATACATTTAAAGTGACAGACACATTTTTTGCTTCAAAAGGTATAGACCTATTGTTTTATCAAAGTTTGAATGGTTTGTTAATATAATATTGTATACATTCTCAATGCTTGGTAAACATAATTATTGCATTTTTAGACATTAGTGGATAGGTGAATAAGCCCAATGCATTAATGTTAGACCCTATTTATTAATTTACCATTTATATGAAATGTAAATTTATACATAACAAATGATCATATATGTATATACAATTTGGCATTTAAAAAAACGTTTAAAAATGCTAAATTATGTAGATAAAAATGGGACAAATAAATAATTAAAATGGTCCTAATTTAAAAAACGTATAAATAATACAAATTCACGCCATCCAGGTAACAGCTTCAGAACGGCGAAAAAACAAAAATAAAACGATAATTATAAATAATCACATTCAAAATAACAATATTAATGTGTTCTGTTGCAAGTTTGCATACTTGAGCATATTTTTCTCATGGTTTAAATTCATGGTGGCAACCCTACGCTAAAAGCTAAGCTAAAATACCTAAAAATCAAGATATACATTCATTCTCTATTACTATTTATTATTATTATTTTTACTATTATTGGCATTGCTTTAGCGTCAAGTGTTTTACTAACACTTCACTTTTTTGGCATTTCCTTGTTTGTGCTCGACAATCTTTATGCACTTTACAGCCCCATCATCCGGTTACATTAATTATATGAAACATTTCGTCTGACCTCTTCTTTATTTAGGCTTTGTAAGAAGTTACGTAAATGAGATAAAGATTATAATAATTTGTGGGGTGCGGTTCGATGCTGACTTTTATTTTGAAGGGGGATAAACTACCTTCGAAGCGCACGCGCACAGTTTGGCTTCACGCCGAAGTGAAAGATGCCTGGAGAATAACAACACTGCATATAAAGCACAGGTAAAAAGCAGAAATCGCGAAAAAAGCATAAACGTTAACAAAAACTTCCTATTTAAGTTTGCAAAATGATGTATTATATAACCGAGTTAAACGAACTGACGTCTAGACAGAATACCTTGCTTAAAAGATATTCTGACTGACGTGTCTTAAAACATGAGGAACTGCCTACCTGCGTTGCCCAAAAGTGCTTTATGGGTAAGCTACTCACTAAGCACACCTCTATTATTATTTTGACTTGGAAACCTTTGTCCTTTCTCACAGGACCGTATTTCACCTCTGAGGGGTCTCCAGAAGACCATGAGGGGAAATACAGATGTGTTCGGAGCAGCTGAGTTTATATCAGAGCTCTGTCACACTAATGTGGACAATCCTTTTCCTGTGTGGCAGAATGGCTCCATCAGTCCTTGTGTCAACCAGCTTCTGCTGGGATCACTGTCACATGCTGTTATCGCAGTCACTAGTGCCTGTTACATTAGTGTGCCCAGGTGAGTGTAAATATAGTCTGATGAACTGTATTGAATTAATTTGATTGTAAGCAAACAAATCATGTAACACACACAGCGTAACATTGTAGGTTCTGTTTCTGTGTCATACTTTTGAATATTCAAAGCATTTAAACTACTGCTTTTAACATTGATAATAATAATAAGCATATTAGATTGATCTCTGAAGGATCGGGTGACGCTAAATAAAACAGAAAAAATAGCTTTGCATCACTGGAATAAATTGTATTTTATATATACAATAATTGATATATTACAATACTATTATATATTATATTTATTCTTTTTACTGTATGTTTGAGAAAATAAATGTAGCCTTGGTGAGCATTTCCATCGAAAAGAAAATGCATTTTTGAATGGTAGTGTATGTATTAAATCTATAGGTATGGTTATAATGATTGTTGTTCAATGATTTTTCGTGGGTGAAATACTCATTCCAGTGGGAGTCCATGCAAAAGATTTTTTTTTTAATGGGTTCAAGTTGTTTACATGGATTCACTGTGATGCCCCACCACTGAATGTTTTATAAATGGGTTGCATATTGACTTTCTTGATGCCATAACACATTTTCAAATTCTCTCTTTTTAAAAAATAAATAAATAATAAATTGTTTTGTTACCCACAGACTTACCCATATCGTATCCTCCCTTCCCATTGGCTGGGGGTTCAGGGCCACATCGACCTTGCTGATGGCTCTCTTGTTTATTGTAGACTTGGTCCTGGCTTTCGAGCTCCAGTCCACAGGCGTAAATCTGGACGTCTTAGCTGATGGATGTGGCACACTGGCCTGGTTGGTTCATTTTGGGGCCGTTTTGGCATTACAAAGGTCCATATACAGAAGAACTCGAGGTCCTGCGTTGCTTCCGGTGCTGCTTATTCTCTCCATCCCTAATCTAGCATTTATCCTCACGGCTTATGTTCAAGAAATCAATCACCTTGGAGTCTCAGAGCCACTTCAGGTTGCTCGCCTGGCTCTGACGGGAACCAGGGCTGCTCTGGTGCTGGTCTACCTGCTGGGTTATATCTTTCCCTGTTACAGGACTCAAAGAGACCTTCTGTCCTGTAATGCCGAAGACGTAGCTCCGTTAATCGTCACCCTCGAGCCCGATGGAGGAGTGAATGTAGCAGAGGATGGATGCAGCTGGCTGTCCAGACTCCTCTACCTCTGGCTGAACCCTTTGCTGAGACGAGGTAAACGTGGAGAGCTGGAGAGGCCATGTGACGTCTTCCAGCTGCCACATCGGCTACGCACCAAAGCAGTCACTCTCCGGTTCTACGAGTGCTGGCAGAAATGCCTCCATCCGAGAGGTCTGGATAGACCTGAGAGACAGGATCGGCTTCCGAGAGGAAACCTGCAGGAAAACAATTGGAGCGAGGCCGAGTCCGAGAGGATGTGTGAAGGTGGAGCACAGCGTGAAGTCAAGCTCCTGCAGGTGTTGCACAAGGCCTTCGGTCTGCGCTACTACCTTTTAGGCGTGCTGAAGTTGATAGCAAGCATGCTAGCCTTTGCAGGACCCCTGCTTCTCGGTGGATTAGTAGGTTTTATGGAGACAGAGGGGGCGCCACTGAGCAAGGGTGCGTGGTGTGCCGTGGGGCTCTTTGCTAGTACCTTTCTTGCTGCTGTGCTGAGGAATGTCTTTGTTTATGAAGTATCAAAAGTTGCGCTGGAGGCCCGGGCTGCTGTGATTTCCACCATCTACAGCAAAGCCCTAAAAGTCAGCTCGGCTGCTCTGGCGCGGTTCAACATGGGCGAGGTGGTCAACTTCATGAGCACCGACACGGACCGGGTGGTGAATTTCTTCAACAGCTTCCATGAGGTTTGGAGTCTTCCCTTCCAGTTTGTCCTCGCACTTTACCTGCTTTACCTACAAGTGGGCGTGGCCTTTTTGGGCGGAGTGGCCGTGGCTGTGCTGCTCGTGCCTTTGAATAAAGTCCTGGCATCCCGAATTCTGGAAAACAATAAACACATGCTGCTACACAAGGATGGACGAGTGAAGGTTTGATCGCTTTGCATATGTTAACTCCACAATATGTAGTGTTTTAACAACTCTTTTCATTTGGCTTTAAGTAAATCCACTGCTGTTTAGAACATTTTACTGTAATTTTAATCAAATGATATTTTTTTTACACTTTTCTTTCAGAAACAATTGAAAATTAAAAAAAAAAAGAAATCATACCAGACCCAAACTTTTGAACAGCGGTGTAGTTTCTGGGTAATTGAACGTCTGATATCTTTTTGTTTTAAGCTAATGACGGAGATGCTCTTTGGGATACGGGTCCTGAAGTACTATAATTGGGAGGAGCACTTCACTCAAAAGATTGCAGAGGTCCGAAAAAAAGAGGTACATCACCTGAAACTTCTCAAGTACCTGGATGCTGTGTGTGTGTACACTTGGGCTGCTCTGCCCGTGGTCATCTCGATTCTCACCTTCATCACGTACGTCTTGCTGGGAAACAACCTCACCGCTGCAAAGGTGTGTCGGTCGCTTTAAATGAATATTCCAGGTTAAACCAGGGGAGCCTGGGGAAAAAAGGGAGCAGAGTTCACTCTGGGTGTAAATCGTATGTTTTGAAATATCGCTCTGGTGTGTATTGGCAGGTGTTCAGTACTCTGGCTCTGGTGGGGATGCTCATTCTGCCTCTCAACGCCTTCCCATGGGTGTTGAATGGAACCCTAGAAGCCAAAGTGTCTTTGGACCGTATTCAGCGCTTCCTCACACTGCAGGATCAGGACCTCGCCGTCTATTACAGTCAAGGTACATGACTTATTTCTTGAAGTTTAAAACTAGTCCATACTTAAAAGAATAGTTCACCCAAAAATAAACGTTTGCTGTAAATGACTTTTATCTTTTCATGGGAACAGATTAGGAGGAATTAAGCATTACATCGTCACCAATGGATCCTCTCTAGTTGCTAAAGTTGCTAAAAACATCACAATAATCCACGCCACTCCAGTCCATCAGTTAACATCCGTTGAAGCAAAAAGGGAAGCATAATCCATAATTTGGTTGTTCTTACTAAAAACGAATTCTTTACTGCAGAGGATCCATTTGTCAGCCGATGATGTAATGCTAAATTTCATTATCGGCAAGTATTCATTTTTGAAGCAATTATTACTTTAAGCACAACCCAAAAGTCTGGTACTCTTTTACATTCCTCTCATTGACTGTACTGTTATTTATCATTGCTTCTTTGGAATACTTTATTAATGAAACGTATTAATGTACTGATCGATTCATCTGTGGTGTTTTGTGCCAACATTCTTCTTTAACAAGATTTAAAGGTTTTATTTGTTTTTTTTATTACTTGTCAGTTAAACGCAGTTATGAAATGCATCTAATGGCAGATTCATTCAATGAATAATGCGCATAAAACATCGATTGATGCATTTAATTAGGGCATTTTATATCGGCCACGATTTTTCTGCAGTGTGTCCTGAGGACCCTTTGTCTGCTGTTGAGATGGACCAGGCGAGTTTTTCCTGGAAGCAGTCGGTGGAACATGATTCTGTCAGTGTACCTGATGACAAGGCAGAGGATGGGTCACCGCCACACAGCTTTTATCTGCATGCACTCAATCTCAGCATTAAAAGGGTGTGTGCTGCAGCATGAGCAATTAGCCATTTATTTGTGCTTAAGTGGACCATCACAAGATCAGTAGCTTCGTTTTCATTAATATAAATATATTTGTCTCCTTTCAAATTAGTTTTCAGATGTGTCTTCGAATATTTTGTCATCAGTTTGAATAATGAAAAAGTGTAAAAAGTTTGTAAGTGTTTCTGATTTCTGGCTCCAGGGCTCTCTGGTGGCTGTGGTGGGAAAGGTTGGTTGTGGGAAAAGTTCCCTGTTGGCCGCCATAACAGGAGAGCTTACAAGGTACTGATTTAAAATACATGTAGTTACTTTTTATTTTAGGCAATTTGAAGAGAACGTATACACTTTAGTATTCTAAAATGTACGGTTTGCTAGAAAAAAATGTCATGTACAATGATGCATAGGATCAAAAAAGACAATCTAGTAGAAAAAAGAAAAGAAAAACGATCCTGCACACTATAGCTTGCATATAAAATATCTTTATAAACTACATGAGGGTCAAGTGACCAAAACACTGTAGTTAATAAAGTCGTTTTTTATGTAAGCTGCAGTATGCAGAAATATTTTTCCTTTTTTCTACTAAATTAAAACTTAAAACTAAATTAAAATTAGCATAAAAGGCTGGATATTTTCATCAGAAATGCAACAAAACTGAAATAATGTTAACTATTATTATAATCTTAAAAAGCCTAAATAGAAAAACAGTAAAATAGTTTTGTATTTTATTTATATATTTTTTAAATAAAATGTCATTTACTTTTGTGGTGTTCTATCAGAAATCATTCCGATATGTGGATCAAGTAACATTTCGTCTTATTAATGTTGAAAACGGTTTTACTGCTTAATATCTGTATAGACAAAAAGAGATGCGTTTTTTCAGGATTCTTTGATTAATAGAAAGTTCAAACGGACAGAATTTATTTAAATAGAACATAGAATCTAAAACATTTCTGTATGGTGACGTTTGATCAGTTTAATGTGTCCTTGCTGAATATATTACATTTGAATGGTGATGGTTTTTCTGAAGATATATATATATATATACATTTTTATTATTTTTTTTACAGTTTTGTTTTTTGAAGTTGCCACAGAAATTAGGCACTTCACCTTTAAAGGTGTTTATGAATGAAGACTTGACGTTCTTCATGATTTTTGTGTTTTGTCTCATGTAGGAGTGGAGGGGAAGTCTTTGTTCAGGGAAGAGAGCAGGGTTTTGGACTGGCTGTTCAAGAGCCGTGGATCCAGCATGCAACAGTACAGGACAACATTCTTTTTGGCAGGGACTTTGACGGCACGTTCTATCAAGCTGTGATTGAGGCCTGTGCTCTTGCTGATGACCTAAATGTAGGTGTATATCTAGCTATCCTTGCATGCAGGTTTTCCCATGATTTCCTTGTCTGAAAACTATAACTGATGCTCACAAGTCATACTATTTTGTTCAGATCTTGCCTGGTGGCGATCAGACAGAGGTCGGAGAGAATGGTGTCACTCTGAGCGGAGGACAGAAGAGCCGGCTTGCTTTGGCTCGGGCTGTTTATATGGTGCAAGGTTTTTTTAAAATCTCAGATTAATGCTCAGACGGAAAGTTCATACAGGTTGGGGTAAAAAAATATGGTGTGTGTTTTTATGGTGCATTCGCTCTCATATTTCAGGATAAAGAAATCTACTTGCTAGATGATCCTTTGGCAGCTGTGGATGCTGATGTTGCCCACCACCTCATGGAGAAATGCATCTTGGGGATCCTCAAGAACAAGACCAGAATTGTTTGCACTCATCGGATAGAGTTTGTGGATAAGGCAGATGTGGTGGTGCTGATGGACAATGGGATGATTGTAAAAACAGGTACAAGCTTCACAAAGCATCCCAAACAGTGGTGTTTGGGACTCTTGGTTCTAGTCCCAAACAACAGGTTGACATGCATAAAAGCTCAAAAGACACTTTCAATGTCTTATAATATGCATTTATTTATATGTTACTTGCTCAACATGAAACTGCTTGGGATTTGTTTTAAAACCGACTCATCTTAATGATTCAGATTCAACTCTTTTATTTAAAGGACAATAACTTTATACACGGTGCACTTTCACAATTCAAATTTTGCCGGATGTTTTCATTTACAAGAGTTGTGTAACTGCTTAAAAGTTAATTTTCCAAATCCATAATAGGGACACTTTAAATAGAAACTTTGCTATTTCTGATCATTATTATTACTTTTGTTTTGGTTAAGGGACGCCAAAGGAAGTTCTTTCTTTGGTAAAAGCCCCTAAAGACTGCAAGAACAACAGCAATGCTAAGGAGAAAGGTATGGATGCTTTTCGAATGAATGAGTGAACCGTATCCATTAACTCGCGCAAAATAAAACCTTTCTCAGATGCTATAGGCAGAGAGGAAGAGGAGACCAGTGAGCCGGAGCTAGAGGCAGAGATTGAGATGTTTGGGGAGGAGCAGAAGCAAATGGGCAAGCTGTCCTGGGCTGTGTACCGCTCCTATTGGAGGGCAGTGGGTGGATGCATGGCTGTGGCTGTTCTGCTCTCACTTTTCCTAATGCAAGGTGATAGCAACTATAACAATATTAGCTGAATGTATTATAAAATAACACTACGGCACTACAATGACTACTTGGATTTGTCCTACACAGCCTCCAAAAATGTGTCCGACTGGTGGCTTTCTCATTGGATTTCCCATTTGAAGGACAATACGACTGAGCTGGTGTCGCTGTCTGCTGATCCACTCTTAACGCTGACCTTCCTCTCTCCTGAGAGATTTATGTGAGTTTTAATCATATAATGAATTCATTTATTGATTAATTCTTCTATTATTATACTACCTTTTGAGAGTTTGGGGTATACACATATGGCTGCATTTAGTAATACAATAAAAAAAATAATATTGTGAAATATGAAATTGTTAAAAACACATTCGTGTTTTTATGGAAGCCATAATACTTTTTTTTTTTTTTGGATACTTCAATGAATAGAAAGTTTAAACGAACAGCATTTATTAAAATATCACTTTTCATCTATTTAATGCATCCATGTTGAATTAAAACATTAATTTCTTTAAAAAAAATATCTTATAATGCATGAACAATAAAGTAGCAGAAAACTAGAGATAAAATTATTTATTTCACCTGTAAATAAACAGAACATTATATACTTAAATGAAGAGTTTATTTGCAAAAACAGACAACTTTTAACAGTTCTCAAAAATCAATTGTTGTTGTTTTTTTTTACTAGGTTAAAATAACTAAAAATCAAACAACAAAAAGGCTAACTGACACAATAAAACACCACTAAATTATAATAGTATAATAAAAAACATGATTTTACAAATAAACTTTTGTGTAGTTTCTATAATATTTAATTTCAGGGTTTTTTCTGAGTGCATTTATTTGACATCTTTATTTGGCGTTTGGGTATCTCATTTATATCCATGCCACAAATCTAACATTCTCTTTCAGGTAGATATTATGTAGAAATGTGCAGACATTTTGTTGAGTAGCGACTCGTTTAACTTGTCTTATCAGGTTTCACGCACCTGGTTCAGAGGCTTCGGGGAACGTGAGCTCAGATCTGAAGTTTTACATGACCGTGTATGGGTCTCTGGCAGCAGCAAACACCGTCTTCACTGCTGCCCGAGCCTTTCTCTTTGCTTACGGAGCAATCTGTGCTGCGACAGTCGTTCATAAGAGACTGCTGTCCAGTGTGCTAAAGGTAACGATCCACAGCACTGTTTTCATCACCTTCAGCCAAGATGGTTTAAAGCAATTGCTAAATGATAAAAAAACAAAGATGTGTAAGCACATAAAACTTTAATATAAAGTCTATATGCCTCTTCCATTCTAGGCCACTATGACGTTTTTTGACACTACACCCTTGGGTCGCATCCTGAATCGTTTCTCTTCAGATATTTACAGCGTGGACGACTCTCTCCCCTTTGTATTAAACATTCTCCTGGCCAATGTGTTTGGGCTGTTTGGGATGCTGCTTGTCATGACCTATGGGCTGCCTTGGGTGCTGCTTCCTTTGATTCCTCTGGGGGTGCTCTACTACCAAACTCAGTGTTTTTATCGCCACTCTTCCCGGGAGCTGAAACGTCTGTGCAGCCTCACACTCTCTCCAGTTTATTCACACTTCTCAGAAACGCTCAGCGGCCTGTCTACCGTACGGGCCAGTGGACACACTGCCAGGTTAAATTATTTCATTTGCATTGATTCATTGTCTGGGTCATATTTCACTGCTAAACATTTATAAATAAATAATTTGAATAAAGAAAACTAAGCTTTTTATGCTGCGTTGTGACATTATTTTTCTGAACAAGTATCTTTTTTTTAAGCATGGATTAAAGTGATAATTTATTTTTGTATTTGGGGGAAAATTCCAAAAATAAGTTTTCTTTTTTTTTTTCTCTAAATCTCAAATTTAAAGTTTTATTATTATATGTATTGTCAGTGTCAGTGACAGGAATTAAAACACTTTTTGGTAGGCCTAGGCAGTCTGCAGCAGAAAGGCCATGTAGGAAAAATTAAAATAATAATAAAAAATAAAAAGTGTGCAGGTGCAAGGTTGAGGTGGAGACTTAGCTTGTATGTAATGTGAAGTAGTTGTGCAAAATTCAAAGGAAATAATGTTTTAAAGTCCTCTGATATGTGCAAGACTCAAATATGGAATTTGCTATTTTTTCTCTTTTGAGTCATCATTTTACTGACATTGATACTGAATATTTTCTCAGTTTATCTCAATGATAGGACGCAAACTTAAGTGTGGTTATTTTGGAATGGAGTTTGATAATTGCCTGACAGTGGCTGCAGTGTTTAATAAAACAGTATTTTGTGTGTTTGAGAGCAGATTTGAGGAGGAGAATGAGAGGCGTCTGGAACAGAATCAACGCTGTCTCTTTAACAGTAATGCTGCCATGCAGTGGCTGGACATTCGGCTGCAGATGATCGGTGTCACTGTAGTAACCGGCATCAGTGTGATCGCTGTGATCCAGCATCAGCTCAAATCCATCGACCCAGGTTAGCCTCTTAATGAGATAAGAGTATCAATCCAGGGCATTTAGCAGCTGCTCTTTACCAGAAGCTTTAGCTTCATGTCGGACAGCCATGGCCAACAGAGCACTGAGAAAATTAACTACGGGGCCAATTATAAATTCAAATACGTTTAGAAAATAGGTCTGTGCTGGATTGGTAACTCTTATTTCTGTATCTTAGCCTATTTTCAAAGCAACATCCTATCTGAAACCATTTGAAACATTTACCTTAGAAAATATAACTCATCCCTACTGCACTATTGTACAGTGTTAGAAAATCATTGTCCAGGTCGTCCTTAAGACCTTTAAAATTGTTTAATGTGTGTGCTAAATTTAGCTTAAATCTCTTCTCTGTTCTGTCAGGGCTGGTGGGTCTGTCTCTGTCCTATGCACTGTCCATCACCAATTTGCTGTCAGGCCTGATTTTCAGCTTTGCGCAGACAGAGATGCAGTTAGTGAGCATTGAGCGTACAGAGGAGTACTCCACCAACATCCCGCAGGAGCCTCAAGAAGCCAGCACTGAGGTGTGATATATTTACCCTAAAAACTGAATCAGGGACAAGTGTAATTAAACTTTTCACAACCTTTTTGGTGAAATATTTTAAAGGAATAGCTCAACCCAAATTTTTTGTTTGCTGAAAATGTTCTTACCCTCAGCCTAACTCAATATGTAGATGAGTTTGTTTCTTCATTGGAACAGATTTAGAGAAATGTAGTTCCTCTGTAGTGAATGCGTGCCGTCAGAATGAGAGTCCTACTGATAAAAACATCACATTCATTCAAAAGTAATCTACACCAGTCCATCAGTAAATGTCTTTTGAAGTGAAAAGCTGCATGTTTGCAAGACACAAATCTATTATTAAGATGTTTTTAACTTGCAAACATTTGCATACAGCTAAATTAAAATAAGTCGTATCAATAAAATTGCGTTCTTCAGTTGAAGTTAAAAAGTTTAAAACATCTTAATGATGGATTTGTGTATGACAAACACACAGCTTGTGGATTACTTGCATTACTTACAGATTATCGTGATTATTTTTGGACTTTCATTCTGAGGCCACCCATTGTCTACGGTGGATCCTTTTGTGATCAATTGATGTAGTGAGGAAACAAACACATAGACATCTTGGATGGCCTAATGACCTATATATTTATTTTAAAATCTGAAGCATTGCTTGTACTTGTATAGTATAGCAACCCCCAGGTTGTGAGACCTTGTATTAAAGTGTAACACAAAAACGTATCATGACACTCTACATCTGCAGGTTCTAGAATCATGGCCTGAAAAGGGCCGGGTTGAGTTTGTGGGTGCTGTATTGGTGTACCGGCCAGGCTTGCCTAACGCTCTTGATGGGGTCAGCCTTGAGGTTTTACCCGGTGAGAAGGTGGGCATTGTAGGGCGCACAGGCTCCGGGAAATCCTCATTGTTCCTTGCCCTATTTCGTATGGTGGAGCTGAAGCAGGGTCAAATCCTGCTGGATGGAGTCGCCATCAGCTCGGTCAGACTTAGTAACCTACGGTAAGGGTTATGTCACTGTTTGACCATTTTCTTCAATCAATCATCAATGCGATTTTTATTCACTTATAAATCATCATGGATGCATGATGGTAAAGACATTTATAATGTTAATTATAAAATATCTATCCAGTAAATGATGTTCTAGCTTTATATTTCTGAAAAAAAATTATAAGTTTCCACAGAAATATAAAGCCGCACAACTGTATTGAACATTGATAATAAACAGAAATAGAGAGAAGCAAATTACAGTGATTTCTGAAGGATCATGCGGGACCAAAGACTGGAGTAATGATGCTGAATATTTTAAAATACTGTATATTCAACTTTTTGATCAGATAATAAGGCCTTGGTCAGCATAAGACTAAAAAACATAACAAAAACCAATACAAACCTCTCCACCCCCTAGATGTCAACCAAGCCCCCTGGAATTTGTGGGCTGCAGCGAGCCCTACTTGGTCCAGGGTCACATTTATGAGCTTAAATATTCCCCATTATGTAAAATTTGCAGAAGAACTACAAAGATTTTTTACGACAAAGACTTGTGAGGTGAAATTTTATTTGTGCTGTTAATATGGTCTCTGCAAACAATAAGAATTTATGTTTGGGTTGCCCTCTATAGATCAAAGCTGGCCGTCATCCCTCAGGATCCCTTCCTGTTCTCCAGCACAGTGCGAGAGAACCTTGATCCTCACGGCCATCATCCAGACTTTCGGCTGCTAGATGCCCTTGAGCAATGCCACCTAGGAGATGTAGTACAGAGAATCGGTTAGAGTCAAACACTTCTGATTTTTGCGTCTTACTTTATAGAATTTATCTGGGGCATGAGAAAATGCTGCCTTCTAATATTCTTTTTTTTGTTGTTGTTGCTTTGTCTGTGTCTCTCATTACAGGTGGCCTGGATTCGGAGGTTGGAGAAAGGGGAAAGTCTCTGTCTGTGGGCCAGAGGCAGCTTCTGTGTCTTGCCCGTGCTCTGCTTACAGAGGCTAATGTATAAAACTTGCGTATGAAGAAAATGTACACCATAAAGCCTGTCAAACAAACAAATCCTAACTGCGTACTTTAATGTTGTGTTTTAATAGATTTTATGCATTGATGAGGCCACAGCAAGCGTCGACCATAAGACTGACATGCTTCTGCAGAAAACTATCAGAGAAAAATTCAAGGATAAAACTGTTCTTACCATCGCCCACAGGTATGAAATAGCTTGAATACTTGAAAACTTTGACTAAGGAATAAAAAGGAAGAGTAAAAAATCTAAAGTGCACGGTTCTATGAGGCATTTCTTAAATAAAACAAAGCGGATAGTTGTAAAAGTATATTTTATGATTGTTAATCCCCTTTAACTACTATACTATCTCTGTTAACCTTTGTACTGTACAGTCAAGCATACTAGCAAGCCATTTAGGTAACATTACCATTACTTGTATGTGCATGATTAGTTTAAAAGGAAGCTGCAAAAGAAAATTGTGAGTTACTTAAAGGTTGATAAATTCAGATTCAGTTATTTTAGTTTATTGCGTGTCTTGTTGTTTGATAGGAATAATAAAAAAATAAAAACCTGGTAGTGACTCATTTTTGGATTAACATAGCCTTTAAAACCCCTTTTGAAGAACTATTTTGTTGCCGTACAAACCCAACCAGTCTTTCTTATCCCACAGACTGAATACAATTATGGACTCTGACAGAGTGCTGGTGATGCATGCTGGGAAGGTGGTGGAGTTTGACAGCCCTGCTGCCCTGTGCCAAAGAGAAGACTCTGTTTTCCAGAAACTCTTAGGTGGTGGGGAAGACCGAGATTAAAATACTGTATTTCCAGCTATGAATGCATGGCCACTGCATATGGGCAAATACCTGCAGTTTATCATGTTCTACAATGTAAAACAATGAGGAACTCAGGGAAAATTGTTTTTTTGTTTAATAAACGGTCCCATTTGTATGGAATTGTTTTAGAAGTAAATGTTGTTTTTTAAGTTATTGATCTGTTTTCAGATTTGCATTTATTTTTATTACTGGGTCTTCACGACGAGCTACTTAAAGTACTTTTTTCCCCTTCAAAAAGGTGTAAGAGTCCCACCGTGTTCTTATATTTATTTCTGCGGTTTGAATGCATTCTCTCTTCTGAGAATTCACAATGCCTAATTGGTTTCATTAGAGGTGTGAACGTTCCTAATAAGCCGTCTCCACCCAAAACAACCTGGTTAAGAGTGACTACGCCTTGTACTGGTGGACGTTTTCCAACTTGCATGAGTCATATGGGAGTACATGTGTGCATAGTTTTACCCTATTTTATTACCATTCCTTTTGATTTCCTCCCATCAGTCTTGAATTAGGGAGAGGTTTGTTTTTGTTATGTCACCCTGCCTCCAATGCAGAACAGGCAGTGATGCTGAAGCTTTATGAGGTATGCGTTTGGCCTGGTTAAACCAGTTGGTCCACTCTTCAAGTGTATTACCTGCTGCAGTGAGAATATCATAAACAGTGAGAAGAGGACAGAGGTAAACGCGGTCTCATCCAGTGAAAACTACCACAAGCATGGCACTTTATCACTGGTGACACGGACAAGGATTGTTGCTCCTGGAAAACAAGGTAAGGCCATTCAAATTTACAACGGTACTTTGGACTGAACTATGTTGTGTAAAACTGTATGGTACTTAAAGTAAAGTTTGGCTGTTCAGCAAGCGCAGGTGTCCAGCTGTTTTTGTTATGAATGACTGCAGCACTCGCACAGGTTATGCTGATTTAATTGTTTTTTTGTTTTTTTTTACTTTACTGTAATTTAAGAGTGGTTTAATGAATATTACAAACGGCGCTTGGGTTGTACATTACAAGCACAGGGAGGGTTGAAGCTGTGAATGAGTACATTAACATGATTTCTTTAAGGACCAGTTCTTCTAATATTGTTAGTGACATATGTTTCTGCAAACCACTTTCGGGTTTTGTACCTTCAATTAGTGTTTACTCTTAATATGCAGGTTAATAAAAAGGTTTTGTGCTAAATTATATATGATCAATGTTTAATTGATCATATACTGTAGATAATGGTTAGTAATGTTGATGTTACTTGAAACTTGTTTCAATTAAATTAGACAATTAAATTGTTTTAATAAATATGTGCCTTTACAGATGAACATGGGAGCACCTGGCACCTTTACGATTACGCATGTTTAATACAGAGGGTGTGGTTAACAAGGTGAGGTCTGTTCATAGTTTCCTTTGTCTGGCCTAACCTGTTCCTAACGCCCTCGTTACACTATCCCTGAACAATTCCTTGAATACCTCACAGTTTCAGCTGGGATAAATGCAGATGTTTTGTTAAGCATTAACGTCTTGAGTATGAATTGCACACCAAGATATATGTCCTTGTGTCAAGTGTAAAGTAAATTTAAATTGGTGTTGTTTGCTCAGTCTTGCTTCAAATGGAGGCAAGGGCTTTTTTCATTCAATGATGTTCATAGTTGTTCAGTGATGTGCACAATTACATGTCAATAATAGTTAGAACTGAAACGTGAGTGTCTCGTGCCGGTGAATCATTTCTTTTGCATCAACAGGTTTGAGATTGAGGCTTTTTGCTGTAAATATATACCTGTGATATGGTATGACATCTTTTATAATTTTTTCTATACATGCATTTCATTTTAAGAAATATGAAAAAAATACACCATTATATTATCTTGTAACTTGCAGGCGCTTCGAAGAAGCCTTTCTGACAGCTTGCTACTTGAAGATGGCCATGTGTCTGATGAGGGTTTGGAATACACAGACCTGCACTTTCATGAAGGTACTGTTTTGTTTTGTTTTTTTATTGTATATTAATTGAGCTTTAGATTGCTGGTTCACTTTTACTGTGGAGATATATATATCTTGCCATGAACATTGATGTTGTGGAAATTTAAGGACAACTGTTTATTATAGACTACATTTCATGTTACATTACATTTTCATTTAAGATGATGAACTTGTGGGTGCCAGTGGTCAGTTTGCACTTAAGAAGAATGAACCAAAGAATGAAGCTGTGGACATTTTAAAGTTGATTGATAATGACAAGGAGATAACGAAACATGGTTTGAAATCCAGCAAGAGTTTGGAAAGCCTGGATATCAAAGCTCCAAATGAGGTCTGTGCATATTACATTTTTTTCACCCTCATGAAACCCCATAACAAATTAATTTACAGTTCAAATGTTTCAACAGGTGTGGAAAGATTCATATGACAGGATCTTCAATGCTAAAGTCAAGAAATACATGAAAGGAAATAAAACTCTTAAGGAAAACAGACATGGCATACACAGTGGTCCAATGACAACCCAGACACTTGACCGCAAAAGCGGGCAAGTAAATGTTTCGTCTTTACTTGAGAATGCAGACCGAATGCGTCTCACTACATATGGAAGTGAATTTGGTGATCAAGCAGGGACATTCATGGGCCATTATGATGTCAGGGATCCTACAGGTGAATATGACTCTGAGATGTTAGAACAAGGATCTGACCTGCTGAGATCAGCAAAGATCAAAACCAGTATTTCAAGAGATGTTCCATCGCATCATTCCACAAAGAACTTAACTACTGTTAATAGGGAAATAAACATACGCGGTGTTGGTGTTAATGCACCAGATTCAGATCTTACAATGTCAAATACCCATAGATCTCCTGTGATGCACCTCACAAAAGGACATTTCAAAGGCCCAAAAGCAGTGCTTAATTCTACTGATATGGATATGGATGTACCATCGGTTAATGTCAAAAAGCCAAAATTTAAACTGCCAAGGTTTAGCCTGTCTGGAAACAAGAATACAGACATCAATTATGATAAAAGTGTTAAGGGGTCATACCCTGAAGTAGCTGCAGGTTCAAATATACAAATTGATGGACCAAACGCTAATTTCAGAGGTCTAAAAACAGACCTTCCAGACTTTGATTCACCAGATTTCACAGCACCTGACATGGATGTTGATCTTCCTGAAGGTACATTTAAAGGACCAAATTTCAAAAACAATCTTGACTTGAATGCACCTGATCTTGGCATAAATGGCCCTGGTAACCTTAAACTGCCAAAATTTGGCTTCTCTAGTAGCAAGCCAGAAGGACCTGATTTTAAAATCAAATCTCCTGACCTGAATATCAAAAGCCCCAAAATTAAGGGAGGAATTAATACCCCAGACATGGATCTTAATCTGCCTCAATCTGATTTAAAAGGCCCGAGCCTAGATATCAAATCACCTGATATAGATTTTAATGGCGCTTCAGGTAAATTGAATATGCCAAAGCTAAAGACACCCAATTTTGGCCTGTCAGGTGTGAAGGGGTCACATATCAACGTGGACACTGACATTGATAAGCCAGACCTCAATCTAGGTGCATCAATTCCCAAACTACATGCAGAGATAAATAGTCCTGATATTGATGTTCATGGACCTAATGTTGATTTCAAAAGTCCGAGAACAGATCTTACATTTCCAGACATGGACATGCCATCTGGAAAAATAAAAAGGCCAACTTTCAAGATGCCTGATTTTGGTCTCTCAGGACCTAAAATGAAAAAGGCTGACTTTGATCTGATGACTCCAGACATGGATCTTTCAGCCCCAAAGTTAAAGGCAGATTTTAATTCACCAGATATCACAGCACCTGACATGAATGTTGATTTCTTTAAAGGTAAAATTCAAGGACCAAATTTGAATACACCCAATATTGACATAAATGCTCCTTCTGGTAAACTGAAGATGCCAAAATTTGACATCTCTGGTAAAAAAGCAGAAGGACCAGATTTTAAAATCAAATCTCCAGACCTGAATCTCAAAAGCCCCAAAATAAAGGGAGGAATCGATACCCCAAACATGGATCTGACTTTGCCTCAAACTGATTTAAAAGGCCCAAACCTAGATATGAACTCACCTGATATTGATGTCCATGGCCCTTCAGGTAAATTGAATATGCCAAAGCTAAAGATGCCAAATTTGAGCTTGTCAAGTTTAAAGGGGCCACATACAAAGATTGATGCTGACATTGATAAGCCCAACCTTAATCTGAGTGCAACAACTCCCAAACTTAATGCTGGGATAAATGGCCCAGATTTTGATATTCATGGACCTGATGCTGATTTCAGTGGTCCAAAAACAGACCTCACACTTCCAGACATAGACATGCCTTCTGGAAAAATGAAAACGCCCACTTTCAAAATGCCTGATTTTGGTCTCTCGGCACCAAAAATAAAGACTCCGGAAATGGATCTGTCAGCTCCAAAGTTTAAGGCAGACTTTGATTCCCCAGATCTCAACATTGGAAGTCATAATCCAGGTATCACAGCACCTGACATGAATGTTAATTTCCCAAAAGGAAAAATTAAAGGACCAAATTTAAAAAAATCAAATATTGATATAAATGCACCTGATCTGAAGGGGAACATTAATTCCCCTTCAGCTAAATTGAAGCTACCAAAATTTGGCTTCTCAAGTAGCAAGCCAAAAGGACCTGATCTTAAAATCAGATCTCCAAAGATGAATCTCTCTAGCCCAAAAATGAAGGGAGGAATCAGTACCCCAGATATGGATCTGGCTATGCCTAAAACAGATTTTAAAAGCCCAAATGTTGACATCAAAACACCTGATATTGATGTTAATGGCCCTTCAGGTCAATTGAATATGCCAAAATTGAAGATGCCCCATTTTGGCCTATCAGGATTGAAAGGACCGCAAATGAACATGGATGCTGACATTGACAAGCCAGACCTCAATCTAAGTGCATCAACTCCCAAACTAAATGCAGGGATAAATAGTCCTGATTTTGACATTCATGGACCTAATGTTGATCTCAAAGGCCCGAAAACAGATCTTAAACTTCCAGACATGGACATGCCATCTGGAAAAATGAAAATGCCAACTTTCAAGATGCCTGATTTTGGTCTCTCAGGACCCAAAATCAAGACTCCTGACTATGATCTGAAAACACCAGAAATGGATCTGTCAGCTCCAAAGTTTAAGGCAGACTTTGATTCGCCAGATATCACAACCCCAGACTTGAATGTTGATATCGCTAAAGGGAAAATGAAGGGACCAAATTTCAAGAAACCCAATCTTAATATGAATGCACCTGACCTTGACATCAGTGCCCCTTCAAGTAAATTTAAATTTCCAAAATTTGCCTTTTCTGGTAGTAAGCCAAAAGGCCCAGATCTTAAAGTCAAATCTCCAGACTTGAATCTTAAAAGCCGCAAAATAAAGGGAGGAATTGATATCCCAGACGTGGATCTGAATCTGCCCTCATCTGATTTAAAAGGCCCGAACCTAGATATCAACTCACCTGATATTGATGTTAATGGCCCTTCCGGTAAATTTAATATGCCAAAAATGAAGATGCCCAAATTTGGCCTGTCAGGTTTAAAAGGGCCAAATATGAACATGGATGCTGACATTGATAAGCCAGACCTCAATCTGAGCGCATCAACTCCCAAACTACACGCAGGGTTAAATAGTCCTGATATTGATGTTCATGGACCTAATGTTGATCTCAAAGGTCCGAGAACAGACCTTAACCTTCCAGACATTGACAAGCCTTCTGGAAAAATGAAAATGCCCACTTTAAAAATGCCCAAGTTTGGTGTTTCAGGACCAAAAATAAAGACACCTGACTATGATTTGAAGACCCCTGAAATGGATCTGTCTGCTCCAAAGTTTAAGGCAGACTTTGATTCCCCAGACCTCAACTTTAAAGGTCATAAGCCAAATATCACAGGTCCAGACATGAATCTTGACTTACCTAAAGGTAAATTTACAGCACCAGACGTAAAGACACCCAATCTTGATATGAATGCACCTAGCCTTGACATCCATGCCCCTTCAGGTAAACTGAAGAAGCCGAAATTTGGGTTATCAGGTAGTAAGCCAAAAGGCCCAGATTTTAAAATTAAATATCCAAAGCTGCAATTCAAAACCCCCAAAATGAAGGGAGGAATAGATGCCCCAGACATGGACTTGACTCTGCCTCAGTCTGATTTAAAAGGCCCAAACCTAGATATCAAATCACCTGATGTTGATATTAATGGCCCATCAGGTAAATTGAATATGCCAAAGTTAAAGAAGCCAGGTTTTGGTCTGTCAGGTATGAAAGGGCCACATATGAATGTGGATGCTAACATTAACAAGCCTGACCTTAGTTTGAATGCATCGGCTCCTAAACTAAATGCAGGGATAAATGGTCCAGATATTGACTTAAATGGACCAAATGCTGATTTCAAAGTCCCCAAAACAGACCTCAATCTTCCAGACATTGACAAGCCTTCTGGAAAAATGAAAATTCCGACTTTAAAAATGCCCAAGTTTGGTGCCTCTGTGCCAAAAATAAAGACACCAGACTATAATTTGAAGGCCCCTGAAATGGATCTGTCAGCTCCAAAGTTTAAGGCAGACTTTGATTCCCCAGACCTGAAGATTAAAGGTCATAAACCAGATATTACAGGCCCAGACATGAATCTTGATTTTCATAAAGGTAAATTTACAGCACCAGACTTGAATACACCCAATTTTGACATGAATGCACCTGACCTTGACATAAATGCCCCTTCAAGTAAATTTAAGCTGCCAAAAATTGGCTTCTCGGGCAGCAAACCAAAAGTTCCAGATCTTAAAGTCAAATCTCCTGACCTAAATCTTAAAAGCCCCCAAATTAAGGGAGGAATTAATACCCCAGACATGGATCTGACACTGCCTCAATCTGATTTGAAAGGCCCAAACCTAGATATCAACTCACCTGATATTGATGTTAATGGCCCTTCAGGTAAATTGAATATGCCAAAGCTAAAGATGCCAAATTTGGGCTTGTCAGGTTTAAAAGGGCCAAATATGAACATGGATGCTGACATTGATAAGCCAGAGCTCAATCTGAGTGCATCAACTCCAAAACTACATGCAGGGATAGACAGTCCTGATATTGACATTCATGGACCTCATGTTGATTTCAAGGGCCCAAAAAACAGTCTTGCATTTCCAGACATTGACATGCCATCTGGTAAACTGAAAATGCCCACCCTCAAGATGCCTGATGCTGGTTTCTCAGGGCCAAAACTCAAAACATCGGGTTATGATCTGAATACCCCTAAAATGGATCTGCCAGCTCCAAAGTTTAAGGCAGACTTTGATTCATCAGACTTCAGCATCAGAGGTCATAAGCCAGATATCCCAACCCCAGACTTGAATGTTGACTTACCTAAAGGTAAAATTAAAGAGCCAAATTTCAAGAAACCCAATCTTGATTTGAACACTCCAGACATTGACATTGATGCACCTTCAAGTAAATTTAAACTACCAAAGCTGGGCTTCTCACACAGTAAGCCAGAAGGACCTGATCTTAAAGTAAAATCACCAAAGCTGAATTTCAAAAGCCCCAAAATAAAGGGAGGAGTCGATACCCCAGACATGGATCTGAATCTGCCTCGTTCTGATTTTAAAGGCCCAAACTTAGAAATCAAAGCACCTGATATAGATTTTAATGGCCCTTCAGGTAAAATGAATATGCCAAAGCTAAAGATGCCCAGTATTGGCACGTCAGGTTTGAAGGGGCCACATATGAACATGGATGCTGACATTGATCAGCCCGAACTCAATCTGAGCACATCAGCTCCCAAATTAAATGCTGGGTTTAATCGTCCTGATTTTGACATTCATGGTCCTAATGTTAATCTTAAAGGTCCGAGAACAGACCTTACAACTCCAGACATAAACATGCCATCTGGTCAAGTTAAAATGCCTGCTTTTAAGATGCCTGATATTGGTTTCTCAGCACCCAAAGTAAAGACACCTGACTATGATCTCAAGACACCGAAAATGGACGTTTCGGCTCCGAAGCTTAAGACAGAATTTGATTCCCCAGACTTCAGTATCAGAAGGTATAAGCCAGATATCACAGCCCCAGATATGAATGTTGATTTCCATAAAGGCAAAATAAAAGGACAAAATTTCAAGAAACCCAATATTGATGTCAATGCACCAGACTTTGACATTGATGCTCCCTCAGGGAAAATGAAATTCTCAGGAAACATGCCAGAAGGAACAGATCTTAAATTCAGCTCTCCAAAAATGAATCTTAAAACCCCCCAAATTAAAGGAGGATTTGATAGCCCTGAGTTTCATGGGCTGGGGTCTGATGTTGATTTTGGTACCTATGCACAAACGCATGCTAACAGCTTTGCAGTCCCAAGAGGTAAAACAAAGGCAACCAACACACATGGTCTTTATTCTGAATCAAGAGACGTCAGAATACCGACTCATCAGAAATATACTGCCACAGAATTTAACTTGCAGGACCCCTATTATACGATGCAAAAACATGTCTCTGGTCAGACCAGAATCTCTGGATTAGGTCCAACATCTTCAGATGTTTACTACAATGATATGTCTGGGGCATTCAGGTCAGGACATCATAAAACAAAAGCAAGTAATTTTGATATTGATGGCAACTGGAACAATACATCAGTGCCCAAACTTCAAGTTTCAAGAAATAGAGAACATGCAGCTCTGAGAAATCCAAATATGGGAATGAATACTATGCAAAGATCAGCTGATCATGCTGGTGGTTATAGGAAGATGAATCCTAGTCGTTATTACACTACTGATGATATATGCTACACTTACAAAGGGATGCCTAAAAGAGATGGATACAGACAGACAATGAGACATCTGCAAATACATGCAATGGATCTGGAGGTTCCCGAAAGCACTTTGAAAGGGTCGAAATTTAACGTTCTTAAACTAATATAGTAGGGTCATTAAAAGAAAGGGATGTGGGAGACAAGAATGAGCTTCTCCATAGCAATCACGTTTACAGGGCGGATAAGAACTAATAGCATATTAAACTTTAAAAACTGCAGAGTAAATAAACTTTTTTGTACATTGCATAAACTTGCACTTATAGTATCATAGATCATTAGGTTATTAAAAGAGTTAATGTACTATATATATATATATGTGACAAAATATGTGACAATATTATGTGGATCTTGCCTGTGATTAAATATTGTAAATCATATATATTTTGTAAGTGATGTAAAATGCTACAGTAATGTATAAATGGAGTGTGGATGAAATATACACATGTAAAAAACTTTGGTCCGGAAAACTTTTTGTTTGTTTGTTTGGATAATATCTCGTTTCTTGCCATTTTTTTTCTTTTGTGTTGTTGTGCTCATTGAGACAGTAAGGTACACAAGGGGATTTGTTTTTAAGCATGTATATAAATCATTTGTGAAAATATTCATACTGACATTCTTGCTTCACGATACAAAAGCAGTTGTTGTTGTTGTTGTATAATGCTTCAAATGTTATGAAATAAACATAATAGTGTAACATTCTCTGTAGTGGTTATTTTGAGTATTTACCTTCATGCTATTTTTTTTAAAACTTGCTATATAAAGAGTATTTTGTAGTCAGTCATGATAATTTAAAGGCCAGCCTGGCAAAACTGTTTTGCATATAAAAAGTGGACATCAGTGTCGGTATTCTTTATAAACATTTTAGACCACATGTTTCAGAACTGACTATAAAAGTAGCCTGTGACGTGAAAATCTCAAAAGATTTGCATTTAACCAAATGTAAATTAGCAAAAAAAAAACGTATGATTAAAAATTTCCCATTTGCATATTGTGGTTGGTCTTGTGTCTGTCGGAGGTATCTGCACAATGAATTTTGCTGAACACATTTTGCACTGTACTGTGTGGATTCTTGTGTGCTGCTGACTTGTCTGTTTTGGAGCTGTGGCCTGGAGGAGGGTGGAGCTTTATCAGGTGGTGTTGTGATCGTGGGCATAGCCTATGTGTTGGAGTTTCATAATGTGTTAGACCTGTTCTCTCCCTTACTGAAGCCTATATTTTACCTGACATACCAAATGGATAATTCCAACTTAGGCCTATATAAGTGTTGATAAAAATAGTTGCTAGGTAATAAGATGTTGCTCAGAATCAAGATGAGCCTATCTATATTGAGCCTAAATGCGACTTTTAGAACTTATTACTTATTGAAAATTTGATTTTAACTTAATATGGTAAATTTGACAAATTACTTTAAATAATTATAAGTTATTAGAAATACCACAAAGTTCCTGCAGTCACCAGTGTCGCCAAATAAAGAAATAAAACAGGGTTAGTGACAATAAACCACTGTTGAGTTTTGGCAGATGCTACATTCTGATTACCACTGCAGCGTGACGCAAGGGGAAAAGGTTAACGTCGCCGTGTGGTTGCAGGTCTTGCTTTCCGGATGCAATCGGATTTTTTCGGCCCTTGCCTCCATTTTGTACCGACTCGGTTATTTCCGGTATTTCGCAGAACTGAGTGGGTTCGCTAAAGCCCAGTGGTCCACCGCTGGAAGAGTATCGCCCTCAAACACTGGGCAGCAATGTTAGTAGCAACAAGACATCCGGTTTTGTGAACCTTTGCCTTTCGTGCTTTCGTTTCACGCTGTAAACTGTTGGGAATAAGTTTACAGAGTTGGCACTAACCAGCCTTCAGTATGACAGCGGACCAGTGTAAGCTTTCTTACAAATAGTTAACGTTACTTAGTTAATAGTTTTCTCGGTGGTCGGTCAGACTGCGGATCATCGGCGGTTACTGTTTAACATTAATGTTGTTTGGGACAGGATCTCTCCTCATCGACCGACCGACAGGTAAGCTTTGCTAACGACTTAACAGCCGGAAGAGTAACGTAACGAGTTGACCTGTGTGTTATTCACCGTTCTTATTACGTTTTTAATAAAGCAACAAGTGACTTTGCGCAAAGTTTGTGCACATATACTCTCTCACTGGGGTTGTTTTTATTAATCAGCGAGTCGTTTAGACCGGTTTTGTGAACCGGTTCAACCGATTCATTCCAAAGATCCGACTCATGAGAACCATTCGGTCACCTGCGTTGTTCACAACATCGTTATTTCAAAAGTTTACCTAATCCATAGCTATACGTGCTTGAACCTGGATTACATTACTGGATTACTGTTCAGGATCTTTCATGGCATGACAGGTATAGTCACTTAGTCTGTGTCCACTGCTCAGGTAACGTTATTTGTTGACTCAGGTATGCTTGATCATGTTAACCAACACATACACAACACGTCATTTTCACAAACTGGTTGGGCTTCTTCCATTATTAATTTCCTTCGTTTTGCTGTTAAATTACTCTCAGCGACACAGTTTAATTATATGAACATATTGCTCTGACATTACAGCGGTGTGGTACTATTATATGCTCATATTGTGATGTTTGTATGATGCTTTTAGGATTAAATTAAAGTAGGCTATACCTCGCGAGGTCTTACAGTGACTGTTATAAAATATAAAAAAAAAGTTAGCAAATATGGTTAGTTTAGTATGAACATCAGATATAATACATACAAGTATGATATCGAAGAATGTGAAGAATACGGTTGATGAGGAAAACAGCAATTTTATTTACAGACCCAGACTGAGCAAATATTTGGTGATTTTTGTTGATTTTTATATGTAATTTTTATAGCATAAAATGCATATAAATATAGTTGCCACTACATATCTTTCAATAATATGTCTAAAGATGATATTTTAATGTTTTGTTTAATGATCAAAGTAGTTTATAGTTTTAACTATGGTGCACAAAACGTGTAATACAATGTTATGTAGCCTAATAATGATAATAGAGATAAACTTTTCCCAAAAACCTGATGTATCATATTTGATGTTTATATTTTAACCAGTTTTTTTTTTCTCAAACAAATATGTATGAGTACTCAAGTAAACTGAAGATGCTGCAGTCTATTAAATGTTCATCTTTTAAAATGACTAAGGATATAAAAGTTATTCTGGTGTTTGGATGTTTTTAGAGTTATACTAAAAGGCCTTTTACTTGAATTGAATAAAAATGATCAATCGGCCAACAGAAAGCATGTAGAAGACTGTGTCCAGCAGCATTTTTAGTGGAAAAAGTGCATTTTCTTACAAAATATTTGACAGCAGGCATTGTTTTTGTGGTCTTGATGTGAATCTTGCTTTTTTAGATCAAATGTAGCCAGCTGTGAGTTTAAGAGCAGAATCTTTAAATACTAATCTCCTGCTTCCTTATATATTTTACATATGCTTTTATGCTTACCACAAACAGACTCTTGCAAAAGTTGGGTGTAATAAACAAGGCCCTTGGCTGATTAGAGCTGAGATGGCTGTTTGCCTGTTTTGGCCTGTTATGCGACAATGTAAGGAATGTCAGGCTCATTTCTCTTTATTTCTTTCTTCGGCTGAACAGCACAAGAATAATTTCTTGTAGCCTACTTATATTTTCTGGTCACCGCTGTGGAAGCCAGCATAAAACTCACACAGACCTCCAGAGACAACTGGAGGGTGAGTAAATGATGACTGAAATGTTTTCCATTCTGTTTCCATTGAGAGTCGTTTGCCTCTAAAAGGTCACTAGGTTTAAAAGTGGGTTGATGAGGAGGTTTGCTTGGTGCCTTAGCAGTTTTTATTCATTAGATCTGTTCATCCAAGCAATACCACGATTAAATAGAGCTGCAACAGGCGTTTCGATTACAGCATACAATAGCTTGAATATAATGAAGATGAGCCATTCGGGTCACAAGCATACAGGTTTTGTACACGTTTTGCCGTGCTTCACCCATTCTAACGCTCTCTCAATTCCATCAGCGGCAGATCCTGCTTCGTGACATTCCAGTTAGTCCTGCTGAAGTTTTGTATGGTTACACTTCATCTGTGGACATGTGAGCGAGCGCTTGTGTGTGAACCGGTGGGAAAACCTTTTGGAGTGCTAACAGGAGGTTTAACCTGTCAGTGGGGGGAAAAAAAACAAACGAGGAATACAGGTTTTTCGTATTAGTTTTTTTTTTACATTTTAGTTTAGTAATTTAGTATCTGGAGCTTGCCTGTGTAGTTCCTGGAAGAGTCAGGGAGTTTGGGAGGTCCTGTGACGCCACATTGATGACGTTAATCACTATTTTGTCACTGTGATGCCTTACTGTTGTTTTAGTTACAGCCACCTCCTGATTTGCCTGTGCATGGAAGTCTGAAGGCTGTAATTCTTTCACCTTGCAGAGTTTTGTGAGAACCTCAGACCAAGCGCTGAAGATTGAGGTGACTGTCGACATCTTCCGTGTTTGCCAAGATGCCTATTCCTCCACCTCCCCCTCCACCTGGACCTCCACCACCCCCCACCTTTAGCCAGGTCAGTGTAAAGCAAGTTACCCTCCCCGTTACTTCCTTTAATTCATGTTTCTAACTCTCTGTATGCTTTTTTTTTTTTGGACAAAAAATACATATCAGTAGGTTTAATTAAGTAATATGTATGTTTTAGATACTTTGCAAGGTAATTGTTTGACCAAAATGTTAATTAATTAACTTAGAAATTATTTTGTTTTTTTTCTTTGGTTTACTTCCTACAATATCATTCATATAATATTTGATTTTATATTTGACTAAAAAAGGTTAATTAAATATCATTAGATTTTTGGAGTTTGCAGAGGGACGCTACGTGTCATAATTTAACAAACTTAAGAAACTGAAAACTAAAATTATATCGTTTTACCAGAAGTGAACAGCATTTTCATATTTAGCATGAAACATTTATTACTCCCAGTTTTAATGTAGTTTTATCATGTTTATAAAAATGTACTCAATCTTAATGCTCCACAAAAACTAAATCAGTATCAAATTCAGAACAATTTTTTTTTCTTGAAGAGACATTCAAGCCGATCAAATGCATTTTTAACTTTTTAAAAATGTGACCTATTTGGTCAAAAATACCAAAAATTAAATAAATGAGTAGATCAGGTTTTTAACTTACAAATGTTTTGACTTTCAGGCAAACACCACACCGCCAAAAATAAATCGAGATGAAGCTAAAGGAAGAGGAGCTCTACTGTCAGACATCTGTAAAGGCGCCAAACTAAAGAAGACCAGTGGGGTCAATGACAGAAGTGCACCTGTACTTGAAAGTGCGTCTTCTGTAAAGCACTGCTGCTGAAAATACAATTAATGTTTGACTTAACCCAGCTTAACCCAGTTTGGGTTTTTTTTGGCAGAGGCTGGCGGTCGTGGTGGCAGTGGAGGAGGTGGAGGAGGGGGAGGAGGAGGTGGAGGATTTGGAGGTGGTTCTGGGCCGATGGCCATGGGAGGATTGTTCAGTGGAGGAGTACCTAAACTACGACCAGTCGGAGGTATGTTTCGCTTTCACAGTGGGTAGTGCAATGATGGGTTTTTGCACCATTGGTGACACTTTTTCACCATTTTTAGAAATACTTTCTATTTATAATGCATTATAAAGGTACTGTTAAGGCATTATAATAAATGCATAATGCATTATACAAACCTTATAATGTGTTCAATAAGAACAATTATAATACATTTTAATTTGTACATACTTTTGATTGTAGATATGTGTATATAAAAGGGATGTAACGGTATTGTAAATACCGTCGTACAGCAATATCAAATTTTTCCGATACTACCGTGGTCGCATGAATTGATAGGTCTTCTGAGAAAAGTTTGTTCAGGCGAAAGGAGCAAACAGCAGGAACTACAATTCCCATCAGCCCAGGCGTGCCCATCATTCTTTGCGGTCTATTGTCAATACAGATCAGTGTTGCGAAGTTAGCGACTTTTTCTCTCTATTTAGCGACTATTCAGACCTCTTTGGCGACATTTTTCCCTAAAAGTGACTAGCGACAAATCTAGAGACTTCTTGGACAAACCTTAGCGAGTCTCCGGTACTGCCGCGTTTTCACAGCGTGCGCACACACCTCTCTGCGTCTGGTCTGTTCAGCACGCGGCTGAGAGGAGCAGGGCTTTCAGTTAAAATAGATATTATGTTGTTTCTAATTCTATTTTACATGCAAATATAGCCCAAATCACAGCATAGCCATTGTCTTTATTTTATGTGTGGTTGGTTTCATCAGACGATGCTCGATTATAAATAAGGATATTAATCCAGATTAACATCTTGTAAGGTAGAGCGAGTTCAGTAGGCCTTATAATGGGGTGCATTTCAGTCACTATTTCATATTCATTCAGTTTTTCTGACAACAGAAACCA
>JAUCMU010000013.1:11253847-11291553 GCA_032275025.1 Enteromius treurensis
ATTCACAGCTGTTGGAACAGCCTTTACGTTAGTTTGGGCATATTATGAGGACGTAAATTAGATTAAACTGCATGTCCACCCATAAAAAAATAATAAAATAAAAAGAAAATAACACCAACTGATCAGCACAAAGCTATTGATGCATGATGTTGCCACAACGTCGCCCTTACGAACTGGCAACGTAACGAAGTTACGTCGTGGGGATGTATAGGCACCTTTCACTTTTCCAGTTGCCACAACGTAACTAGTAACGTCGCTACGACGAAACTTTGGTCACCAGATTACGTTGCAGTTACGTAATTTGGTTAGCTGGGTAATTATAGAAGTAAAAACTGCTTGCCTGTATTGGGCTCCTGTTTGTTGTGTTCTCTCAAGTGTTGTTTGATAATGCATTTAGACTCCTTCCACACGAAGCCGGTGCGTTCCCTATCCGATCATTTTTTCCTCATTGTAAAAATAATTTGTGTAAACACGAAACAACTGAAAACGGTGTAGTATATATGCCAGACCAGTATGGGGCGCTGTAATTCTGTCATAGAGATACACTATAAACGGAGAAGAAAACTTTGAGCATGCGCAAAACCTTGCGCGCTGTATACGAACCAAAGGGAGCTGCAATCGTAACAGTCTCCTCGCCTTGGCAGCAAAAATGTCTATCCCTGTTTGAAGGCTTGGGCTGTCTTACTGCTTTTGCCCACCAACCTATCCTGGACCCTGGACCCTGACCAGTCATCCAGCCACTCTGCCGCATTCCTCTGTCTCTCTGTGAGGGTGTCTCAGCTGAGCTCAAGCAGCTGTTGGATGCTGGCATTATCGAAACAGTGGATGCATCACCCTGGGTCTCGAATCTGGTTGTAGCTCACAAGAAATCAGGAGCCCTACGAGTGTGTGTCGACCTGCGTGCAGTTAATAAGGCTGTAATCCCAGACAGGTTCCAACTGCCTACCTCGGAAGAGCTCATTACTCAGTTCCACAGCTCAACCGTATTCACCAAACTGGATCTCAGACAGGGCTACCTACAAGTGCCTCTCCATCTCAGCAGAAGAAACCTCACAGCCTTTGTGACTCATGCGGGTGTCTTACATTACACACGTATGCCGTTGGGACTTAGCTCCGCCCCCAGCTGTTTACAGAAAATCATGGTGTCTGTGTTGGCTGGTATACTTGGTATATATATGTCCATGGGCCCACCCTCGAGAGCCATGACGAACGTCTCAGCAGAGTCTTTGCAGCCCTAGCTGAACACAAACTAACCTTAAATGCTGAAAAATGCGTTTTCTCTTCACCGACTATCGAGTATGTGGGCTTACAGTTGTCAGCGGATGGCTTCAAAACCCCTTCAGTCCAATGTGGATGCCATACTGGCAATTCCTGAACCAAGCTCAGCTCCTCAGGTCGCCTCCTTCTTGGGCATTACAGGATACTAAGTTCCTCCCACATTACTCTCCTACCATTGCTCCACTACGGTGTCTGCTGTGCCGTGGCTTACTTCGATATTTTTAGCCCCACCTTAGTGACATGTGATGCGTCTGATACAGCAATAGCAACCATACAGAGATGGCACTTATATCTCTATGGCCTTGCTTTCACCCTAAGGACAGATCACCAGGCCCTTACTGTACTGCTTTCCACATACTTCTGAGACTACACCGCAGGTCCAACCGTCTTTGCCAGTATAACTTTGACCTGAGGTTCACCCCTGACATAGACAATATTGCGGCTGACTTACTGTCCCGCTCTGCTCCGCCCTCTGTCACACACATTGACACTGACCAGATGGAAAGGTATAGTGTCCAGATGTTACACACACCCCTCCAGAGTGTTGTATCATTGGAAGAACTGAGGGAGGCATCAGAACAGGACCCAGTACTTTCTCAGCTACGAGTCTATATTCCGAACGGCTGGCCTCGGGAGGTACCAGAGGGTCTGGCAGCATTTTCCAGAATAAAGCAGGAACTGTCCTGCTGGAATGACACCTGTGTGGCACGTGGCCTCTGCACAGTCATCCCCAGCACACTATGTGAGCGTGTCTTAGCATTGGCACATGAGGGCCACCTGGGTATTGTGAACCACCTGCCGCTGGACATATGTGGTGAGATACAGGGAGTTCCTCAACACCAACGCTTCCTAGGGTTGTCTATGACTTGCACTCAAAATGGCCCAAGCTCACGACCACAGGCCCTGTGACTTCTCAGGTCATAATTAACTTTCTCGACTCTCCGTTTTCGCGCTTGGGCCTTCCAAATACTATCACTACCGACAATAGCCTGCAGCTGATCTCGGCTGAGTTCACCACATACCTCAAAAACAAGGGTATCCGTCACATCCGCACAGCATATTATCACCCCCAACCTAATAGGGGCATTGAACGCTTCCACCAGTCACTGAAAAACAGTCTGAGAGTGCACTTGTTCCAGGGGTGGACATTCTCACAGGCCATCCATCACACACTACTGCACTACAGGGCAACCCTTTCCTCAAAGTGCCACCCCCCAGCACATACAAAAGTTATTACATCTCAAGCCACACCTCTAGTCTGGCAGGACACCTCGGCGCTTCAGCTGACACTTCAGATAGGACCCACTCAGGCTCCAGACATGCCTATCAAGCCGCCAGCAGAGATACGCGCCTGCCCATCACAGGATGCCCAGCATAATCCCTGTGTTTCTCCACGGTCTGTTCGTACTCGTTCTCGCCCTGGGCACTTACAGGATTTTGTGGCAACATTCCATGTTTGAGGACCCGTAGGAGGGGGGAAATGTTGTGTTCTTTCAAGTGTTGTTTGATAATGCGTTAAGTTAGTGTTCAGTGATGCATCGAGTTTGATTGTGATGAAAGCATTCTGTTATGCCTAACCAATGTATGTGTTCTCTTACTTGGGTCTGGAAGTAAAGAAAGAGTTATGAGAAGTTGATGCAACCTTTATGTCTGTGTGATCCTTAAAAAATATAACAGTGTTGCCCAAAGTGGTCTTCACCCTCTCGCTCCTTTCCAGTCATATTTGTGACGACAATTTGTGGTGGCTTCTGCCACTTTTTTTGAGAAATCACTCTCAGAGTCTAGAGGTTTTGATGCCAGAAGATAAGATTTTATTGTCAGTCAATGAAGCTGAGAAGCTCCAGAGTCTTTGTCTTTTATGCAGTTTTTCTTCAAGACGTGTTCAACACCTTGAACCTCACTGCATACTCACACACTGATAAATGTTATTCTAGGCTAGAACATTTACTTTCCACAGACAAAGACCCCTTCCGTTATGACCCATTAGTGACTATAACTGAGGCAGGTAAGAAAGAATGTGAGGAGAAAAAACTGTTGTAAAATGACTTGTGTTTTTATTTACAACACAGTATAATTAAAATATACATAATGAATGTCAAAGACACATTATTGAGCACACTGATCTAACTACAGAGATGTGAACAGACTTTGTGTAATGATTGTGATGGAGGTGTGCGGATCCATCTGCATGCTTTTATTAAAAGACATGGTCATACACAGGCACAGATAATCAGTCTAAGTTCACAACCAGAGAAACAAAACACAGAAAGGAACGCTTAGAAATGAACACCAGAGTAAATCAAGACTTCACGGTGAACTGAAGAATGAAACTGGCTTTTCTGCTGGTGTTAATGAGTGTCTGAGCATGGGTAATGAACTCCATGTGTATGTGTAATCATCTGCATTCGAAAACGCTTACTTCCCTACTATATAGTACGCGAAAAACAGTATGCAAGGCAAGTAGTATGTAAGATTTCATAGTATTTGAAATTCAGGAGAGGAGGCATCATATTCCAAAAATATTTGGAAAGTGGAGACGCGGCTCATTTCAAGTGTACATACCTCAGGAAAAAACTTCGTATTTTGTTATTAAATTACACTTGTTAAACACAATCTAAATAAATGGATGACTTATTTAAAAAAGTTTACATTTTCGCGCTGTTGTGACGACATATGACACGTGACAACATCAATATGGCGGATGTAGTACGTCCGAATTCCATTCATAATACCTACATACATTCTATATAGAACATACTTTTTAACGGTCGGATAGTACGTTCAATTTAAAATGTAGTACCTACTTAATCAGTATGCGATTTCGGACGCAGCTTGAGTCTGTGTGTGTGGTTAAAAGGGCGGTGTGATGGTGCAATGGCAGAAGGGAAATGAAGGGAAAATATCTTTTGCAGCATATAAGAAATATATTCTTTTGTTTTTCTCATTGTGTTGATGATTAAGGGATTTTGGGCTTTGTTTTCCCTCCTCATGTTCATAATCACCATTGAGTGCTCAGAATTGTGAATATGAATATACTTCAGAGATATTTTACTCATAAAAAAACTATCAAGGGGGAAGGGGGTCAATAATTGTGGCCAATACGTATTGGAGAAAAACATTTATTTCATAATGAGATTTTCCTCCCGTTTGAAATGTTTTAATTCAATGGTAGGTTAGAATTTTGTGAATTTTTAAAACGAAAGATCAAAAGGATAAACAATGCAGATTTATTTTTACAGCCACCTTTTTACCAAGGGTGCCAATATTAGTGGAGGGAACTGTACATAACTGAGCTGACACATATATATCCACACCTGTATGTGGATATATATGTGCTGCTCACGGAGAGAAAATAAAGAAAATTTAGCAAAAACATCTCTTACAAATAAATTGCAACGAGGCTTGTGTCAGTGACCAATAAGCTTGTGTCAATAAGCTTGATATATGTTTGGGAGGATGTTCTGGTTATGTTATGTTGACATGTCGAATGTTTTCTGTATTATATTTCGTTTTTTAGACTAATGGCAATTGCTGAGTGGGATAGTGTTCAGTAGCTAACTTAGCTAAATTCTGTTATGTGTTTGGCATGCAAAAAACTGTGATGAAGAAGGTAGGAGATTGATGAGGAGGGACAAATTGACAATGTTAAACAATGTATTTATGGGTTTATTGCCAGGATTTTGATATTTTGAACAGAGTCGTTGTAGCTTTTAAACATAGGTTCATCTTCACCAAGTAGAATCAAGGGAGCAGATAAACACTCCTTACATAGACAATGACGGACGAAGACTGAATCACAGAGGGCAACTTAAGAAGGGAAGACAATCACAGAAAACGAGGTACACACACCTGAACAGAAAACGTAATCAACAGAAACTAGGTCATGGAAAGCACATAGGAATTGACAGCAAAACAATCAGACACGTAACAGTTCGCCCCCTCCCGGACAAGGCGGGGGCTCTGGAGGAGGGCGTGAAGCGGGAGAGGGAGCAGAAAGGAAAGAAAACAAAAACAAACAAAATATCAAAGTCCAGGGTGGAGTGGATGGTGGATGGAGCCATGGAGGAGTCCGGAGGAGGAGGCAGAGGGTGATCCAGAGACCAGCGATGCGGAAATCCCAGGTGGACGGGGGGGTGGAGCCATGGTGGCAGAATGGCTGACGACTCCATGGATCCGACCCATGGAGATGCCGCTGATGGAGAGGGAGCCCAGGATGGAGTCATGCAGACAGAGAGCCGGGGTGATGTCGATGATCCGAAGGGCCGATGCGGAGCCGGAGCGACTGAGGACAAAGGTGGATCCGGGGGGAAGGAACAGCCTGACGAAGCTGGAGGGATGCAGCAACGAGGTGCAGCCAGAGGAGTGGAATCCCGAGGTGGAGGATGGTTGAAGACTGACCAAGGCAGAGCCAGAGGGACAAGGGAGCCCGGGGGAGCTGGTGGGACGACGGGCAACGGTGAGGGCGAGGGAGCTGAGAGCCCAGGCGGAGCAGAAGAGTCAGAGGATCGAGGCAGATTCCAGGGCTCGATGGCTGGAGGCGGAGACCGAGGATCCTCACGACTTCCCTGGGCTTGAGGCTGGATACCCCGAGGATTTTAATCGCTTTCCTCATGCGCTGGCTGAGGATAAGCAGAGGTGCTGACAAGAGTGAGCATCACAGAAGTGAGAGAGCTGACTGGTGTGAGAGGCGGCGGAAGAGGGAGGGTGGGAGGGTGCACGGAGTCACAAGGGCTGGCTGGAACCAGCGGAGGAGGGGGAGATACAGGGCCGGGTAGTGCCTCTCCCAACCAGTCGATCAGATTCGCTTTAAATACTTATAGGCAGGGCTTACCTTTTAGAGGCCATGAATGTGGTGAAGGAAATTTTGAACAGGTTCTGAAGTACAAATCAGAGGATGACCCCTCTTTAACCAAGTGGTTGACATGTGGTAGAAAGGATGTATATACTTCAGCTATTGTTCAAAATGAAATCCTAACTTTGTTCAGCAGCATAATCATACGTGAAATAGTTGAAAACATCAGAGCACACCTGCAGTACTCTATGATGATGTATGGAACACGAGATGTGTCTGGAAAAGAGCAAGAGGCAGTGTGTTTGAGATGTGTTGACAAGTCCCTCATGAAGAATTTATTGGTCCTTATGAAGTTTCTTCGACATCTGGAGAAAATCTAGCAAAAGTAGTCATGAATGTCTTGCAGCGCCTAAACTTGCCTATCACTGGGTTGCGTGGCCAAGCATACGATGGGGCCGCAAATATGGCTGGCAAATACAATTTTCATTTTGCTGCACACTGTTTTAACCTAACTACACAGAGGTCCTGTACTGCCTCAGTATTTATCTGTAATTCTTTGGATTGGGTCAATGAGTTGGGTGTCTTGTTTGGGCAGTCAGGTAAACTGAAGAACATATTTAAGGGAATTGCAAGGTCTGAGGGGTGTGAGGGTCCATGTCACACTATAAGACCTCTGTGTCCAACAAGGTGGACCGTTCGTGCCATCCGCACTGTGCTAAACCAGTACTAAACCAGTAACCAGTGCATAATCAAGGCTTTGGCTGAAATGGCAGTGAGTCAGTCTGATGCGGCTAGTAAGGCACAAGGCTTTATGACATATTTCAGCAGGGAAATGTTGTCTTTCGTCTTCTGTGTGCTTTGGAGATCACAGGGGAGTTGGAGGTATTGAACATGTCCCTCCAGAACCCATAGATGGGATGCTTTCAGCTGTTGCCTGTGTTAAGGAAAGTTTCAGCAAATAGAGAAACTCAGAGTTTTCAGGCTCTTTACACGAAAGCAACAAGTAAGTGTGAAACACTCCATCTCATTTCTATTGCTGCTTCTCGTGTCCGTTTCCCACCTCAGCGCTTCACAGGTAATGCTCCTGCACATGTACATGTGTCCCCTTCTGACTACAACAGGACTGAATTCTAAAAAGTTCTGGATGTTGCTGACATGCAGTTTAGAGAAAGATTTGAGCAGGAAGGAATGCAAATGTTAAGGCACCTGGAACAAGTTTTATGAACTGGAAAAATACATGTTGTTGTCCGACAGTATCCAGAAATCAACCCAGACATCCTCAATGTTCAACTTGCATTGTTCAGAATGAAGTACAGCTTCCAGTCTACTACTGAAGTTGTTGCAGTTCTTCAAGAAATGACCCCAGAGGTCCGTGGTCTCTTTGGCCAAGTTGAAACAGTTGCCCGACTCCTCCTAGTTGTGCCTGTGTCATCAGCAGAGTCAGAAAGGAGTTTCAGCTGCCTCCAGAGGCAGAAAACATGGCTAAGAGCACAATGACCCAAACTCATCTCAACAGTGTTGCTGTGTTCCATGTACATAAAGACAAGCTGGACAGGGTAAACAGAAAAAAGGTTGCTGAGCAGTTTGTCTCTTGTAAGGAGAGCAGAAAGAGCACTTTTGGTTGTTTTAAATGAGAGATATAGTTGGTCATAAATTATTTGGTCAGTTGTTGTTGGTTGCATTTATATATGTAGATAGTTGTTTATATTTTTGTTCTGAATATACAGTATTTTGTTTGTATGAAATGTTGTCTGTATATTTGGAGTAACAAAATAATTTCTCCCTGAGATTATTAAAGCATTTCTGATTCTAAATCTTTAGCAAGTCTAGCAAGTGTGTTCTCAAAAAGGGATCTGTTCTTGGCCCACTGTTATTTATATTATCATTTTTATACCGATGACATTCAAATCTATTCCATCTGTAAACCTACTCCATCAGCCCAAATTGACAAAATCTCTGCTTGTGTGGAGGACATTAAAGAATGGCTAAACGTAAATTTTCTTAATAAATTAACTTAATATGGACAAAACTGAGATAATTTTCATTGGAACCCCAGCACTCACCAGCAACATTTCTACCAGTTTCACCTGTGAAATTGATGTCTTTCACATCAAAACATCTACTTCTGCCAGAAATGTAGGTGTAATCTTTGACTCCAGACTCTCCTGTCAGTCTCACATGAAATCCTCATTCTTCCATTTACGTCGTATTGCTAAACTACGTCCCTTTATCAATACCAAAGATGCTGAAACTGTCATCCATGCATTGATTACTGTAATTCCCTCTTCATTGGTCTACCTGCCAGCTCCATCTCCAGATTACAGTATTTTCAAAACTCTGCGGCTAGAATACTCACCCATACCAAACATTCTGCTCATATAACCCCAATCTTGAATGATCTCCACTGGCTCCCAGTTTCCTACCGTATTAAATTCAAAATTATCCTCCTAGTTTTTAAATCCTTAAACGGCTTAGCTCCCTCTTATCTGTGCAAGTTGCTTGTCCCCTACACTCCAACCCACTCACTGCTTTCCTCTGATTCTGGCCTTCTCGCTGTCCCTCCATACCGCCTCTCTTCAATGGGGGGCAGATCCTTTAGTGTTACTGCACCTAAACTTTGTAACTCTCTATCATACTAACACCTTTCTGTTAATAATATCTCAGAATTTAAATCTTTACTTAAAACTCATCTGTTTTCTGAATGTTACACCTCTGAGTCGATAAACTGACCGCTCTGTTTAATCTACTTGTCCTCTGAATATGTCTCTCAGGTCGTATTTTGTACTTCCAGTTTGTTAGATTTGACTTTTTGTATGCTTTTTTTTTTCTTTCTTTCCCTATGTCTCTTTGGATTAACTTTTCTTTGTTACATTCATTGTAAAGTGTCTTGAGCTGTAGAAAAGAAAGAGGAGGAAGAGGAGGACCCTGAAATCAGTATCTTTACCTTAGCGACCTTCCTCCAGTTATGACAATCAAAGAAGTAGTATGTTCCTCTCTCGTAAGTGTTGGTCTTTAGCGTGGGCTCCATGCCAGGTGCTCTTGTGATCCAAACCCTTTCCTCTTTATGGTACCTCCAGTCCCGGTTAAAGCTGCAAACAACAAAATGCACCATCTAACCTGTCAACTTCCACCCGTGTTTGGTTATCAGCATAATGATGTAATCAGCAGGACGTACAGCTCAACAGCAGCGAGGAGTTGTAAGAGGTCTCCTCCGTTCATGTAGTAGAGGTAAAACAGCAGGTCTTCACCGTATCGTCCCAGTTTTATTGCAGCCAGCTGTTCAGAGCACATTATAAGGTTAGCAGCGTCCACATATTACAATTTCACTGAGCTTTTACTGTGTTTATCACCTCACCTTGTCCCTTATGTGAATGTTGGTTAAGTACTCTGAGGGAACATGGAAGTCTAAAAGAACAATTGCATTTATTACTAAAGAGCTCAAATGAGTTGGTCATCTCTACAGGTTAAGTCAAATGAACTCTTACCAATGTCTTGTGGTCGACATGGAGCTGAAGCCCAGGGAGAAGCAAACTTAGGATACAGATTCCTGCAAAGCCAAATAAAATGAATGTGTGCACAAAAAGAGGCCATTGACTAGAAATCAATGTCGGGCACAGGAAAGGATCTTACTCCGGAGAGTTGAGGTTGAGGCCTAGCGTTGTTAGGTCGCTTCCTAAAGCCAGGTGAACCATCCCAGGGTCTGTCTCAGCTGCCCGGATGAATGTCAGGAGTCCGATCATCCCAAACTGATCCGTCACCATTCCTGAGGGAATGTTTGTTACCTTGCCTAGAAAAGATGTGAAGAAATGTCAAGTTTGATTCAGAGTCTTCAATAGATGGGTTATTATAGTTTACTAAAACCAGTTTTGTTACAAAAATAAACTTAATAAAACTTTAGTTTTAAGATACCTGGAGTATTAAAAATAAAATAAAATAAAAATTCATAAATAAATAGAAATAAATAATAAAAATAATAAATTAAATAAATAATAACCATATGGACTATTGAAAATGATAATAAAAAGAAAATTCCTAATACTTTAACTACAATAAAAAATACCTCAAAATATTATTATTATTTTTTTAAATAAAATATAAGATCCCAATAATGCAATTTTTTTTTTTACAAAATTACATAACATTCAGAATTCTAGTGCAGTTACAAGTATAATTATTTCTTATTATTGCATATTTTTGTACATATTCATAGACCTGTAAACACACACATTTTTGTCATAATATAATATTTTATTATTTTTTATGGACTTGGAATTGTTATTATTAAATATTCGGAAATACACTCTTAACTGGAAATCCTGCCTGTTGCATTAAAACAAATTCTGGAAGAAAATACATGCACTGTTGTATTCGGTCATGTTTTCAAGCTCAGGACAACGGTTTGAAATACAGTGGTGCATGTTACTAGAGAGCCTCACCATCAGGCAAAACCTGGATCCCCTTCTTTTGCTGGTTGTTATTCTGTGCTGATGATGTCTTGTCGCCCGGAAACTTGGGTCCATCTGCACTTGAGCTGCCCTTTCCTGAAGAGTTCAAGCTCTGTTGAGACAGCAGAGGCCACGACAATCAGTTAAAGTTCAATCTATCACAATCACAGCACTGGACGCCATCACTTCCATTTTAACAGCCACGCATCCTTACTCATCCTGCAAAACAATGACATGTTATTTATGCAATCTCTACTTGAAGCTTATGAATGATCAAATTCAGGCAATACTGACTGATTTGCTTTCATCCGTGCTCAATGTCGGGTCCTTGTAGTTGGGCCCGGGCAGAGCTGGGAAGTCTTCGTTGTGAATGGAAAAGTCCTGCGACTGTTCGTTCGACGGCTTTGTGACCATTCCAACTACAGAGAGACACACTTTATTAAAGATTTAAGGGTTATTGTGAGGAAATAAGAATGAAACCTCTAACCTTTTCATGCATTCACAACACACCACTCATTGAAGGAGAAGTGTGCCATGTCATAAAGGTTTCAGTTTTATGCAAGTAATGCGACTGTGTAAAATGAACTCGTACCATAGGGTGCCCTTCCAGCCAGCGGATTATGCAACGGTGTTGGGTTGCCGTTTCCCTCCCTCCGACTTCTGTCTGCAAGTGCTGGGAATTCTGAGAGGTCTATTCCTGTCACGTTTTCGCTCCCATCTGCCACCATAGCAGAAAGAATAATATGAGTATGAGCTATTTTCTTTCTAGAGCACAATTTAAGCGTCACGGTTCCTGACGTGGTGCATCTTCACGAAGCACTCACCTGTCCCGTTGAAGATGTTATTGGATAAGGAGTTCATGCCAAACCCCTGGCTCCGGCCCATTCCAAATCCTGACATACTACAATGACACACATGAGGATTTGACCCTTTTGTTAAGGTCAGTCTTAATCAGTCTTGATTGGCCTTATCTTGGCCTAAGGTGAAAGTTAATTAAAATACACACATATATATGTATTTAAAATTGTGAGAAGCCACTTTTTAACACCATTTTTAATTTCTAAAATAAACAGAAAAGACACGTATTGATGACAGGAGATTCGGTCAAGCTTACACAGTCACAACTGAGTGTTTATTATCTTTACGTCACATCATTTAAAATGTTATTTAGTTTCAATGGCTATGCTTACATGCACACGTCTTGTTTTCAATCAGACCGAATTCATTCCTATACATGAATCTGAATGTAGTGTTTACATACATGCTAAATAAAGTGATCGGGTTGATGTGCGTGTTTATGTCACAAGGCCAAAATCGAATTCATTCGGAAGAGGGCAGAGAACAGCAGCTCATTTGCATTTAGAGAGACATGGACTAAAATGGAATGTTTATGCCTTCACGCAAAATAGGCATTTTTAAAATGATATAATAAATGATCTGATCTATTTTCAGCTTAAATTACAAATGCATTCTGGAGACGCCGCAGACTGCAAAAAGGGTCTTTAAAAAAAAGTGTATTTTAAACACTGTAAACTAAAAAAAAAAGAAAGAAAAAAAAGAAAACTGATGGGGGGGGAAAAGTTATGTATTGAACTGTATTGTTGCATGCATTATAATAACAGCACAATTTTCTGCAAGAAAAAAAAAAAGAAAACACAAAAGGTTTTAGCACCAAACAATCAAAAAAATATTTTATAATACAAAAAATCAATTATTATTCAGAGATCTTTAAATTGTGCAAAAAAGTGCAAAGATGCAGGAGTGCATTATCATTGTAATATTATATCCTACATTGTGTTTTATACATTATATAAAATGTTTTCATTAACATTAATAATATAATCTCTAATCTCTAATTTCCTTCCCATATCACCGAGCACAATCAGAACACAGTCCTGGCACTGGTAACCCTGTACTGGTCATTTCTTTTTAAATAATAAACCTGTTTAATTGACAGACCTAAAAAGTCTTACCAAAGCAAGTGGTTTGCTACTGCTATCTCTGGTGTAACCATTCTTACCTGTTGATGGTGAATGGCTGGCGTGCTGGCTGCTGCTTGGGCATGCAGATAATGCTGGGAGAGCTGCGGTTAGGGCTACCCAGGCCCGAGCTGCCCATGCTGTTGGTCCTGCCGCTCATGCCCATACCCTGCCCTACCTGCGAACTCATCATGTTCCTGGTGTTCATAGGCAGGATGCCCCTGCGGGACACCAGCAAGGCCGGGATTTAACAGATTGTATCATAAATCAACATAAATCAAGCAGAGGAGATGGCGTACCTGTTCGGCGAAGGTGGTGTGTGGAGGGACATTGTTGGGACGCCTGTCGTTGGGGTGCTATGGCTCGGTAATTGAGTGCCTTGTGTTAAACTCCGGTTCAATTGAGGGTTGTTGTTGCTCATGCCCCTTATTGAGAAACCTAGTGCACCTACAAAATGAGTCGGGAAAGAAACACTGATCAGCTGCTGCTCAGAATCAGAGAACATGGAACCATTTTTCAGTACTATAGGCCGTACTGAAGAATTGTACTTACTTTGCGGACCATACAAACTCGCACCTAGCTGTGACAACTGACTTGACGATGACGGCGAGGGAGATGGCAGCATCTGAACACCAAAAGAAGTTTGAATTTGCATGCTTTTAACATTATGTGCCAACAAATAGACACAGAAATAAAAAACATACATGTATTTACATATACATATTCACATATTACATATCCTGTTTTTGCAAGAAGTCTGTTATGCACCTTATGGTTTTATGTCTGCATTTTTTTATCAAAACAAATATAGAACTATTATTAAATATTATTACAACTCAAAAAAAAAACATTTTATATTTCAAATGTCTTTTGTTACAAATTATTACAAATCTGGAAAACAGTTGCGCTGCTTAATATTTTCGTGATACAATGTGTTTATGAATATTTTATTATAGAATGTTTAAAAGAACTGTATTTACTTTAAATTTTTTGTAACCTTATAAAGGTCTTTACTGACAGTTTGGATCAATTTTATGCATGCTATATGAAAATAATAAAATCTTTTGAACAGTAGTGTATACAGTAGTCATGCTGCTTACTGTATTTCTCACACATTTCTCCCTCTCTCAATTTCACTTACTTTTTGTTGAGCTAATGCAACATAATGGAGAACAAATGACATACAGTTGTGTTCAAAATAATAGCAGTGTTTTTTAAAACGTGAGTAAAGCTCAGAATTCTTAAAATATTTTTATTTTTCTATTTATTGGGAACACTGCACATTATATTTTACATCAAAACATGAAGAAAAACGATCAACATTTTAATCACTTTACAGAAAATGACGGAAACAATGATATTGGGCTGTTCAAAAAAATAAAAGCAGTGTCTGCCTTTTTCAATACGAACTCAAATATTTACTTCATAAACGGAAAAAACTTTAAGATTAAGCTTTCCCGTGAATCACTAAACCAATATTTAGTCGAGAACTACTTCACATCTGTGCTGCATGGAGTCAACCAACTTCTGGCACTTGTAAACAGGTATTCCAGCCACGGATCATTTGACAATTCCTCTGTATTTCTTAGTTTTGCCTCAGAAACAGCATTTCTGATGTCACCCCACAAGTTTTCTATTGGTTAAGGTCCGGGGATTGGGCTGGCCACTACATAACCTTAATTTTGTTGGTCTGGAACCAAGATGCTGCTCGCTTACTGGTGTGTTTGGGGTCACAGCCCAATATCATTGTTTCCGTCATTTTCTGTAAAGTGATTTAAATATTGATGGTTCTTCTTCATGTTTTGAAGTAAAATATAATGTGCAGTGTTCCCAATAAATGGAAATAAAAGTATTATAAGAATTCTCGCGTTTTCAAAAACACTGCTATTATTTTGAACATAACTGTATAATCATATGAACAACTAGTCAGTATATCTACCTATTCAAGTCTGCACTAAAAGATGCACTAAAAAACAACAACTCAAAGAGTCTTGACTGGGAATTGGACGACACTGTTGTAGTCATTTGTCCTGGAACTGCACTACATGTTACTTATTCATTGAAGTACACTACTTAAGCAACATGTTTACTAGTCACCAAAAAGAATCAATTCATTAGATTTATTATTTGTACTATAGTACTATATACAGGAACTGTACTGTACTTTTTGTTAGGGGAGGAACTCATACCTGGTATGTTTGTTGAGTAGACGAACGGTGTTTCTGTGCATCTTGATGAGCTTTCGTAAGCAAAGTGACCAGTTTGGGAATGGCTTCGGAATCTCTCAGAGGACCCTGATTGTCTGGACACAGAGCCAGGTTACGGATCAGACCAACCACAGCCTGCGAGAAAGACAAACACGGGGTCAGCAATAATTATACTGCACATTATAGGAGAACTTCTCATTCAGACAGAGACCACCTATGGATATATCAACCTGGGCCTTAAGCACCAACCCAGTGGCAAAATGAATAAGCCTAGTTTTTAATTTTTAATAAATCTAAATGACATGTTTTTGCAGTCTGCGGATTATAAAAGGCTGTTTTACCTTCGTGTAAAGTATGTCTCCAAAAACGTCAATGTATTTTTTATTTTGTAATGCTTCATCCACACCAGTAGGTGTCAGTATAAAAGTCTAAAACCACTGTATAGCCAAATAAAAATAAATGTGAAAATTAGTGCTGTAAAACGATTCATCGCATCCAAAATATAAGTTTTTATATACATAGTATACGCATAAATACTGTGTATATTTATTAAGAATATATAAATGCATATAATTTATATTATATATATAAATACATTATAAATAAATATTATGCTTAATAAATATACACCGTACACAAATGTGATTAATTGCCAGTAATCATTTGACAGCACTTGACAGCAAAATTAAATTATAATTTTTATGATCTTAATTTTTATGATAAATCATTATTAATAAAAATGTTGTAAAAAAAAAAAAAAAGCTTAATTGTTTTCTTTGCTAGTTTACAAACCACCCAATTACTCACTATGGCACTAATTTGTCAGTTCTCTCAGTTTTATTATACACTTACCTTTACGACTGGCCAGTAGTACGGCTGATTGAGCAATTTGACAATAGCCGGGATGCCATAATGCGTTCGCACCGCATTCTGTGCGGTCTCGGCGTCCGGGTGCCGGCTTGTCAGGTGACGCAGGGCGCAGACGGCTGGCTCGATCACGTCTTGTTTTGAACCGGCCCTCAGGATGGTGTGAATCAGAGCCTCCACGCCGTTATTCTGGGTCACCTGTGTCTTGTTGCGTGTGTTGTTGCAGGTGAGGTTGGACAGGATGCCCGTGGCGCAGGTCAGCATGTTGATGTCATCAGAGGACAGCAGGCCAACCAACACTTGGAGCAGATTTTCCATTCCATCCTGCAGGAGGCGAGAGAGTGAGCATCTGTTTGCCGGATACATCTCACAAATACAAAGAACTTCTAGTGTTTGTGTTGGAATTCTTTTTTTATTAAACTGGGAGGGTTGACATGATACATTAAATTAACCTCAATTAACCGAGCACTTTGAAAAATCTTCATTGGATTTTTTCAGCATGTTAATTTAGAATGAAACTGCTCGACTTGGAAGAATTGAAATTAATGAAATGTTTATATATTTCGTGTCTGCATTAAAGACAGGCACCACCTAACGTATAGACTGACCTGTTTGGTTGCAGCATCTGACAAGTTTCTCAAGGTCCACAGGCAGTTTTGCATCAGACGTTGACTGGACCCGGTCAGATGTTTACCGAGAGCTTGCATTCCACCTGAGAGACAGAACATGTTAGATACACTTGTGATTAGATATTTTAGTAAAACCGTAAAATATAAATAAATTATATAATTAATAATATAAAATAAATTACATTTTAACTAAAAAAAAAAAAAGTATAAAAATAAATAAATAAATTATATATATTTTTAAACATTAATTAATGCCAAAGCAATATTTCTAATTTGAATGTAAATCCAAACTGAAATAAAAATTATAGATGTGTTATAAAAAAATATAATAAAAATGACAAACAACAAAATTCCAAAAACTTTTACTAAAATAAAAAATACAATATATACCTGGCAAAATGCGTAAGTTTGATAAAAAGCCACAAAATTTCAGCTATCATTGATGTCCACAATAGCCAGTAAGTGTGATGGATGTCTTAGCCAGCACAGCTACTTAAGCACACTATTTACTACATTTAGAAGAAGAGTTCTAAACTTACCAGCATCCACAATAGCGGGTTTGTTACTAGGACAGACTGAGAGCACTTTAAGCACACGGCTAGTGGTCCAGAGCAGCTTCTCGTAGTTGTAGGTCCTCATGATGTTCACCAGACCCTCAGGGCCCCCGTTAGCCAGGATAATGAGCTGAGAGAGAATCACACTGATGTTAACACCATCACATTTTAAATAAACTCCATACAGAAAATCAACAACCAATACATTTATTTGTAATCACCTTGCTCTCCTGGTTGCCGTAGGAAAGCAGCTGTAGGCAGTCTGTGGTGATGGCCAGAAACTTGGGGTTGCTTTTCTTCAGCAGGGGAACCATCCTCTGCAGGCCGTCAGCCAGACGCACCGCCATCTTGGCTCCCTCCTGATGCAGAAGCAGATTGTGCAGGGTGGTGATGGCATAGAAAAGAACCGAATCCATCGGAGAGCTGCAAAAAGGGGGTTATATGTTCAGATCAAGTGCAGATTAAGTGATTTATCCAAAAAAAAAAAGTTAATTAAATAAAGCACTGAACCGCATTGAAATGCATGTAATCAAATGAAAGAAACCAGTTATGTGCAATAAGAGCAGAAATTAATACAGCTTTGGTTTAGGCTGAAACGAGTCACATGAACAGTTTATAAATCAGGTTTTCACTCAGTTTACCCTTAAAATTCAGATTTTTATATTCATATTAGTCATTCAGATGACATGTGAGTGAAAAAATGACAGCAATAGTCTCATTTTCAGGTGAACTAGTCCTTTACTTCAGTGTGGCTCTCACCTCAGCATGCGCACCAGAGCGGGAATGCCTCCTGATTTGAAGATGGCGAGCAGCCCCTCGCGCTGATGGGAAAGGTTGTGCAGGATGCTGGCTGTGGCGCGGGTCGTCTCCATGTCAGACGTGTTCTGCATGGCTCTCACTACAGCGGCCACCATCTGCGGGGACTGCATCAGAGCCCGGCGGGACGCCTCCTTGCGGGTCAGCTGGTTCACGATCATTGCCGCTTTATTCACCACGGCCTGTAGCCACGAGAGATGGTCAGAGGTCAGGGTACGGAGATGCTATAGAAACAGCACAGGCTGAATATCCGACACGAGCGGGTACCTGGTCCTCGTCGTTGAGGAGTTTGGTGAGCTCTGGAATGGCACGGGTGGCGAGTTCGGCGTCGTCCTGGTAGTTGATGAGATGAATGATGGCGGCTTTGAGCTGCTGAGATGGTTCAGCCAGCTTCTGTACATTGGTCTGCTGGGACGGATCCATTTGCGTGGAAAGGACGGCTGTTCCCTCCATCACTGTCTCGGGAAACATGGCCGCTCTTATGCGCTGGGCCCGAGTCATGTTATACTGAGACTCCACTTCTATAGAAGAGAGAGAGCCAAATATAAAACGATAAACTAACTTTCCCGTGCTTGTTTTGTTGAAAGGGAATCTGAAATTAATCTGTAGTTCAACATATTGTGTGTGATACAATTGATGGAGATGATAAGGAACGCTAGATAACAGTTTTGATGTACAGCATACAACAAACCATATTTTAATACTGATTAAACCATTTCTGCTTGATTTATTAAGCATAATTGTCTGTAATGTTTGCTGATTATGTACACTAAAATGTTTTATTTCAATTTGTTTTCCGCACAAGCTTTCGTGGTTGCCAGATGTCAAGTGTAAAAATCCCCCAATTAAAGCTTTCCTCTTAAAGGGTTAGTTCACCCAAAAATTTAATTCTGTCAAATGTTACTGACCCTAATTTCGTTTCAAAATCATAAGATGTCCTTTCTACCTTTCAGGGCCTTGTATGTGGTAGTTGTGTAACAGCTCTTGAATTTCATTAAAAATACCTTAATTTGTGTTCCAAAAATGAACAAAGGTCTTATGGGTTTGAAACGAGTAGTTTATGACTGAACTTTCATTTCTAGGTGAACCATCTCTTTAAACAAATGCATTTTCAGCTCAGTGGGTTACTAAATGTGTCCAACCTGGCAACACACGCTCAATGGCATCACGGAAGAGGTGGTGATGAGCTGATAACACCACCAGACATTGAAGTAAAAGTTCTCCACTGATATAAAAGTCAGTCTGTTTATCTTAAGTGAAAGTGTGACCATTCTAAGGAAATTTATTACATTTTAAATTATAATCATGCTTAATATGGACTGTTTAATTGTTATCGTGCAGTCCTAGTGTGCGATGGGGCTTTCACCTGCAGGGTTCTCTGTGAATGTGGTGCTGTAGGTGATTTTCTTGGTGCTGTACTCTGTTCCATCTTCATCCGAGCGAACCGTAGTGGCTCTTGACTGGATGCCTGAATCTGTCCCGTAATACGACTGCTGCCACTCTTTGACTTTCACCGCGCCTGGGGCCTCTGCCACTGAAACACACACATACAACATGAGTTTGAATTGATCTATTGTATGATCAAAATCATACAAAACACCCACTCAAGTTACTACTATAATAAATTGAAACCTGATGACAGATGACCTATTGAAGCTATGAAGCCATTAAAAAAAAAGAATAACACAGCACAGAACTCATAAAAAAATACTACTCAAATTAATTTTACAGGGGATGCACAATATATTAGCTAATTTTTAGAGATTTTTTAATGGATCAGTATCAATTAATATTGGATATTAGATATTTAGATATATATATTTTTAAATACATTTTTTGACAATTTTACACATTTTTGTGTCATAAAGCAACACAATGCTTAATATTTGAGTAAATATATAAAAAAATTAAAAATAAACAAAAAAGCATTTAAAAAGTTAGGCTTTTAGTGTTTTTTCCCCTCATTCTCATTTCGAAATAAAAGTCTGTGATTAACAGCAATAACATAAAAATATGAGTTGGGCTATGGGCATCACATAGAAGTATAGTAATGTGGCAATAGCATCTACTTACTGTGCATTTCCATGTTGGCCTCTTGGACTCAAACCAAACAGTCCAAAAGTAAAACCTGCAAAACAAAAGCCAATCACAGATCAAACAAACATTAAAACTCTAACATTGTACCAAACATACAATCTGTTCTTGACCGGCAGGTCAAAACAGCTTTAGAAACTGAAGTTCGAACAAACACAAGCAATTGAAACTGGTGCAGAGGATCATGGGAGAAGAGGGCGGGCGGCTGTGATGGGGGAATGCCAGCGGTAGTTTTTGACCCTTGGCTTCTCTAACAAGGCGTGTGAGAGCTAATCCTTGATTGCAAGAACAACAACCTCACAAAACCGGCTCTGCGTGTTTGAACATTCACACACCCCTACACAACAAAGCCCTTCTCCTCTCCAGCTCATTTCAACACATTGCTGCACTGTCCGTTTCAGACAAAAGCTCAGCACTGGAGGGGTATGCTTCTTAAAATCCATACACAAGTTAAAACGAGGCAATAATAAAACCTTCTCGAAATAACGGGATAGACTAAATGCAATGCGTTTTCACTTTTATCTGCACCTTGTACTCTCTTGGCTTCACTCGATCTCCTCCTCATCATACGTTATCAATTATTTCTCTCCGACCCTCCTTCAGTACATCCTCCATTTCTCTTGCTCTTTTTATAGCACATTCTGACTGTGTCTAAGCAAACCTTTGAACTCCAGAGGAGAAGAAGAGCATTTATCAGAAAGGTTAGTATAGATTCTTGCATTTTTATTAAAAATGCTACAGGATTTGGCAAAGCCTAAACATTTCATCGACACTTAAAAAAAAGACTAAATCGTCAGATTTATTTTTATTGCTCCGTTACATGCAAATCTCTGTTTGGGAGGAGTTAAATAATAAAAAAAGCAGATGCTGGTCAAGTCAAGTCTTGTATGCGCCTCAAACAACCTACTGAAGCAGTCTGATTAGATCTAGAATGCGTCTTGAAAGGCATAAGCAGTCTTTTTTACATAACTGCATATGTACAAATGCTTAAAACCACCAAGTTTGAACAAATACAGCAGAGAGGATAGATATTCAAGAATAACTGGATAAAAGCATTTAGCATTTAATAAAACCTATATAAAATTATGTATTTATTTGGATATAGTTACATATTATTTTAACTTTAAATTTCAAGGTTTATGATTTTTAAATTAAGCCAATCATTTATCTAAAACAAAAAAAGCGCATTATTTCTGGTTAAATGGATTAAAAACATGTATTATTGTATTGCTATTTTTATACATAATAGTGTTTATTGTCTGATTACTTGTATAAAAAAGGCTAACTTTACATATTATATTATATTATGTATATTATATTATATATATATATATATATATATATATATATATATTATTGCATGATTATATTTACATTCATGCACTAAAAAAATAATTATATATATATATATATAAATTATCTAAAAAGTATACATGCATAACCAATATAATTATAATATATTTATAACATATAATATATGATTAATAAAAAAATAAGATTTTAAAGCAGCGGAACAATTTTAATAAAACGTATGACAAAGAAAAACAAAAACAAAAGCACAAACACACATATACATTATGACCTAAGACCTGACCTAAGCAACTCAGCACATTATTTTGCTCATTATTCCTAAAAGAGGTGGGACCTATCAAGGACAGACCTCAGGAAAGAACATCCTGATTAGTTTATTAGAGCAGCCAATGAGCACCAGCAAAGCCTTTGAATTATAAAACATTAGTATGAACTAACCAAGCACCTAAATGCCCATTAAAGTAGTTTCATGGATTCATTCCAATAAACTTTTCAAAATGCCCCGTAATCATTGGCTTGACATTCCCCAACCAGCAGGAACGCCTGGCCACAGCCCTGCAAACAACAGTCTAATAAAAATGAAAGTTAGATTTTAGACCGTCTAGGAAAAACACATAGGTCTGTTTCACAGAACATCATGAGACCAGGCTGAACACATATTTTAAATGCCTTGCATGTCGACACTCGAAGAGAGTGTGCACACACACGTGCTGCGCTGCCACTAAGAACAGTGTTTTTCAGCAAACAGTTTCGCTAAACCACACAGCAGCAATACTAAGCATTTGTCAGATGGTTTGCAACGCTTGTGGTTGTTTATTTGTGCCAAAATGTGCCTAGCGCTGACACAAATAGTCTTTTCGTGTGTTACTACACATCACTGAAACGCTTCTTTAGAGGTAAGTTTTCCTTCAGGGTATGCTTAAAAAAAAATGAACTCCCTTCACGTCAGGACACACCTAACTGGGTGTAACCAAGTCAAAAACCTGTCAAAACACGTAAAACGCAACACGCAGCGACTCCTGCCAGCCCTGCAGGTGAACGCTAGCAAGTGTCTGTGTGAACACTGGGTGTGGGTGTTTTCTCAAGCTCCCAGTCTAGTGAGCTAAAGAATCACGTTTACACACCCATTTTAGTTTGTTCGTGCACGGTGCTGCAATTTACAACAAAAAAAGCAATAAAACTCAGCAGATTATGACAGATTAGGCGATGTAGCATTCGAGGTCTTACAGATTTTGGTCAAGGATCAAACAATTCTACTTGGTTTTACTAGTGCATACTTGCATGCAGACACTAGTTCTGTTTTAAAGGGTGAGGTCAAACACACAATTACAGTGACACGCCCAAATGACATTACATGAAAAATCTGTCACAGATTTACAGCTGAAAGAACCTGAGAAATATCTAAGATCAGCAGTGGGTTCTTGACTTGAGGCAGTAAACAGATTTGGGACTTGGACTGCAAGTTACGTACGAACCTCACACATTTCGGACGCCAAATATTTTCAGAGCGCAGAAAACCCCATCTCATGTGTAACATGAAATATAAAACAAATAAGTAAAAATAGCATTAAAATAAAATAAAAAAGATATTAATGAACTTCTCGAAAGCGGAAGGAGACGGCAGATGCCAAATAAACAGAAGAAAACGGTGGCGAGAGGCGGCGCGTCATGGACGGCGAGAGCGTCGAGGAGAGTTGAAATCAAGGTTAACATTATAGTAATAAGCTATGGTGCGTTTCGGCGGTAACCAGTCAGAATGCAGTCCAGCGCTTCGCAGGGCGGCGGTGTGAACGCACTACACTATACCCGGATATTTATCAGCTTATACCATGGCTACTTACCATAGGAATTAGCTTACTGTTAATAAAGTTGTGCATGGCTTTTACGACGAAACATACATAATACTTAAAAAAAAAAACATGGCTTGGATGAATACTTGATACTTTAGTTTGAATACTGAAAGTTGAATAAATTGTTGTAATCATGCTCACATGTTCGGCTTTTTGTGCTTCTTCACTGTTTTGATCCAATGATTCATTACTACAGAACATGTGTAACAGCGCCCCCTACATGGAAAGCTGGGAAATGTTGTCAATACCCAAGTTCACACACACACACACACACACTTATATATACATATTAGGGGTGTAACGATACGTCATATCGAATCGAACTGTTCGGTACGAGGCTTTCGGTTCGGTACATATACGAACCGAACGATTCAGAAAAAAAAAAAGAGAATAAACTGTGTAAAATATAATGTTTTAGCATTAAATGTAACATAAGGGTACGTTCACGAAGCGTCTAAAATGAGTGGAAAACGCGAGGAGCGTTTAATATGACAAGGTCATATTATGTTAGTTTTAATAAATAAAAATGTGGAAAAAAAATATAATAAAAATTATCTTTTTTTATTGTATTTTTGCCGTATTGAAAACATACCGAACCGTGAACTACTGTCTCGTATCAAACCGAACCGTGAACTACTGTCTCGTATCAAACCGAACCGTGGTTTTTGTGAACCGTTACCCCCCTAATATATATACATATGTATGTTACTTTCAAAGACACAACAGTGTGCAGTATGAGGGGGAAATGGTTGTTGAACCACTGAAACACTGCTGATATGAGGTGTGTACTGTAGACTTTGGAATTCACACACAGTTGGGATGATGAGTAGTTAATGAGTACAAGTTTATTACTGTACATTCGATTTCACACTGAGAAAAGCAAGCAACGAATGTCACACGCCCTTCAGAATCATCACCCTCCCCCACCTGCCCTGCTCCACCCACCGTCCCCGCCTAACAGACCCAGAGCCTCCGACAGCTTACGAGGCTGGGATGTGTTTGACTCACGCCGAGAGGAATCAGTGCAGGTTGTGGATATGACACATCCCAGAGCCGATTCCCAAAACTCTAATCCTGGTGTGACATTCCACAATAGTCCACTGTGTGCTTACTGCCCTACAGTTCTCTCCCAAACACTTTCTCTTATACACACCCTGCCAATGACTTTCTGTCACGTACTGACATTTATTTACTAAATCAAGGCCAACATTCATCACGTCAATACTGATGCATTTCTCCCATTAGTCAGCTTCATTAGCCTTTTTATATTATTAACATATGAAAAATATCTATATATCTATATATATATATAAAATATACATGTATGCGTGTATATATACACATATACAAACAAAATGATCAACTTTGATTCAAAAATGTATAAAAAATAAATAAAATACAACAAAACTGCATCTTAAGTACGATAAGCTGAAAGCTATCTATTAAGTAAGCATTGGATGATGACAAATTAATATATAAATGTGTTTAATTATTAAATATACTGAGAAATAACCAATATATCTTGTCTCCACATTAGAAATGATTCAATATAGTAAAATAGTACAACATTTTAAGTAAAGAAGCTCCTACTAAAGCGAATTCTGATTATGTTTGGTACAATGCGGCAGTCTTCACTAAAGGTTACGAAGAAGTATCTTTATGTTTACTCAGTATGTTTAGTAAGTAAGTACTTAGTAAGTGTAGAAATAATTGTGCTAGTAAACTTCAGAAGAAGTAACACGTTGGATTAAACGAAAACAATTTAAGAAAATAAGGAGAAATAGTATTTCATGTAAAACCTATGCCAAATATCTTTGTTTTCTTATTGAAATTCAAAAATAATTCCAGTGCATGTGTTTGGATACATTCTTTGTTGAAACAAAATTAATAAATAAAAGGAAAAGCAGTAACTGGCCAAATTCAGAAACTTTTCACATCCTTTTTAGCTCGTGTACACAAAAACTCACCCCGTTTTTCTCAATCAGTCCCATTTCCCCGTGCCTCGCTCTCACATGACCTGACAGCTAAAGAATGTCAGAATCAGATGTGCTGATGGTGCTCATTCACAGAACAATACTGAGGACTGATCTGGCTCTCACTGCCCTGCCCTCGGGACAGAGACAGACAGGGAGTTGGCTGATATGACTTAAGATAGTGACAAATACATATATATGTTGATATATTTATATCCATGTCTATCTATCTATCTGTGTGTTATACTACAAGCCTATACTGTGCCTTAAAACAATACTATTGTAATATTATTATATCTTAAAAGTACTTTACCAAAACTGCTTCTCTGCTTGAATAAAAGTTTTTCAAAATCCTAGGAAACCAACATCATTATTCTGCTTTACTCAAAAAACAAACATCCTCTACGGATATAACATTTATCATAATATCACATTACACTCTCAGGCTCTGGGCAGGCTTTATTTTTACAGTGACCATAATGAGCCATTACCACATTTACATCTGAATTACTGCCAGAAAGCAGCCATTTTGGTTTAAGAGTCATTCTCCAGAGATTACACGGCTTGTATGCCTCATAGCTTTAATTCAGTAGTATGAAATCCAAAGCCACCCACACAGAGGAAGACACACACACACACTGGTAATGACTTTGTGACCTGGCTGCTACCGGCTGAGCCCATACTGCTAAGAGCCTGCTGTGTCTGAGATCTCCCCAGACACTTAGCTTGCTTCCGCCGAGGACAGAAAGTGGGCGAGCAGGTGGTCTGCACTGGCTCTTGTCCGCCGCTTTCTTTAACCCCAGATGAAAAGCACACACACGCCTCTTAAAATGTAGACCCATCAACCAGCGCCTCCAATTACACAATTATCATAGGAGGTCAAATGATCAAATGAACTCAGCGAGTTATAACGTACATATCTGACTGCAGCTGCACACCCTCAGAATAATGGATAGCTATTAGAGAGGACAATTTGCAAGGCCTGTAATGAAATCGAAAAATGTGTTCAACATTAGGAGGTTTTCATTCACCCTACTACAGAAATGTGTGGCCCAATAATACAGCTAGCTTTTATAGCTTTACTAATGCAACGTATGGGCGATATACCAGCTTCTGACTTGACGCACGACGTAAAATATGAGAGTAAAATATACCATCATTTTCATTTTTAAGTGAGCTAATCCTTTAAGCCACTGAACCTCAATCAGCAGCGAAAAAGAACTCATTTCGCTGTGTTTCTGAGCGCCGCTGTCAGAGTACATTTTGCCATTTTTACAGACCTGAAAAAGAACTCACGCATGTCAAAATGTGTGTCTTTGCAAGTATACTCATAAACACTTAAGTGAAAGCAAACAGCTAAAAAAAGAAAACATGTAACAGTATGTTGGATCCGGGCAGCTCTTAAAGTGACAGCGGACTAATATTCCTACCGTCTGTCATTTATGTTAATCAAACCACATTTCTTTTTAACTAAATAAATCTTGCAACATTAAAAATAACAAATGTATATTTGATTTATATTTAATAGGTAGGGTTTTTTTTGTCCTGTTGCTTGTAATTAGTTTCTCATTCCCTGGTCTTCAGTGAACAGACATCGATATCATAAAGACCTTATTTAAAGCAAAAATAATGATATTGTAATTTCTGTGAAATCAAATTATTCATAAGATTTTGGTCATAATGCCCACCCCATAATTATTTCTTTTACATTACATATCACTTCATATTCCTAAAGCAAATGCACTGAAATTGCCCATTTCTCCAACTTCAAATACTTTCTATGCAAAATCTCCAGTGCACCAGTACAGTACAACCCCTTTTTCATCTTGTGGCCAATCGTCACAAAACCATATATATATATATATATATATATATATATATATTCAGATCATGTTGCACAGCACTGCAGTAAAACACATATCTTGTAAAGTGATTATGAGATAAACACACAGACACGATTAGTTGGCCACAGTAGGTAAACTCCTCTTGAAGCTGCACAGTGAGATATCCAAGCATGTATGTACAGGCTGCAGTATTTTCCTCCTCAAGCTTAACCATTAGCACCATTAAATCACATGCACTTCTATGAAAGACAACTAACATGCATATTAGAAATAAGCTTAACAGCACATTTTCAAAGCTACTTGTCGTAAATTTGGTCTTTAGGACCAACTGCATTTTAAGGGCAATTTCTTTCTCGAAAAGAATAAAGAAACGAAACAGAATATAAGGATCTAGAGGTATGTTTTAAAAGGGCGTTCACACGATAACTTTATCAGAGTCCACATCAACCGATGAGAAAAAAGTTCTGTTTTTAGTTTGGAAGAACAGCAGTTTGTGTTCAGTTTTTAAATGCTGGTCCCAAATTGTGGAACATTGTCTATTAAAACTAACCCTGTTGAAAATAAAACATATGTTGGTGAGATAGGTTTTTAAGCTGGGATGCTGGTTTAAGCTGGTCCTTTGGTGGTTTATGCTGGTCCCTTGCCAGCATGTGACCAAGCATATGTTTTTTCAACAGGGAAATCTATTAAAACTGCATCTATACAGTGCCTGAATTGCAATGTCTGTTAAAAAAACAATGTCTCTTTTAATTGTAAGGTGATTGGGTGTTTTTAGGTAATATGTTTTTTCCATGCAAGTCTATGAAATACTAACGAAGCGATTAGGTCGGTCCTTTTAAATGCTGTTACTAGAGCCCGACCGATATATATCGGCAGGCCGATAAATGAATATTTCAAAAATTAAATAAAAATAGACGAAACACCCTTACTGGTAACTTTGATTTGGTTGTTGTTGTTATTGTGTTTTTGTTCCAAGGACTTTACATTTTCACATCTAAAGTGTCTATTTTTATACATTTCATTTATCGCAACTTTAATATATTTTGATGTACCTCTGTTCTGTTGTGACAATAAATCTGAAATTCAAAAAATAAATAAATAAAAATATCGGCTGATATATTGTAATATCGGATTTTAAAACCACCAAATATATCGGTGTATCGGTGTTGGGCTCTAGCTGTAACTAGGTTTATGTTTTATGTGCACAACTAAAGTTGTTTTAAATGTGATTTATAAATGAATCGAACACTGAAAACTAAATGCTCTAGCGCTTCAAAATCATTTGAAATCGTTCAAGTTATTGTAATCAAAGTATTGTGGCTAAATTTGAAAACTAAAAGATCTAGACTAATTAGTTGGCCGTCGGTTGCAAAAATTCCTAATGCAGAAATTTTTAATGGACAATTAGCACGTTTAAACAATCCGGTTTTGCCACAGACAATCTGCAAATCTAATGGTGCTAATGATGTTGCAATGCTGCAGATGCTCTATGCTGTTGCACTTGCATCGTTTAAAAAGCTAAATGGTGGGTATTTGGTCATGGGTGTCACTTGCAATAAGTGCTTAGATTAACACAGACAGGAAGAGACAGGGCATTAGCAAATGCTGTCTGTCTGCTCGCCGCATCCTCGCATCTCCATTCAGATTGATGTGAAGGACTGAGAGATACGGCATAGGAGAAGCGAGTGCGTCTAGTTTCCACTATCATGTACATAATCAAACACCCACTATCCCATAATCCCGCTTCTGTTTTAGGCCGGTTAAGATGAAAGAGGTCATTCCATCTGAATGGAGCTCTTGACTGAATGTGGGCAGCTGTGTGACTGCCTGTGGCTAGATGGACCATCGGTAACAATTCGTGTTATTGTAAGACGCTTCTCGCTTGAGTCATTAGCAAAGGCACTTAACAGTAAGTGGGGTGTTATCGGAGCGAGAATCAAGAGTTTGACATTTTACCAGCATTCTGAGGGCTGGGTTTCAACATCTGCCACTCCTGGTTTTTGAGAAGCATCATTTTAAACGGAAGAAAGCCAATTCATCGATGCATCTGTGGTTCTCATAAATCTCGTCATTTGAGCCTATTGTGCCATTCCTTCCCCAGAAAGGAGGAAAGATATTTTAATCATCGGTACGCACAAGTTTGTGGAGCACAGCTGAGCCAGTGCCACAGTTGTTGAATATTTCATCGATCGGAGATGTCCTGGGGGAAACCTTGCTGCTCCTGCATAAATCTGAAGAGTTTTGGAGGAACACCACACAGAATTCTAGAGCAAGTAACTTAGGAATTCAACCTGGTTAAAGTTTGACAGGAGAAGAGACTGAATTAGAGCTCCTTCTTTAATATATACAGAGATGCTGAATGCAACTGTGCCTTATTGTTGTTGTTTTTTAATTTAGTTCTTAATTATTAAATGCAAAAATTGCACAATTAAAAATATCAAGTAAAATATTAGTGCCGGGAAATGATTAATCACAAATAATGGCATCTAAAATAATAGTGTGCTGTGTATATTTATAATGCTTGTTTAAATACAAACGCGTGCATGTATATATTGAAGAAGATTTATATATTAAATACATGAAAATATTTTCTAAATATATACTGTATGTGTGTGTTTTTATATACAGTACACACACACGTACACAATTTTTTTTCATTTTGATTATTTGCAATTATGATGCTCGTTTAAAGATCAGCCCATTTATTATTTTTAATATCAACTTTTATCATGCAAATACATTTTTTATAATGTGCAAATATTCTTAGCATTTAAATGAAATTATGATTTGTAGTATTATATATTTTACTCAACATTTTAACTTATCAATGTCGACCACTGTTTCGTTTCTGGCTAAAACGAATTATGGGCTTGAAAAGGTTGTTGCATCTTTCATTTAAGTTACCTATAGGGATCAGATACACTATTACAAAGGACTATGGGAATGTTCTATACTCTACTACCAAACAGAATTAAAACGGAGGCCCTTTTAGAGTGATTATTTATCACCCTGAGATTGTCTGCCTCTGGTGTGTGCGAATATTCCCTGAATGGCCCCTTTCTCCACCTCTCCCTGGTTACTCTACACCTCCCTAGCCCTGATTTAAGGAGTGGAGCTGTTCTGTCCTGATGATACATGCCCGGACCCTCCCACAACGTTTGACTCATGTTGAGCAAAGCTGCTCCCTCCTTCACAGGAACAGTGGTCTTGATACAGAATGGTGTAACATGTTATTTTTGATATCACACCCAGAACATCACCCAAATCCTTTGTTAAGCCGATCGAATCACACTCAATTTGCACGTTTAGAACTTCCCCTTTTAGGGTTTGCAACTTCCTTCTACTAGCGACCAGCAAAGGGACATTCAATTATTCATGTTAGGCAGTGTTAAACTCACTCTGTCTGTCCGGATGTGAGGGTCTGAGGTTAGTTTTATATTGAGTGGAATTCGACTCCTTAAAATTCCACTCCCCACTTTATAAAAAACAAAAAGGGGAGGGGATAGAAGGTCTATTATGCTCCTTTGTGACTGCTCAGTGTTAATTCAGTAGGTCTGTGCTGGTGTCGGAGTGTTTACTGACATCTGAGGAGGGCTTGGTTAATATTGCATGAGAGCTGAGCTGACCGCACAGAGTATGGAAAAGATGGCAGTGTGTTAAAAGATCTTAGAAAGGTAATTAAGTTCAAAACATTCTTGAGGTATACCAGTGCTACTCAATGATCAAGGCAAAGTATTAAGACAAGAACGATGCCACTAAGGATAACTATAATGATAACTATATTAGTAAATTTAGAAGGAAGTGTTCCTGTGTTATCCTCTGTATAGCCGTGTGGTGGACGCCCCAATTTTTATACAATTACGATTATTAAAACTTCAAAGAGTCCTGCAGGCATAACATCTTTATTGGCCAAACCCCAGAAGCAAGTTTTAGCACTTCCGGTTGCATTGTCCTGAAATCAATGGGGGTTTTTAAATGTTTCTTTTTTTGTTGTTAAAAAATAAGGTGTGATAACACAAGATTACGATTAGGATTTTATTGGGGTTTTTTTTACATGTTATTCCACTGCTAAATATATATTTTACTCTGGTGACTAAATAGGAGTCAGTGGCATTAATCATAACAGCTACACTCATTTACAAACCAGTCTACTTCCATAGCACTATTGTGTTTATAATCTAAATCTTGCAATCTCTTCTAATGAAAACGTTCAGTGAAAATGTTCTTAAAGACCGAAAGGTCATGTCATGCGTTTCGTTTACAGTCTAAATTCGTATTTGGGCGTGTAAATGTGTACAAATCATAAACATTTAGCCTTTTTTTTTAACAATATGCTAAATTCCAGGTTGGCTATCAAAAGTGCGTCATCACTGCAGTTATCTATAGTTTTCGTCTTTGGTGTGAGCTTCAGCAGGCTTCATGTTTACGACACAATTAACCTCAAAAAGTCCCGAAGAACAACTGGCTTGGCCCTGTACAGATTATGAAACCATCAGACCATCTTATCCATCTCAGCCAGCTGGTCATTCACCACGGAGTTCATATAGCTCCAGATCTCTCCCCACGTTCATTAAAGATACATGGCACATTAGGGAATATGGAGAGAGCAACACTCTGTGATGCATATGACGCAAAAGGCTAAGGAAGAGAGATAAAGATGCTAATTGATCTAACAATACTGTACAACAGAAGGAAACAGACATCTTGAGCGAATGGCGCTCACGGGTAATCTCCTTTGCCCCCTCTGAAAGTGTATTTATGAAGAGGGGATCACGCTGCCCCTTGCTGTCCTAATGTAGGACAATATCAGGGATTTGTGCCTGTAGGGAGATTAACGGCTATGTGTGAGCCCAAATGCTGTAAATCTCATCCTAAAACCAACGCCAGTCAGTCGGTAAAGCAACCAGCTGGCCTCTGACAGCACTACTAATGCGCACAACACAGGAACTCCAACAAAGAGCAAACGCCACGTCCTGTCTGTGTTAATATCTACTACAACTGACCCATAAAAACATATAAATAGACCGTCATATGGTCCTTCGTCCGGCTGTATTTCTTTTTCGATTCCGTAAGCGAGAAAGTCTCACAATCATCCTTTCACGGCGTGCCAGCAGGGCATGTTGATGCCATCCAAAATCCAAATGAAAATCAACTGGCCCAAAACGGCTCGCTAAATCCATGTCATTAAATTTAAGAGATAAAGCACTCACAGAGGACACAACTTTTTGCTTCCTTGCGTAACCAGACAAACAGGAAAGGGTGTACCATAAGGAACCTTGCTTCCTCCGAGGCAGATTAAGCACATCATTTCTTTGACACTTTGTAAACACTTAAAATTACTGCAGTAGAAACGTAATTATGAGACAAATCTGATTGTGTCTTCAGAAAGGAAGCACTAGATAAGATAAGTCAGCTATTCAGTTGTGCTCACAGTTGGGAAGTAAATAAAACACGGCACAGCCCCACCCGTAAGACCCTGACTACCAATGTGAAAGACAGAGGCATGAATAACTTATAGACATGTTAAAGCAACTAGTTCGGTTTACATATTTCTTTACATTTGACAACAGCAGGCTCTATACCTTTAGTTAAATTCACTATATTCACTATATAACAACCTGCAAGGTGTTACAGGTGCGGCAACAAACCAGCATTCAAAACATAACCATAAGAGAAACATTGATCTCTTAAAGGGATAGCTCTCCCATACGCTATATGATTTGAACTGTAGGTGTGCGTTAGTTTGAACAATACGCTAAATTATTGTTTTAAGTACATTTAAAAGATTAAATACGAGCAGAATTCGTCTTTGGACGAAGTATACAGCAACAGCTGCTCTACCGCGTATTGATGTATAAAATGTATGTACTACTGTTATTGTTTTAATTAAGTAATCATACATTTACACGTTAAAAATAGTATTTTGTATAAAAGGCGTGTGGGATCGTGTGGGATGGCTTGCATGCGCTAGAGGCGCTAAAAGACCGTTTGTGTTAGACGAAGCCACAGAGGGAACTGAATATTGTTTAGATTTTATTTTCATCTGACCCCCCACCTTAAAATAATTCACTCACTGCTCGCAGCCTCCGTCGCCTTAAGTGCTCATTTCATATTTTGTACATACAGTAACGTTAGTATTGAGGTTGTCGTCTCCCTTTGTTTTCCACATAGGAAAGAAAGTCCTAAGTTAACGTTACAGGTTTGGAGGATAAGTAAATAATGACAGAAGCTCTAACCACCGATTGCATGTACATATATTTTTGAATACTTTCAGGCCTTATTACGCGTGTTTAATGTCAACAGTTGACATTTGCGAACGTGCGGGGGTTATTGCTTGGGTTTCTTTGTTGGGTATAAACACGCCCGCCTAACTTACAGCTGAGTGTTTAAACAAACCACGACTAAAGTACGATCGTGCAGCCTAATAAACGCATTTAAAGTTGGGATCAGCTGAAACCCGACACACGGAAGTGAGCACGAGCGTCGCACAGGTAGGTAAACCAACACCACCGACAACCCAGAGCACCACAATACGCCACTTTCCCAAGAGATCTATCCGACAATCTTAATGGCTGCTTTTTTAGGGTCGATGTTGGATAAAAAAACAAACAAACAAACAAACCAATAACATAGAAGTAAGGCACAAAAACACAACAAAACACACTTCTGGCTTTGTTAATGTAGAGATATGCAGTCAGATTGGAGTTTACCTTTAAACGCTCGCCTCCAAACACTGCTGCTGACAGCGATCCGAGAAGCCTTTTAGTTTCCCCCAGCGCACAAACTTCCAGAGAGAGCGACACTTTCTCTCGCATTCAGATGAGGGTGAACAATGTGCGCTGGGGAGAGAGGGCAAAGTCTCCTCCAGAGCTCCGCCCCCGATACTACCCGAGTCCCGCACCACACCCAGCCCCACACCTCCGCACTCTCGCTGACACTCAGAAACACACGCAAAAACACTTAGTGGGGATCTGATTTTATTAGTGGCTCATCATGGCACATCATTTAAATGAGTTTTAAAACATGCATAATAGAAATAATCTATTCAAATACACTACAGTTCAAAAAAGTTGGGGTCAGTAAGATATTTAATGGTTTTTAAAGATGTTTCTTATGCTCATCAAAACGTCATTTATTAGATTAAACATCCATAAAAAAACTATAATATTGTGAAAAATTATTTCAATTTAAAACTACTGTTTTCTTTGGTAATAAGTATGATAATGTAATTTATTTCTGTGATCAAAGGATCATGTGACACTGAAGGCTGGAGTAATGATGCTTTGTATCACAGGAATAAATTACATTATATACATTGTATCTTGTATTTATTTATTTATTTATTTATATATATATAAATTAACCTGAAGTTTATTTAGAGTTATTACAAATCCATAATATTGCATATCAGCTCTAATACGTGCTCAAACATCTTAAAGATTTTATAAAACACTATTCAACCCTGGTTTGGATCTTATAGGATATTTGCATTTCTGAATAGACCTCTCACTCGGTTCTCCCTAGTTCAACAAATCTGGCACATTTGATGCATTTGGCAATGATTTAATTGCGTAGAGTTAATGAGTCAGATTACTGTTTACCAATGTGCAAAACATAATTCAGAGGAAAAGGAGGGATAGTGAAAAGTGAGAAGGGGGTGGAGGAGGGCGAGGGGTGTGTCTGGGCCACTCCTTTGTGCTGAAAGCATTACAGGAATAACAAAAAGTCAATTGGTCAAAATCAGGAAGTTTTGCAAAAAGGAAGATTTAAAGTTGGATTAATGTAAATCACTTTAGATTAGAAAAGCGCTTCTGCTTTTTGATGTGTAATCAGCAACAAAACCAAGAGCTCAGAGATCTGTTCATGTTGATTTTAAAAAGGATGTATAAAAACAATTAAATGTGTTTTTGGATAACTCAAATAAAGTACATAAATATAAACCAACAAAATACAACAAATAGAAAATGGCAGGTTTGTGGTCAATATTTCAGCCTTACAGTCTGAATGGGGGTCAGAGGTCAGCATTCCCAAGCTGCCTTTCATGCTTAGCTCAGGAAGCCAAAATAGATGCAATGTGTGCAGCAGACACAGACATGTGTTTCCGCATCTACTGAATTCAGCCCAGAGCTCTTAGGGAAGATCTCTGACATGCCTCAGTGAGAAAAACAACGCATGATAAATAGCCTCATTGTTTTATAAGAGACAGATGACATACGGACATGCTGCTTTGAGGAACATGCTCTTCCAAATTGTGTAATTGATGTGAATGAAAACAAGCAGTGTTATAATAAGTGCAATCTTTGCAGATCGATTAAGCAGTAAAGGATTGTTTTGCAGTAGACTCACAAAGCTGTGCGGAGCCAAACGCAGAGCTCAAGGGATTTAGACGGATGACCAAAAGTGCACTTTTTGAACGCAAGCGATACTGTGATGTTAGAAAATGCATAATGTTGTCATTAAACTTTAAAATACTTAAATAAATTGAGCATCTCGAATGGAAAAAGTGGTGTCCCTCCAGGACTGGCAAACAATGCGTGATGTAAAGGTGCTATTTCTGCAAAAAGAGTTTTGTGCAAAAATTCTAAAGAAATTAGTGGGATTTAGTCTTATTGTGACTGAACCATAAATTGGATAATTTAGATGCTTCCACTATCATAAGCTTATGACTATGACTTTTTCATGTATGATTTATTAATAAAAAATATTTATTTAATTGTGACTATAATAAAAGATACAGATTTATACATGACTTTTTAATACAAGCGTTTTTTTTAAAGTCTATAATGTTGACAGAGGCTGATAATATTTTATTAAATGATACAGTAAAATTACAGTAATAATTTAAAATATAATTAAAATATTAAATAATGCATATATATATATGGTATAGCCAGGTTAAATTCTCAGCAACCAGTCTCCACTTTCACATGATTTTATGATAAATGGAAATTTCGAAAGAACAGTATTCATATACAGAATTATTACAATTTTGTAACAGTGTAAACGTCTTTACAGACATTTTTAATCAGTGGAATGCATCCTTGCTGAATAAAAGTATAAAGCATATACATAAATGATATGATAAATGAATAAAACTCCAGGAATACAAATAGTAAAGCGTAGGTCATAAAGGGTCATGGGATTTGATTCTTAGGTCACTTTAGATAAAAACCTACCAAAAGCATGCGTAAGTAGTACAGCAGGATATGGTAAATACGGATATATCTGCCCTCTTTATGTCATTGAGATTAATGACCAACAGGCTTAGATTTAACTGCATTTTTTCTTGCACCCTTTAAGGAAGAAACTGGCGTAAAGTTTGCAATCCACTTAAATGCATCTCCTGACAGCACATCTGAGGCACTGTATTTAGATGAACAGCTGAGCATTCCTCAGTGATGCGGCGCCCTCTGATGGAGCTCGAGCTCCTGAACCACAGCGCGTGCACAGCGGATCTTGACAGCCCTCGAGGTACAGCCGACAAACTACACCCCTGGTCGAAAACCTGAGCGACACACGGACACAGCAGGACAAACAAAATAAAGTAAGTTTCACCCATTTATAAGTCAACTGTCAACAAAACGAACTGCTTGGCTGCCGATTCGTGAAGTGAGTAAGTTGGACAGAGGGGCTACTGTTCCCGTTGTTTGGCAGGGTGGGACTTTTCATCTCTACTCATGCATTGGATGACAAACATCTACAGTTCACCAGCTTCAGTTGATTATAACGGGTTTATAAATGCTCAGCGTGTAACTGATGTTTAAGTAATGTCGTTTCCATATGCTGCACTACCTCACTACCAAATAGTAAACTCTTAAGGTAAAAGACTTGGCATAAAAAGTGTCTTCTGCTTCTGCTGAACAATACACACACGGGCTATTGCTAATGTATGACTGATATGCTTACAGTGACGTCATTCATGAAGTTCGGTCTAAAGGTAAGTTTATAAACTATTGCGCTCATAGTAGTTATGCATTGTTTAGAGAGAATAAAACGTATTCTTAGAACGTTTAGCTAACGTTCCAATTGAGTTGTGATTCATAACTTGTTCCTTGTACGTTTTAGAAAACGATTTAAAAGCGGTTAAGGGAACATTCCATTTGATCGTTTTTCAAACATTATTTGCATGCAACTTTTGAATCTCTGAACATTCTAATAAAGAACTAGAACATTTCAGGAAAAAATCTTTTCATGAACAATGTATAGGCTAAATAATGTTTTTTTGCAATAAAAAAAAGGAATAGTTAACCCATAAATGAAAATTCTGTCATAAATAAATAATTGGTCCAGGGTTAGCGTTAGGGTCAAGTTTAAAGCAGCTATTTGAACAGCTTGGGGGTGAGAACATGATGACAGAATTTTCTTTTTTGGTTAACTGTCCCTTTAAATGCTAGATTATATTAGTAAATGTTGAAGAATTGTTTGTGTATAACTTTGAGAGAACTTTGTCAGATTGTTCTAACCAAAGTTCTAAGAACGTTCCCTAGCTGTGAAGGCATTAATGTGCAATTTATTTGTTCAGTTAAGCTAAAAAAAAAAGAAGAAGTGGGAAATTGAGAACATGAATGTGGGCGAACTATTTAACCTCCCATTAGTTTGAAATCTAATAGTCTTTAAATCCTTTTATGCAGTGTACTTTGCTTAAAACGGGCTTTACCCTGAGTTTAAGACAGGCTGCTGTGGATTTTCCCACTGAAATTAAAAACGGCCAGGTCTAGACACACCCGAAGAGATTCATTGACTGGGTTTGCATGCACAATAATAAATTGATATGAATTAAAATGTTGACATATTCTAATTAATTTTGAGTCATGTTAAACGCCTTATTGCCATAATCCAATATTCCAGTTATTTGCAAGTTCAACACTATATATACATAATTTAAACACTGCAAACACCTTAGCTGTTCTTTCTTTACATATCTGCCTACAAATGTACAAACGAATGTGCCATAGAAGTCTCATGACCTTCATTATGTAATTAAATGACTGTGCATGATTAGTTGGGGGGGGGGGGGGGGGGGGGGGGGGGGGGGGGGGGGGGGGGGGGGGGGGGGGGGGGGGGGGG
>JAUCMU010000013.1:11303261-11315875 GCA_032275025.1 Enteromius treurensis
GCAAGTAGCCGTGTAATAAGCGGGATAATATACAGGCAGCCGGTAGTTATCGCGAAATAAGCCCCTTCAGCGTGATATCCTTACACCCTTACATATCCATCGTAAAATGAACCTTCTGAAGAAGATTTGTAGTTTTTTAAATAATAGCACTTCTTCATGCATTTTAGATGAGGCGGGGCTTTGGAGATTGATTATGCAGAGAGGGTGGGATCTTATGCTTTCAAATCTAGGTTTCTATTGCTAGCTTCTCAGAAATCGCCTACCATACCTTTAACGGGACTGACAAAAAGAGTTACTAAAGTTTGTTTCATGGCTGTGATTTTGTGGCATCATAAAACTATCAATGATTGACCACAGTAACCTGCAGGACTAAATACATGCAGTAACTTACAGCAGATAAACACTACTGTTCAAAGAGACAGTCGTTTTGATGCTTTATATAGAAATGATTTATAAAATTGATACTTTGTGTAGAAATGAATACTTTACTTTTGCAAGGATGCATTAAATTAATCAAAAGTTATAGTCAAGACCTTTATAATGCACTGAAGAGTGAAGTAATGATGCTGAAAAATCACATTAACAATAACAGATTACCATTAAAAGAGATCAAATAAAAAAATGCTATTTAAAAAAATGTTATAATATTTCACAAGATATTTAAAAAGGTTTTTGGTCAGATAAATCAGCTTCGGTGAGACTTCTTTCAAAAACATTTGTAAACATTTGACTGACCCCCTAACATCTGACCAGCGTAATGAGCCAGTGTTTATTGTGCGCTTTTCAAGTGATGGAAACAAGGAAACAGATCGCTGTGTGACTGCTCTGATTGACTTACGGTGGTGCTAATTTAGTTTTAATCCTCTTGCCATGGAAACATGTTCTCATACCTGCCCTGATCTCTTAAGGTGGGCTGTGGCCCAAACACAGCTGTTATTTCTTGCCTAAATATCTCAACATGTACACACTATCAGACATTTCATTTGTATTTTTTTTTTGTCCTTCTTGTCTCTCCCTCTGCCTGGTGTTTCTAGGTCAGATTTTAGCACATCCTGCCACATCATGTGGTGACGTGACCTGCGATGTAAAATAAAGAAATGTTGTTTAATATTTGATAGACCCCTTCAGAAACTGGCCAGAAAGCAATTGTGGCCCAAATTCTTTTACATGTCTGTAAAAGAAAAACTAAAGATGCAGCTTTGATTTCAATACCATTTATCAACCCAGGTAGGATTTTGAGGGTGCACAGATTAAGTGCAAAATGGGTTGCTTTTGGACTGTAGGTCAGTCAGTAGATCATGCGCAATTAACTCATAATGAAATAAACTATATATTGACTTCTAAAGCCACTTTAAATGTCTATTTATTAAATTTTTTAAAATTGTCTTTATTTAGGGGGCAATTTTTGATTTGTCCAATTAATATAACATCATATTATGTTATTGATAAAAAAAGAATAGAAAATGATATGTTAAACTGACACACAGTTTAACATATTATCACAAATGTTGTTATGGTTATTGTATGAAAATGAAACACAATCCTAACATTATCTTACATTCAGAAAATTGTCCAGAACCAAGCATGTTAATTTAAACATATCAGTTTTGGTGCACACTCCTCCTTCACTATTTATTTACTATTGTAACGTTTATTCTTGTTTAAAAAAGTTTTATTTTTTAAAAGTTCAAACTTATATTGCTTAATTCCAGTATTATGAAGTTTAGTTCAACTTATTGCAGTTAGTTTCCAGTTTTTAAAAAAATAATTTACATGAAATACTTTTTGTTTTAGTTTTATTGCAGCTTTATCTTCAATTTTGTCTGCGATAACTATGACAACACTGTTTATGGAGCTGTGATTATGGTAGTGTCCGTCTGTTGTGCTGCTGCAGTATTATGGCATTAATCTGGAAGGTACCATGTTGCGTTTGAACAGGGGGGTGTTCCATTAGCACAATAACCCAAGATGTTTGACAACAAATAAGCAAAACTGACTCATCAATAATCTGAACCCCCAAATGACTGAAGTAACACACACATATGCCCTGGTCTTTGATCTAGCCCCCTAATTTCCCTCAGCCGTCGTCCCCTCTCCTCCTCTCAGAGTTGATCTCCTCCTGTGGCTCAGAGCAGCCAGGTGAGTCTGAGCTGCCATCAGGCTTGAGCTGCAGTGACACACACTCAGAAGATTCAGTAACAGCGTCAGCATGTGCAGTCTGGGAGCTTACAGGAGCATTAGTGTGCAGAACGCCTAGGGGACAGCAGCGGTGACGGGCAGCAGACAGACAGGTCATGTCATAAATCAGCCTGGCACAGTCTGTGGCGAGAGAGAGGGACTCGAGACAGACCGCATTGCAGGGCAGACACACATAGCAGAGCATGAGTTCAGAAATGGAGGTGTGGAGCAGTTCGGGAATGGACGAGAGCGAAAGAGACAGCAGCACCAGTCATGATGAAGACGATGAAGAACCAGAGGACGAAGAGCAGCCTGACACTGAGGGACTGTGCAGGGAGCTGGTGCAAGGTAACAGAGAAAGATGAGCAAATTTACAGTGTGAGAGAGGGGAGAAAGAGCAGCGTGCTGCTGTGAGGCAGGAGGAGAGAAAGTGTGAGGTCAGTCGTGAAGGTCTTGATTTGCTGAAGAGGGAATTGAACAGCATGTCAATAAATCCTCATTATCATCTGTTTTCTGAGGTTCTCAGTAGATTCTCCTCCAACATGTGATTACAGTCTCTTTGTGCTTGCATCATTTTTTTTTTGTCGTGATGTAATGATGGTTTTGACCTTGTTGAAGTGCATGTCTAAAATATGGAGTATAGATGGAAGTGTGTGTATATATATATATATATATACATATACAAATGCTAAAAAAATACAAATACTGAGAAAATCAGCTTCAAAGTTGTCCAAATGAAGTTCTTAGCAATGCATATTACTTTTATATATATATATATATACAGTAGGAAATTTACAAAATATCTTCATGGAACATGATCTTTATTTAATATCCTGATGATTTTTGGCATGAAAAAAATCTATAATTTTGACCCATACAATGTATTTTGGGCTATTGCTCCCTCAGCTACTTAAGACTTGTTTTGTGGTCCAGAGTCTCGCCCACAGACACACAGAGGTCTATTGAAGGATATTGGATTCATTAGCTGTCTTTCCACAAGAGCTAAATGACTTTAATCTGTCCAGTCACTTTATCCTGCCTTCTGAAGCTCAGTCCAGTTTCTCGTAGTACAGTCTACTGTCTTACTGTCCTTAACGTCCTTAATTCTCTCAGTGACGTCAATCACAGCAGAACTGTACTCTTTCAGCCCAGGTGAGCAGATTTAGCAGCGGCTCTGTCACTAGCCAGGAATGAATGAAAGGACGCTTGCTAACACTAATCGTTGTGTGCTACTCTGCACGTCCTGATTTTGCTGAGTTGGACGTGTTCCAGAGTCAACATATTTTGTTGATTTGAATTCAAATTTGAATGATAGATGACTGACACTGATGTACAAGCACCAACACTGATTGTAAGCCAAAACTTCACAAAAACTATAAACAGTTTTTGCAAATCTAATAGGTTCATCACAATGACACGTGGAACTCAGCAAAATCAGCTTCTGTGTACTACTCTGGTTTTGCTTCAGGATTCAGATTTGATTCTGGACATCAATAATACAATCATTTATTGTGTTAGGAAGTAAACATAAATGACCGTTTCAGTTTCTCTATGTCTTAAATTTCAGTGGTTTCTTGTTCTCGGCACCCAAAACACACTGTGGTTTGCGCAAACCATGATTTTCTTAATTCTAAGCGAACCTCTATTTGGTTTGGAATCTTGTTTTTCTTTTCATGATGTTCTTGAAAATGGTTTTCAAAATACTATAGAGGTTTATGGACACACATTTAACAACAAAAGATTTGAAAACAAATTAGGCCTATTGGTTAGTTGCATTTATTTTGAATTTTGGTCATTTTTACAGTGCATTTAAGTGCCTCTATTGTACAAGCTTAAAGCTTTATGAATGTAGTCTGCTGAGCAACACTGTCATTTTCAGAGCTGGGAACCGCGTCAAACATTTCTCATTCCCGCTGAAATTTGATTATGCCTCAGGGAAAGGCAAGGACCAGCCAAGCGAAAATACCTGTGCTCAAAACAGCAGAAAAATATAATGTACTTGTAGTACATAATGAAGTACTTTGCACATTTACAAAAAAAGCAGTATCCATATTTGACAGCAGCACTTGAATCCAGGCCATTGTTTCTTTTAACTGAATGTCATTTAGTACATTTTGATTTAGATTTATTTATTTTTGTTTCTTTCCTTTAAATAAAACGGATGAAAAGAAACAATAACAATAATCTTGATTTTATAAATATGTTTTATATGTATCTGTTTATGCATTCCTAGTTTATAGTGTTTTATTTATTTAAATAAAAAATAAAATAAAAAAAACATGCACTGAAACCCAAAAAAGCTATTCATATTCTGCAAATATTTGATAAGCACTTTATTTTATAATAAAAGTCTAAAGACTACTTAAACAAGACAAATTTTTTTTACGTACATTCTTAGAATATTAAATATTTAAATATATTTATATTTATTTATTTTTATTTGAATAGTTTTTATTTTTTATAATTTTCCTAATTTTTAAAAATGTTTTCATAAAAAAAAAAGAAAGAAAGAAAAAAAAGGGTATCCCCGCAACCTCCTGGAGAAGTATCTCTGGTGTGCATCACTGTCTGGAAGGTGTTTGTAAATGCAGGCCTGGTCAGAGAATTAACCTTTAATGAGGATCAGGCTTCTAAGAGGCTCTTGTTCTTGACTGCACGGACGTCTCTGTTTATCTGTCTTCTCATGACTGGGTCACATTGACTGTGCAGGGCTGTATAATGTAGTTCTGCACAGATCGCACTTGTATAAGCAGTGCTTGATCAGAGGAGTTCTTTACACATATAGTGACATTATTCTGAGATCTGGATTTTGCTTGATGAGCTCAAGTTCTCTTTTTTTCCATCCGCAGTGCTGTGTTCAGAGAGAGTTGGTCAAATCACAAAGACATATCACGACATTGAGGCAGTTACACATCTGCTTGAGGAGGTGAGAGACACAATCCCAAACAAACTAGTTTGTGTAAATGATGCCACTCTCCTTACTCAGATGCTTCAGTGATGACATAATAAAAGTCCCGCACATGCTCGTCTTCATCCGCAGAAAGAGCGCGATCTGGAATTGGCAGCCCGGATTGGCCAATCACTGCTCAAGCAGAATAAAGCCCTGACTGAACGCAACAAACTACTGGACGAACAGCTGGAAATAACCAATGAAGAGGTGATTATTGCTGGCTATTCAATTCTTTTCTATACTTCATTATCCGTCTGTCTGTCTGTGTCTATCTATCTATCGTGTATTATACATATACTGTATATAGAGTTTAATAACCATGTCCTACGTAATGCGATAATAGATGTTGATGCACTCAGTGTTTTGTATTCTATGGATGCTAACACTGACTCTGGGTCTGTTCTGTTCTGTTCTGTTCAGATTGCTCAGCTGCGTCATGAGCTCTCCATGAGAGATGATCTCCTGCACTTCTACGCCAGCGCTGAAGATATAGAGCATGCTTCAGAAACACTGTGAGTTTCTCTCACACACACACACGCTACACACAAACGCTTACATATTTGAATGCAAGGACTTCAAATTTTTCTGCTTTCTATTTTTTTTATAAACATATAGCATATATATGACCAAATGGTACACACAGACAGTGATCAACTACTTAATTCTTCCATTCTCATTTAGACTTATACGGAGTGATTCGTCCTCATCTCTCAGCAACTACATCAATTATGACTTGCTGCAACAGAAACTGAAGGGTTTAGAAGAGGAGAACTTCAAACTGCGCACAGAGGTGTGTTTAAACGCACGCATTCACAGAAAAATATCAAAATGCTGTGCTACAACTAGTTTGATGTTTTCACACCCATCGCTCTTTTTTTTAAGGCTGACGAGTTAACATTTGAGACCAACGATTATGAGGAACAAGAGCAACGGCTTATGATGGCGTGTGTGGACGAACTCAGTGAGTAAATCCCCCATGATGCCCTTCTTTAATTATCTCACACAAGTTTTCGTGATAATGGTCTAAAATGTTCTCTGCTTTCTTTTCTCTCTCACCAGCTACAGCCAATAAACAGGTCGTATCTCTGTCGGAAGAATTAGCCCGGAAAGTGGAAGATTCGCTAAGACAGCAAGAGGAGATTAGTGGCCTCCTGGGACAGATTGTCGACCTGGAGCAGCGCTGCAAAGGGGTTAGACACACAAACAGATGCATACGTGCCTACTCTGTTTCACAGCATTTACAGAATACGTTTTAATTAACAAATACATCAAATTTGCTTCCAAATCCAGCTCTCTGCTGAGAACGAGGAGTTAACGCAACATCTGAATGCTTCCCGGGAATCCCAGGCTCAGCTTAAAACAGAGGTACAGTACTTGCAATATTACAATACGGTGTCTTGTCAGTAAATGGCTTAGAGCTCCAGTCGATGATGTTCGGTCTCCATCTGTTGGCAGCTGAAGGAACTGCAGGAGAGGAACTCTGAATGTGAAGACATGCTCCATGAGGCCAGAGAGGACATTAAGAACCTGCGCAATAAGAGTCTGCCCAACAGCACTGTGCAGCGTTATAGCACACTGGCATCCGTCGTCCCAATGGATTCACTCGCTGCTGAGATTGAGGGAACCTTCCGGAAAGGCCTAGACAGCCCAGCACCCACTGAATACAAGTTAGTACATTTAACTGCTTTTCAGATATAAGATGAACACACACACACACACACACACACACACATATATATATATATATATATATATATATTTTGAACAGTTCTATATATCCTGAAAATCTTATATATGTATATATATATTAGTGCTGTGAAAATGATTAATCGCGATTAATCGCATCCAAAATAAAAGTTTTTCTTTACATAATATATGTGTTTATGCTGCGTTTATTTATTATGTTTATATTAAAACACACACGAACAGTATATATTTTGAAAGTATTTACATATAAATGCATTTATACGTTTATTTTCTTATGTTTGATATTATATCTAAATATATTTAATTTATAGACAAAACATATTTTCATCAAATATATACATGCATGTGTTTGTATATATATACTTTATAAATATACACAGTACATACAAATATATTATGTATAGAAAAACTTTTAATTTGGATGCGATTAATCGCGATTAATCATTTGACAGCACTAATATATATATACATATATAAGATTTTCAGGATATATAGAACTGTTCAAAATTTTGAGATGGAATAGAAATTGAACATTTTATTCGCCAAGGACACAATAAGTTGTTAAAAAAAATAAATAAATCACAATTTCTTTATGAAGCAGCACAACTGTTTTGAATATTGATAATAATAAGAAATGTTTCTTGAGTTGCAAATCAGCATATAGGGATGATTTCTGTATAAAGGGGCTTTGCCATCACAAAAATCAACAGTAAATGTTAAAATAAACTACAATAAAAAATTATTTCAAATTGTAATAATATTTAAAATTATTTTGTTACTATCAATTATAAATAAATGCAGCCTTGGGAAGCTTTTTGGAACTCAAACTTTTGGATAGAAATATATTTTAAATTAATTTATAGTATTTTATTAAATTATATGTTTCTCTGTTTCTCATAAATCCTTTTTTAAAGTTTTAAACTAGAAAATAAATTGCCAATGTTATGAAAAAAAAACATAGGTTCTTAAATCATGCATAATTCTGAATTTCAAATAAACTTTTACTCATTCACATATTTTAATGGGAAGCAAAATAAAAATAGGACTTTTTTTTTTTGCAGGTTATTCAAAGCGTAATTAACTTGTATATAATGTATAAACACGTGAATGTAAATGTACTATATAACCCAGGAGTGCGACATGACATGTTTGTCTTCAATTTTCTGTGCAGGAATCATCCGTTGCGGGTGTTTGAGACTGTGAAGGTGGCCAATCAGGTGGCTCGGCTACGTTCCCAGATTCAGTCTCCGCAGGTTCCAGGTTCGAGCCCTGCATCACTACGCCCTAGCCGAATCAGTACACCACGGACCAGTTTTTATGAATCAGACAATGTTAGTGTCAACATGGAGGATAAGCACTCTCCTCCGACGCACACACAGGATCATGGGTCAGTGTCCGTTTGTGTTCAACTTTTGACAAAAATGGCTGACTATTAAAGGGTCAGTTCACCCAAAGATGAAAATGATCATTATCTTTTACTTATCTTCAAAGCATCCTAGGTGTATGTGACTTTCTTCTTTTAGACAAGTCCAATGTGAGTTATAATAAAAATTGTCCAGACCCCTCCCAGCATTTGAATGGGGAGAAACGGGTGTTTGCGGTTTACACTTCAGAAGATGTTAAATAAAGCACACGCATCCGTAATAAAACAGCGAAGTGATAAAAAAAGTGTTTATTATGCTTGAAATATAGATATTTATCTTACAGACTCGCATGGATTCCCTACAGGAGGCCTATTTTTATTTAACTGTATACAGCAAACACCCTTTTATTCCCAGTGTTTAATATAACTCTGATTCAAGTCCCATACACTTAGAATGAATCAAAGGTTACTAAAAGCTCATTTTCATTTTTGCGTGAGCTAACCCTTTGAGAATGATTCGATTAATAAATTATAAGATATTCCCTGCACAGGTTACTGGAGTCGAAGCGTTTGGGCCAGCCAGGTACGCCAGGTGGGCAGGATTTGGAGGAAGCGCTCCGGTCTCTCTCAGAGCGTCAGGAGAGCCACACGTCAGAGCGGCCGTTCTTCGAGGTGGAGAGGGAAAGGAAACTGCGAGCCTTGCAGAGTGGAAGCAGTGGCAGTGGAGAAGGCTCCAGTGGCTTCCTGACGCCCAGCGGCAGCGTGGCATCCACAGGAACCAACTACTCCGGCACCTCCACACATTCCTCCGGCACAGGCTCCTCCCGCTCATACCTGCCTGAACGCCTGCAGATAGTCAAGCCGCTGGAGGGTCAGTAGATACACGCACACACACGTAGCTTAATACAAGTCTTGAAAGAGTGACGTTTAGATCAACTCAACAGTTATGGCTGTCCAAACCATAAAATACTAATAAAAATGAAAGAAGATTGCCATGTCATATAAAGATTAAGTAAGGGATAGTTTATTTACGCATGCAAAGTCATGCAAGGATCCACTCTATGATATCATTTGAATCTCAACTTTTCACAACTTTTCAAATATTATCCCAATAAAGCCAGGTATGTGAAATAATAGCCAAAATATATTTTAGAAAAGGCACAGTTTATTGAACCTTTAGAAAACAGCAGACTACTTAAATAAAATTCATATAAATATCAGTTGTCACTCAATATATCTGATGTTTATGTGCTTTTCTGGTAGTGCACTGTATGATGGATTTTTGGGGATAATAAGTCACAGACTGCTTTATTTAGCTAACCTCACTTACATTAATGTGCTATAGAGACCTGCACCTATAGAAAATTATATCTGGTGTTTGAATGTTTGGTGTGGCTGTATATTATAAGGTTATGTATGGATAATGTCTGCATGTATTTGTAAAATATTAATAAGAAAAGTTGATTCCGATGCCTGAAAAAATGCCTAATCCTCGTCAGCTGGTATATCAATTAGATAATAACTTATTTTTCTTTTTAATTACTCTTGCATTTACATTATAAAAATGATTTACAGTAAAGACACATGAACCACATCCTAAAAACATTTTTAGAATTACTCAAAGATGCATTTTACTTGCTCTAAGGTTTAAACTATTATTTAGGCAACAGAATGCATACAGTACATTGTGCAAAGTTGCTGATCTTGCTGACCCCTTAGAAATGAGCATATTAATTATGAGGCAGCAGAAAAGTGATAAGCAGTTTCAAGTAAACTAAGAATCTTTATTAAAAAAAGTTAATAATAAAAGAACATTTTAATATTAACTAATTAATTTTAATAATAAAAGACTGACTTAATCTTGCTGATGTCCACAGGCTCAGTGACTCTGCATCAGTGGCAGCAGCTGGCCAAGCCCAATCTCGGAGGCATCCTGCACCCACGGCCGGGGGTCCTTACAAAAGACTTCAGAGAGCTGGATGTAGATTTCCAACATGTCTACAGCCTCAATGACCTCGAGGAGGATGAGCCTGATCTGTCCAAATTCCCCAACCTCCTGCACGGCACTGTGGGTAAGAGCCCATTCACCTACAGCAACACAGTCCCTTCTTGATTCTTCAGTTTGTTTGTTTTTTGAAGCGGTCAAAACTCTTCAGATCCAAAAAGCTTTTCGATTTCAGTATACACACACACACACATACTCTTTAATGTACTAATGCAGTTTACTTCCAAACTGTAATCTTTTACCGATTAAAGATTAAATGATGAAAACTGCAATTAATTAGTAATATAATCTAAGTTGCTTACTTCAGGTAATGGGTTCACTACTGTGCCTTTTTTTTTTTTATCTAGCTTGTTTTAAACTTACTATTTAATGTACCATATTTATATAAAAAAGCAAAGTGAAAGAAAATGCATTTCAGTTTTTATGTCGGCTTCATAAAATGTATTAAATATTACAATTAAACCAGGGTTTCTTAATGTAAGCCCGTCAAATGAATGTTCTCCATAAAAAGCAGCTTTATCAGATTATGAGGATTAGAAAAAGTAATATCCTCTAATTACGAATACTTGATTTTTGGAATCTGATAATGTAATCCATGCTCTGCGTCCTAGCATGGTTCCTCCCTGCCTTGAGTGTAGTGCTGTTTAATGCATAGCTGAATTTTAGCATGTGTTTGTGTTTCCTTACATGAACTCAGTCCCTTCATCGGGACCTAACATCCCTCAGACCTCACCCACACCTCCACCCACTAGCTGTCAGATCCTCCATCCCTCCGTCCTTCTCTCCTCCTTCTCCACCAGGTAAGACCCCACCACTCTGGTGCTCCCCCAGTCTTTATTGTAGGACTTTCAGTCATCTAAGAGAATGCTCTTTTTTTCATCTGAGAGAATAACTCTGTATTTCTTGGCCAAATTGTGATGTACAGTAATCTCTGCATTTTTTTATTTAATTTAAAAATGCATATGTTTATTTTTAAAAGATTCCATTCTGAAACAATGTTTAAATTAAAGCATATGAAAACATATATAGTTAATGTAACCATGTATGCGGTGCTATGTATTATCTGGAAAATGGACTAAAATCTGATTACATGCTAGCATTGTAACATAAAACAAAACACCAGTGTTGCCAACTTACAGTAGCATCTTTGTCACTAGATTTATCTCAGTTTGTGAGCGCAGAGGCAAAAAAAAAAAAGGAAAAAGCAACATGACTCTGGTCTTAATGAGTGTTGGTTCATTCAAAAATGTTAGTTTGTTCAATGTAACACAATATGAACTTCCTGCTTGTTAAACCGTTGTACCAATATATCACTTTGCAGTTGTGGAGATATGTGGAACAAGACCAGCACTTTTGTTTGTGATATTGCTAAATTATCATTGGGTATAAATGTAAAAACAATTTTTTTCCCCCTCACGCCTTGAGTTTTCGGGCGTACAACTGAATCCTAGTCGTGCAGCTCAGATGCTGGCGATTTAACACGTCTAACATGTCAAATCAACAGCCATAATTTTTCATTTAACTTCATATCAAAAATGTTTATAACCTTTATCTTAATATTTAGCATTTCCTTGCTCATTTTCCCTCCTTCCATCTGTAACAGGAAGCGCTGGAACCGGCTCTTTGTACAATTATAATACCGTCCTCCATAAAGTAAGACATGTCAGGCATGAGCTCATTAATCCCTTTACTAGGATATCCGTCAAACTCCATCCACTTACTTTCTTTCTCTCTAACCTTAGGTTTCATTCATGAACAAAATATTGTAGCAAAACAACATCAGGACATTTTGTTACTAATCCTGTCTCCTCTCCTGTACAGATTAGGTTTAGGTGAGAAAGCTGCATATCTCATGCATTGCACATCTGTTTTTAAAATAACACTTTTTTGCTAAGGTTATGTTTTATTGTGGGAATTTAATGTAAGATCATTCTCAAAAAATGCTGGTTTAATTTAGTTGAATTCTCATAAAAGTAGGTGTCATAAACATATTCGCATTACTAATCTGGACTGTTTTATTTTATATGATTGAAATATGAACACAAGTGAAGAATTGTCAGTATTTTTTTATTTATTTACCTATTTATTAATGTTTTACAAATTTAAATTAATTTTACCTTTAAATATTAAAAAACTGCCATTTTACCTTGAAACTACTAATATATATATATATATATGTGTGTGTGTGTCAGTGCTGTCAAATGATTAATCAGGATTAATCACATCCAAAATAAGACTTTTTGATTGCAAAATATATATGTGTGTACTGTGTATATTTAAGATTGTTTTATACACTCAACAAAAATATAAACGCAACACCTTTGTTTCTGCTCTGATTTTTCATGAGATGGACTTAAAGATCTAAAATTCATTCCAGATACACAATATTACCATTTCTCTCAAACATTGTT
>JAUCMU010000013.1:11345296-11356904 GCA_032275025.1 Enteromius treurensis
TGGTAGTACCCACTTTAAATGTGAGATTTTGGAAACCAGATCTAAATTTAGCGGGAACGGTCGGGTCGGGTAGAAAAATATTTTTAGCGGGCTGCGGGTGAACAAAGACTGAATATACAGCGGGAGCGGAATAAAACCTCGCGTGTGCGGGACTAAAAAAACGATCCCACGCAGACCTCTACTTCGATCCGGAGATCCCGTCTTATTTTCTAAAGCATCGATCTACAAACAGAGCTACATCCATCCTAAACTATGTCAACTTATTTGTATAAACGACCTATACTGGTGTATTAGTTGGAGGACAGGTTGAACTTGAACTAACAATGGATATTACATTTGTAACAGTATTTGTTATTTTTGTTATTTCATTATTCACCATTAACCTCATTAATGAAAAGTGTTAGATTTCCAGTAGATGGCAGCGCTGTTATACTAAACTATAGCCCTTTCTAACGTTATCACCACAAATTAAACTGAGAAACCTGTTGTAAAATCTTAATAAGCCCAATTATGTATATATATATATATATATATATATATATATACATACATACATACAATAATTGTCACACCTAGGGATCGGCGTGCCCTTAGCATATGCCTATACTGCCCATGCCCAGGGCCAGCCTCCACAGCTGATTTTTAAGCAGATCAGTTGTCTTTCTCATTTAAAGCCACAATCTCGCTGCTCTCCACAATTTTTCCATCCACGATGGTTTCAACCACTGTGATAGTTTTAGTGACCATTTCTAAAAACAATCAAAGAGATATGGCTAATTAGCAATGCACAACGCTTAATAGTGTTGTTTATTTAATGTACAAAATATATATTTAAAAAATATAGGTATTACTTACTGTTGGCCTCCCTGTAAAGAGTGAGGAAGAGAGGATTGGTGTCAGTAAAACAGTAAAGCGTAAGAAGTACCCTTTTTAACTTCAAATTCAACATTCTCTAAATGGCAAGTTTACTTCAACAAGATTCAACACGAAAGAGCATCTTGAGCATCACCTCTCATCTTCATTTAGCAGTCTTCTGTACTCTGCAATCTCACGCTCTAGTTTAGTCTTGATGTCCAGAAGTGATTCGTACTCTCGCTTGTTGTTGGCAATGTTAGCATAAAGTTGACTAAGATGGTCCTCCAGGCTAGTCACAGTGGTCTGAAGCTTAGCCAGCTGCTTCCCATAATGGGCCTGTGTTTCCTCCAGTTCACCGTCAAGGACTGACCTCTGTGTACAGGCATTATATATACATAAATATACCACGCACCCAGATACACACATGTATACACACACACATATATAATACAAAATACCTTATATACTTATATAATATTTGTTTAGTATATATATGTTACTGTGCACACCCACTGATTGTTATTTGGAGCAGTGGGATTGAATTAAACATTTTTACTATTTAAACAGACTATCTCTTGTTCTTTTAAATGTATAGGGAAATTACAGAACATTTCCCCTTAAAACTCAAAGCTGGCAGAGCGCTGGTTGGTGAATTAGAGGGTGTGAGGCTGGAGCAAAAACAGCCTGGCACAACACCTCCTGCCAAGACATGTTGCCACAGACTTAGGATATTTTAATGCAATGCTTCTTCCCTCAGCCTACAACTCTATGAGGTGCTGAGAGCATAGAAAAGCAAGTTTTGCATTACAAATAAATGTGTTACTGTAGTGTTGTGCAGGTTTACCATGCTCTGATGAGTGTGCAGTTCAATCTGTAGACTTTGGAAAGCGTTTATCAATTGCTTCACCTTTGTTCTGCTGTTCTGAAGATTTTGTGTGACCTCCTCCTTTTGCACGGTGGCCGTCTGCAGCCAACAGAAACAACTACAACATCACATGCATCCTACTATAAAACAATATTTTGTCCTGTTAATCATAGAAGAACGACTAAGTCTATGGGATTAAAAAGGAAAACTCAACCGCACCAAATCAGTTATTTTCAACAGTGTAACACCTAATACTTGAGTAAAATAACGTCAAAATGTTACTTAGTGGAAACTAAGACAAACGATCTAGAAGACCTGAGTGAAAGTAAAGGTATTCACATTCAAATTAAGCATTTAAAAGATGAAAATAATACATTTTAATTCATGATAACTTGCCATGGATACATTTTGAAGTTAGAAATGTTGTAAAGTTGTTAGGCATAAAATATACATTATTAAAAGTGCATGTACTCAAGATAGCAAAATAATACTGGTTTTAACTTCACCCTGGTTTCATGCCAGGACTCCAGCTTTTTGCGTTTTTTCTCAGTCACAGCCTCATATTGTTGTCTGATCTCCGACATGGTCTGGTTTAGGTCTATAGAGGGCGCTGCATCCACATAAACGTTCACCAGAGCTCTACCCTCAGCACGAACCAGAGTCATCTCCTGTGAAAACCCCCCCCCCACATATCAGAAAATGTGTGATCTGGCACAGAGACAGCGATGGGCTTTATTATGAATGCTGACGTGGCATTAATCATCTATTTGGAGATTTATAAAGAATAAAAAAGAAGTGGGAGTGGTGGGATGAGCCTAGTTTTTAAAATCCCAAACATGTCTGGACAATATCAAAGAAAATTTGACTTTCCCTTGTTGACTTCTGTTTATTATACAACAATTTTATCATATGTGCGAAAAAGTTTTCTGTAGTGTGTGCCTTAGTGTGTCTACGCATGAAAGATAACCTTTCAGAGACCCTAGAGGCCCAGTGATTTCACTGTTTAGTTTAAAATGATGTAATGGAATGGAAAACCTCAGCAGAGCAGGCCGCTGAAGAACAAGAGGAACAGGGAAAAATCGAAGGAAGGAAGGAAGGAACACTCTTAATGACCCTGTGTTATTCTGGGGTGGAAACGGTTATCTATGAATAAGGCCACTATGGGCAGCTCCACTAACCTGTCAGTTTCAGCATTTGTCTTTCTATTGTTTTAGGCAAAAAAACAAACAAACAAACAAAAAAAACAACAACACAGACTTTAACTACATTCAGTTTAGAAAACATACTGTTCAAATGTTTGGGATCAAAAAATCAGGATTGCCATCACAAGGAAACATTGTTAAATATATTATTAGTGTGCACCAGGGTGTGTGCCTGTCTGTTTGTGGAAAGCCTGGAATGTGAGCAGTGCTGGAATCTCACACAGAGAGAAGATCCAGTTCTACTTTTGAATTAAATAGGCCTTTTAGTAAACATAAACAAACATTTACACATATTTGTCTTCACAATGTCGGTACAGAACAGCACAATGGACTTCTATTAACAGTCTCCCTGCAGAAACTGGGCGTTCACAGCGATTTGTCATGACACCGAAATATATACTGTCAGCATAAACTGAACGAAAACTATACTGTCAGGAAGGCATTCGTTTCCAATAATAATTGATAATGAGCAATATTGTATCCCCCTGCAGAATCCTCCTTGGATTGCAAGAGGTAGCTTTTTAGGTCAGAAATGGATTGTCTTCTAGAAATGCAAAACAATACTTTTGTATCAGTTGCAATGATTTTCCACTTGCGGAAGTTAGGGAATATACATTCACTTGCTATATAGTTTTCCCTTAAAAAACGATTTTTTTGTTATTTTTTGATATTATCTAAGGTACAGTAGTTGTTGTAGTAGCTTTGTTTAGATACAGCCATTCATATGTGCTTTAAATAAAAAAATAAAAAATAAAAATATGCCTGTAATATGCCTACTAATAAGCAATTAGGTAATAGTTTTCCTTATATAAAGTGTTACCAAAATGTTTTTGAGTTTTAATCACATCACCACACCACATCACCATGGTAATATTTACTATATACAGTGCAGTGTAAATGTTTCCAGGTTACTTGTGCTTATATAACAGTTTTGTGTAAAACAGGAATCAGTTTGTGGGTGGAATATCTGAATGACCGTCTCATGGGCAATGCCTTAAATAGAAACCCTGTCATGGCAATATTACCGCTGTTTACATGTTAGAATTTGCCCTGTAAGAGCAGATAATAATACACTGCGGACCTAAACACCACTCAACTGAGTTCTGTCCATTTTGATTTAATTAAAACGTTTGTTTTTTTAAAGAGACAGGCATACAACTAGGCTGTAGACTGCTCAGTGAGGCAATGATGGGAAATGTGTCATATATCGTACCTCTTCGTGGTTTATCTTCAGTATGATGAGCTCCTCGTTCAGAGACTCAATTTGAACCTCCAGATCTGACCGTCTCAAGCTAAACTCATCCAGAAGATTCCTCATTTTGGTGATGTCAGCTTCAATGACTCTATGCATTAACAGCTCAGTATCATACCTGTGGTGATGGTTCACAGAATTAATTACCATTTAACGACCAATTAAAGCAATCTTAAGACATAAATAATCAGTTTCTGACTTTTGCTTAAAGTCATCAGCAGCCAGTCTGCTATTATCCACAGCCAGAATTAATTTGGCATTGTCCAGGGATGCTGATTGAATCTGCCAGTACAAAAGAGAAAATTAGGTGTAATATACAGATGGTTATACACAAACAGCATGTGTCAATGAGGATTTTTTTTAGAAGGTTACAAAAAATACGCCCTTAGAACACTAAATTCCAAATGAGAGAAAAAAGAAGATTAGTCTATTGCACAATTAGCATTCTGGCAGCTGCAGTCATTTTATTTTTAGTGCTGGTTGTTGGTGTGGAATTCAGCTCAGCCACAGAATGTGGAACAAAAGCCAAATCTGACAACAAACTTGTTCAGTCTGTTTCTTTACAGACGTTTGTCAAGATGCCATCCCAGAGTAGTCAATCAGTGAATATACATAAACTGAGAGCCCAAGCAAATTTGTGTTCTGTTGTCAGCGTTACTTATATAATATTATTGTATAATTACTAAGATTTTATTTTCAGTTTATTATTCAGTTTAATCTCGTTACGTGTTTGTCACTTTTATTCCTTTTTTTAAATTTATATTTAGTTTTAAATTTATGTTTGGGTTTGTTCACCCAAAAATTTAAATTAGCCGCAAGGTGTATGTGTCACGTGTGTCTTTGAGAAAAACCTTCAAAAAATTAATGACTGGTGTCTCCATGCTCGTCACTAATCATGCAGCGCATTACGTTTCACATCATTCTCCAGTAAATTCTTCCACGTGCCACAGAAAAAGTGTTTTACAAATTGACTCTTCCTCATATGTGAATTGGGGCGGGCCGGGAGCTCGGCGGACTCCGAGCCCTTGGGAATTTAGCCCTTGGCTGTAAGGGTCTGGCAGAACTTGGCGTGTGGCTCGAACCCTGCGTGACCCCTATGAGGAAGATGCGGTCAAAGGCGGAGTACGGGACGGTGGAGGGATGAAAAAAATGAGATGCGGAAGGGAGGAAATCATGCTTCTTTAAGGCAGAGTCTCTTAGATTTGATTAGGTAAACGGGTAATATGCTGATTGGGAATGCGGTGCCAGCTGTGGCTAATCATTTATGCGCCCTCCTCCTGAAATTTGTTAATCAACATAAGTTATTACATTTTAAATATGGATATGTGAGGGACATTTTGTTATGTTTGCGCGGACTTTATTTAACTGGTTTTGGACTGCCAAAAGGGAAACACCCACCCACAGCAATGGTTTTTACAATTTTTAATATAACTCCGATTGAAAGAAAAAAGTCACATGATTCGAAGATAAGTAAAAGATTTTTAAGAAAGATAATTATTAACAATAAAAAAAACTTTTTTTCCTTCTCAGTACAAAGTACACTATGTCAAATCTGCATATCATACCTCAAACAAGCATCTCAGGTTATGCTCCCTGTCTGAATACCCTGAACTTACCCTGTTCCTCAGGTCCTTGATGGTGTCCTGAAAGATGGTGTGGTCAAATGTGACATCAGGGTGATTTTCATGCCGGTCTTTGATCTTCTGCTCCAGCTCAGCATTGGCCTTTTCCAGTGAACTCACCTTCTCTAGATATGAGGCCAGGCGTTCGTTTAAATTCTGCATAGTGGACTTCTCGTTAGTGGATGGGTTAAAGGCCCTTGGTCTAGAAGGAAACAAGGAGATCTGGGTTCCTCGACCACCGGCTCCTCCATACACACTAAGGGTTCTGGAAAGGTAAGACATGGTGCAGTCCTGGTTTTAGTCTCAATTGCGGAAAATCGAAACAAGACAGAAGAAAATACTTGGCTTTGACTTTATCAGTTTCAACAAATCTTTAAATACCTGTCCAGGATAAGGAAGGGAGTGGACTTTTTGCCTTCTTAGGAATAGGTGGGTATGATTCTATGTCCTTGGGCACCCGAATGTCAACATTTTTTTTATGCAGTTCAAAGTCAAAATGTGACATTTCTGGTTGTGGACTGAATTATCAAGAAATTGTATCATAACATTTCAATTTACCTGAGAAAAATGCTTTATTAAAAAAAGCACCCAGGATTAGCACATGATCAAAGATCTTGTTGTATGTCAAAACAACAGATCCATATTGTGGCCTGCACACTCAGTGAATGATTACTAAAAAACTCAAAGAATCAGATCATAGAACTGGAAGAGCAATGTCCATTTTTGAGAGCCAAATTTTAAGTAAAAAATGTATTTAATTCAGCACAAGAAAAAAATGCAGAAATTTTAAAACTAATAAGTAAAAATGTACATCATTTAATAATTGTACTCATTGACTGAGATGACTAAACACCATCCAATTAAAATGCAGGCCATTTAAGCCTAAATTATAATAATCATATTATGATAATTATCATATTCTCACAAAACGTCCTCATAGGCTATCATATTATGACTATTAAAAAAACCTTTATTTTGTGTATTTGTGTAATGCAATGTGTTTATGTGGTTTAAGGTGCAAAAACACATTATTATCCACATACTGTACATTGTGCTTTCTTGCAGAACCTGATTTTGCTGAGTTCGACATATCCCTGCAACAACATTGTGATTAGCCAATCAGATTTGAACAACCAGTTTATAGTTTTTGTGAAGTTTAGGCTTACAATCAGTGTTTGGTGCTTGTACATCATTGTCAATCATCTATCATTTCCTCTGATTTAGGCATTACTCATGGGTAGGGTTAGGTTTAGCTGTAGAGATATGGTCAAAACTAAAATTTTGGAATAAAATGTTGTTCCAGGGTCAACAAAATATGTAAACTCAGAAACACGTCTTACTCAGCAAAATCAGGACGTGCCGAAAGGCACACATCTGTCTATATAAGACCTTCCAGCTCACAATGCATATCAGAGCAAATGAGAATCATGAGGTCAAAGGAACTGCCTGAAGAACTCAGAGAGCTTAAGGTTCCTAAGAGCACAGTGGACTCTTTGGACGTTTGGGATGACCAGAACCCTTCCTAGAGTTGGCCGTCCGGCCAAACTGAGTTATCAGGGGGGAGAAGAGCCTTGGTGAGAGAGGTAAAGAAGAACCCAAAGATCACTGTGGATGAGCTCCAGAGATACAGTCAGGAGATGGGAGAAAGTTGTGGAAAGTCAACCATCACTGCAGCCACCAGTCAAGGCTTTTTGGCAGAGTGGCCCGACGGAAGCCTCTCCTCAGTGCAAGACACATGAAAGCCTGCATGGAGACACACCTGAAAGACTCCAACATGGTGAGAAATTAGATTCTCTGGTCTGATGAGACCAAAATAGAACTCTAAGCAGTATGTGTGGAGAAAACCAGGCACTCCTCATCACCTGTCCAATACAGTCCCAACAGTGAAGCATGGTGGTGGTAGCAACATGCTGTGGGAGTGTTTTCCAGCTGAAGGGACAGGATGACTGGTTGCAATCGAGGGAAGATGGATGCGGCCAAGTACAAGGATATCCTAGACCTATGCTCAGGACCTCAGACTGGGCCTAAGGTTTACCTTCAAACAAGACAATGACCCTAAGCACACACCTAAAAATAACGAAGTAGTGGCTTCACAACAACTCTGTGACTGTTCTTGAATGGCCCAGCCAGAGCCCTGACTTAAACCCAATTGAGCATCTCTGGAGAGACCTTTGGCTTTCCTCCAAAGTTTACCATCCAACCTGACAGGAGTGGAGAGGATCTCCAAGGAGGAGTGGCAGAGAATCCCTAAATCCAAATGTGAAAAACTTGTTGTATCTTTACCAAAAAGACTATGGCTGTATTAGATCAAAAGGGTGCTTTTACTAAATACTGAGCAAAGGGTATGAATACTTAGGACCATGTGATCATTCAGTTTTTCTTTTTTAATAAATCTGCAAAAATGTCAACATTTCTGTGTTTTTCTATCAATATGGGGTGCTGTGTGTACATTAATGAGGAAAAAAAGTAACTTAAATGATTTTAGCAAATGGATGCAATATAACAGAGTGAAAATTTTAAGGGGGTCTGAATACTTTCTGTACCCACTGTTTATGCCAAGACATTAAAAATCTTGAATCATGAATCTCAATATGATGATTGTTTATTGTTATGGGCACAACTGTAAGCCCTACCTAGTAACACTGGTTACCAAATCACTAATTACTAATTTCACACCATAAGCCATAGCAGAGATCTTAAGGTTTGGTGGAAGTATTCCAAAGCCCTGTGACTTTGTGGATGGTATGCATTAGAATGATGTGGTGCCCCCATCAAAGCAGTCTTGTGTTAAAAATGCACTTTCATCAGATTTTACACAAAGCTGAGTATGGACATTCTTCTGTCTCCATTTGCTCAGCAATCTCCTGTATTCTACCAATGAGCGCCCACTCAATCCCCATCCCCCACCAACATGAGCATTTAGCCAACTCCTGGTGTGCACAATAGATTTAATCTAGTTTCTCACCCCTAGTTCCTGCGGTGGTAGCAAAACGCTCTCCCAACATGTCACATATTAATGCTCGGTCAGGACTAGGTATTCCTTTAGCATCACTTTTCAATACCAGGGCATTCAAAGTACTTTTCCAAAAAAACAAAAACAGATAATGCTGATGACAGAAGGGTAACATTAATTGAGCAGAATGGGCACTTAAGTGTCAATCAAGAGGAGAAATCCCGTTGTGAGCCGATGTCAGACCCGCTGAAATTTGGAGCAGTTAGCCAAGCCTCCACAGACAGCACGCATCCAGAGCTAGACCCGGTTCACGGACCAAAAATGTCTGCAACTTTATTGAGCTTTGGCCATTTCAACCAATAATTTAATTTCCATCATCTGAAGGTAGAAAATTCAGAAAAGAATGGTATGCGATTTATGAAATTTTTTTGAGTTTGTGAATTATGATTTATTTTGTTTCACGTGTCGTGCATTTGGTGAGCTCAAGATGGACACATTTCAAGTGACTGGATTTGGCAACTGGAGAAAAGCCACTGAAAAATTTAATTAACATCAGAAAAGCAGCGTGCACATTTCTGCAGGGTTAAAAATGAAAGGCTATCAACAGACACGTGAAACAGGAAGCATCGCCACTCAAATCAGCAGTGAACACGCAAAGAGAGTGGATGAAAACAGAGAATATGTGAAACTTTGCTCTTTTGTTGTCGTTCTTGTATTGCTCTTCATGGTCACGATGAAACCTAAGAATCTTAAAAACGGGGGAATTTCTTAGAGGTGATGGATTTAAGGGCCAATGACAGCCAACTAATTGACCGGCTATTCAAAAAGAGAGAAAGATCATTTAATTATGTCAACAGCACGTACCAGAATGAGTTGATTAATATAATGGCTGGTCAGGTTAAGAGTGACATCATACAGAAAGTGCTTGAAGCCGGAATGTTAGACCTTATTGCGGAAGAAACGCAAGACATAAGCAGGCATGAGCAAGTCGCAGTGGTTTTAAGATATGTTGACGGAGACCTCGCTGTCCATGAATCATTCATTGGATTTTATCGGACTGACAGTACAGATGGGGAATCTCTGGCCATTTTTTGAAGAATGTACTGACAAGTTATCTTGTTATCAAAAATTTGAGAGCATGCCAGGGGCCGTGGTGTAGCGGCACGGATCTTACACGAAAATCCACTGGCGATGTATGTACATTACCACTCGCATATCCTCAACCTCTGCATCGTGGATGTCTGTCGCACCCATACAGCAGTGAGACACATGCTGACAAATGTTCAGTCACTCTATAACTTTATCAAGGGGTCAACAAAACGGCATGCTGATTTTGAGTCTTTGTGAGAACAAAACAGCAATTTTTCTGGTAAATCTACCACACTGAAACATCTTAGCGACACGAGATGGAGCTGCCGCGCAGAGGCTCTCAAGGCCATACTTGATAACTTTCAGACTATCGTTGACACTCATGAACATGAGTGTCAATGACATGAACACTTTTAACTGCTCTTAACAACATCCTCAGCACTAGTGCATGCACCGAAGAGGACCTGACATTTATTTGTCATCACTATGGATTTGCAGAAGAGGAGACGAATGCAGAACTTTCACTTTTCAACACTATGTCAACAGGACAAGCGAGTTTTGATGAACGATTGTCACTGTTCAAAGAGTCAAAGCTAGTCCACAGTCTTGTCAATATTGGCAACCTATTTAAGCTCTTCTTAACTGTCCCAATGAACAGTGCATCGTGCGAAATAAATTTTTCTTGCTTGCGCCGACTGAAAACATGTATGAGAAGCACAATATGCCAGGAAAAACTCGAACATTGCTGTACTTAACATTGAATGGACTATTCACGTAGATTTGGATAAGACCATTAATCGCTTTGAGGCTGCGCCTGGTGGACAACGTTTAGCCCTTCACTAAGGTAGGATGTTGTTTTGATACCTACTCGTTAAAAAATTTTTCTTGCCCCCCCCACAGGTATTTATTGCAAAAACTGACCATAAAAGAGTGGTATTTGCCATTCCTCTGCTGGCTGCATCCATGGCTGTATTTCAAAGGGATGCTCCATGTAAAAGCTTAGGCAGCAATAAGAGCACAGAGATTCTCACAACCCGAATGGCAGAGAATGCAGGCTTTGGGTAGAGTTAAGGCACATGTTTTAAATCACAGATGATGTCACTGCCATTAAATCCAACATACATTGAAATGTTTTGAGATAAAGGTATTTTTCCTACCTTGAAACATCTTAAAAGCTCTTGCAGGTCCTTTGCTAAAGGCATACATTGACAATTAATCACTTTTTTCCCGCTGACTGGGAATGAGAATGCTTTTTGTCAAATTGACTATGAACCCCAAGCTCTTCAATAGCCTAGAGAGTGCCAGGACAGGAGAACAGTAAATTGTTATACTGTTCCTTTGAATGCAAACATCAAGAAATGTCTGTGATGAGGGAATACCTGGGCATGAAATCAAACATATTTCAAATGAATGTGTGAAAATCTCAAAATAACATGCAATTATTTTGAAAAGCTGTTTCATCTAAGTATGTTTCAGTTGTCTTAGATATAGAATAGGGCCAATGTCCCAGTATATTTTTAAGTGTTTTTCTTTTTTTGACAGAAGAAAATAACAGCTGCAAAAACGAAGAGGTTATGAATATAACCAAGGTTCTTTGAGGGAACGAACACTGCGTCCGTAGACGCTAGGGGAACGCCTTTATGCGTGACGGCTCTGAATCTGCTGTACCAACGTCCAATGGAAATGGCGCGATGTCAGGGCGGTGACGTCAGACCAGGAAGAATCTATAAATAGCACACAGCGCCTGCGCTCGCTAGCCCTCAACTGTGT